>CM074982.1:4581832-4598903 GCA_037576825.1 Pangasius krempfi | reverse complement strand
TGACTTGGCCATTGAAGAATATTACATTTCTTTGCCTTCAAAAAGTCTTGAGTTGCTTTCGCAGTATGTTTAGGGTCATTATCCTCCTGCACTGTGAAGCGGCGTCCTATCAGTTTTGCATCATTTGGCTGAATGTGAGCAGAGAGTGTAGCCCTATACACCTCAAAATCCATCTTGCTACTTCTGTCAGCAGTCACATCATCAGTAAACACCAGTGAGCCCGTTCCATTGGCAGCCATATATGCCCATGCCATAACACTGCCTCCACCATGTTAGACACATGATGTGGTATACTTTGAATCAGAAGCTGTTCCTTTCTTTCACCATAATTTTCTCTTCCCATCATTCTGGTACAAGTTAATCTTGCTTTCATCAGTCCGAAGAATCTTATTTCACAACATGGGAGGCTTTTATAGATGTTTTCTGGCAAAGTCTAATCTGGCTTTCCTGTTCTTGATGGCTGTAATTCCTAAATGGTAAATGCTATATTGTTGTGGAGCCTCTTAAAATAAAGCTGAAAGTCTACACTTCGATCATATTTTGATTGTTTTATTTCAAATCCATTGTGGCGGTGTATAAAGGCAAAATCACAAAAACTCTGTCATTGTCCAAATACTTCCAGACCTAACTGTGTGTATATATATACATATACATATATATACTATAAACTTCAGGGGTTAGTCTGTTTGAGGTCACTGGTCTAAGGAAATGCACACACACATGCACACTCACAAATTTATGCTAATGATTTACATATTTACACATGTATTTTTAATCCTGGAGAAAACAGGAAACAGTATGGAGTAATTCATTTCCTCATGTCTAACTTATTTAGTGGCTCACTTTAAACCTGCTCAACAGAGAGGAGGACCTGCACTGCCAAGATAACATTCCATGCAAGGTTTAAGAGGTAGGAAACAAATTACATTTGCTTATCAAAATGCTGCTGGTCCTGCACACTTACCTCCAAACTGTCAGCGATTTTGTTCTTTACTTTACACACTCAAGCACACGCATGCACACAGAGGTGTTACCACACAACCCTATGGGAAATCAGAGAACCTGGAGTTCTTCACACACTTCTCAACACTAGACAAGTAGAAGCAAACAATTGGTGTGTGTGTGTGTGTGTGTGTGTGTGTGTGTGTGTGTGTGTGTGTGTATGTGTGTGTGTGTGTGCCCCCTTCTCACTATCCCGTTTTCCTTTACCACTCTGCTACAGCTCCTTTCACAGCATCAGCAGTACGCACGCATACACACACACACACACTTCACATCCACATCACGATGCAAAGAAGAAAAGAACAAAAGAACATAAGTGCACTGTGCCCACAAACATAATTCAACTTTTAAAAACCAAAATAAACAATACACACACACACACACACACACACACAGTCCTATAAACTCTGCCATGACTACATAGGCCTCAGAGTGTATAATATCTTAGCAGGTGTTGAGAGGTAAGTATAGCTGTTACAGGCCAATTACAGCCACAGTATTAGTGTTTAATATCCTTCCTGCCCTGGGAGAAAAAAGAGAGGAAGAGAGAGAGCGAAAGAGAGAGAGAGAGAGAGAGAGAGAGAGAGAGAGAGAGGAAGGGAGGGATAACAACAGGGTGTGGAGAGGGCACACCTGCATGCCCCAAGGTAGAGTGTGTGAATGAGTGAGAGACAAAGAGAGAGCAAGAGAGCAAGAGAATGACCATAAGAATAAAGGAATTCAGCAAGTATGGACATGGAGAGTCAACAAGATTTCAATTAGGTAATGAGGGCAAAGAGAGATGGAGAGCAAGAGGGAGACACAGAAAGAAAAAAATTAGCTAACAGACAAATGATAAGTAAGTGCACAAATGGTGTGAGTGAGTCATGGCTGCACATGCTGTCAAGACTAATGTTCACACAAACATTCATTCATCTTCAGTAACGCTTTATCCTGATCAGGGTCATGGTGGATCTGAAGTTAATTCTGGAAACACTAGACACGAGGTGGGAATACACCCTGAAATAGGCGCTGCAATCTTGGTGCCCTAATATGATTAAAGTTTTTACAGAGCTCTGGAGTGGACATGGTGTACTAAATTGTGGTCAATAGTATGGCTTAATATGGCCATGAGATAAAAAACAATCTAGGACACAAAGTCACAAAATTTAGATTATTCTTGCACTCAATGTGCTATGTCGAGTTCTCAAATTAAAAACTGAACGCATTTGATTAATTTGTGCTCCTTAAACATGTGCCATGTCTGATGGATGAAGCAGTCGTCTACTGTCACTAGACTATAGCTTAGGTGTACTTCATAAATCTGTTATTGATTCATTAATTAATGTTCACTTTTTCACTGAAACACATAATGGAGACATACTGTGAACACTTGCCTCCTATGGAGTTACTGTGAGCAAGAGGACATGACTGAGAAGATTAGGGGTGCAGCAGATAACTATGTAACTTGTTACCCTGGAGCTGCATTCATTTCTCAGTTAGTGTTAACTTGTTCTAAACTACAGTTAAATTCATCTTAAGGCAGGGGTGTCAGACTCAAATTCTTCCTGGAACACATCAGCATTTTTGTGAGCCTTTTAAAGGTCATAAACTAAGTCCATACATTTTTACACCTCCAGCACTAGGTAGTAGAGACATTATGTTTTTGGGTTGTCTGTACATCTGTCTAAGATTCTTGTTAATGTGATTTTTCAAGAATGAGTGATTGTTTGTAGGACGTACAGGGAATTCACCATAACCAGGAGATCTGGAGACCAAATGACCAAGCAGGGTCAAGGTCACACCAAGGTCAAATGTCTGAAATAGTCTTTCTTCAAAAGCTTCTTTCTTGTTTGGAGTATATTTTCAGGGTATTTGAGGAGTACAAATTAGTAACAAGAATGACTAGGCTTGCTGGTGGCGGAGGCTTCCCCATCTAAGTTCCACTTGTTTAACATATTATCTTTCTATTGATTAACACCAATAACCAGCTCTGAAAATAGAACAGGACAATTCTAGAAAAAAGAAGTACTAACAGAAACTATTCAACTGTATCCACTATTAGCTGATAACATTTATAAAACTGATTAAAGTTGTCTTTTAATATATAAAGTATAGACTATCAATTAGACTAATTCATTCACTAGAACAGGATGGTGGGGGGAAAAAACAGGAACTGCTGACATATGGTTAAAAAAACAGCCTAAATGTAAAATTTCAGACTAGATGAAGCCACTTCTACAGTCACCTGTATATTATGGAAGACTTCTATGCTGAGATTTTTTTTAAAAAATGGTCTTTTACGTTAATGGAACGTGATTCTGAAGTGACTGTCTTTATCACTTTGTATGAATTGTCTAAACTATGGGGGAAAAAAATAGTCCACTAGTTTTTTTATTACTGGTCGACTAGTAAAAATTAACATCCATCCAACCTCTAATACATATCCGTTTTCCAAATATCAAAAATACATAATTTGAAGGTAAGAAGCAGATTTAAAAAGACCTCACAGGGACTTTTTTGTCTCTGCGCTCCATCAACTTTTCTTTTTTCAATATATTTATAGCTCTCTGCACTCTCTACTTAATCACAGAAGTACATTCGCATTTCTGAATCTTTTTTTAGACGTGGGTTTGACTTGCATCAACCGCAGCACACAGGCGTCCATTTTAACCAGAGTTTCAGCCGTGTGAGGTGTGAGCCAGTGCGCGCTGTACAGTGGTGCATGAGGAAAGCGAGCAGTCGGTATGTTTCACGTCTGGTGAGAATTCTAGATAGTGTGAAAATGTTGAGTAGTAGTTACTACAGAAAGCAGTTTCAATATTATTTTGCGTAAGGCCAGCTGAAACGAGGCAGTGGGCTGTATGTGGCCTGCAGGGCCTTTGAGTTTGACAAATGTATCTTAAGGTATGACTGCAAATAGCCTGTGTAATTGAACAAATGAGTCTTGACTTGTTTTTAACATTGCCTGTAGGATCCGGTCATAAATTAGTGTATACAATCGGTTACCTTTTATTAATATCCAGTGTTTTACACACCTCCTAGGCACATTGGTTAGATGACTGTATGGATGTGCAAATACACACATGTTAATAGGAAGAATCTGTACTAAATGGATTAATAGATATAATCCTCAAGGTGAAAACGTCTTTCCAAAAAATCCCTCTTTCTCGTTTGTCACCCCATGCAAAGAGTTTCTTGATACTCACTGATTTATTCACTGACATACTCACTCACTTATTGCTCACTCACTGACTTTCTGACTGAGTCATCGCTCTTTCACTCACTCACTCACTCATTCATCTCTCACTCACTGACTCACTCACTGCTCACTCACTTATCGCTCACTCACTGACTTTCTGACTGAGTCATTGCTCTTTCACTTACTCACTCACTCACTCACTCACTCCTCACTCATTCATCTCTCACTCACTGACTCACTCACTCCTCACTCACTTATCGCTCACTCACTGACTTTCTGACTGAGTCATTGCTCTTTCACTCACTTACTGACTCACTGACGTACACTTCACTCACGCAATTGCTGACTCACTCATTCATCACTCACTCACTGACTCACTCACTCCTCACTCATTCATCTCTCACTCACTGACTCACTCACTCCTCACTCATTCATCTCTCACTCACTGACTCACTCACTCCTCACTCATCTTTCACTCCCTGACTGACTCACTCTGGTCACTGAGACTGAGGAATAGGAGCTCAGTGGTGTAGTGTCAACTTTCTCTTAGTCTTCTTTAACAGCTTCAACTTCATCCCTCTGGACACACACACACACACGCATACCCCCCAAACCCTGCCCCCCCCACACACACACCCATACACACACCATCTCCCACTAATGCCATGCTACTGAAGCCAAATGCCTTTAGGAGAATTCCAGCTTTCATCCCAACTCTGTCTAAATCCATGAATCAAACATGTTGGGCCAAACGTGACATTTTTAAACCTCGCTGTTTTGCAAAAAGACTTGTTCAATGTAGTAAAACCTAAAATAGTTTTTCAATCCAACTTGCTGCCATAACTCCAAAAACACACATGATTTCTTTGCACTAAAATCACGCCATCAATGATGGTTCATAATTTCCTTTCTGCTATTATAATTAATAAATTAAGCCTTAAATAATTAAGCATACAATAAATTACAGCTAGTTTACTTTATGTACTTTAATCTATATAATAAACATTTTTTTCCAGACTGATTATAAAAGTATAAGGAAAAATTGGAATAAGGAAATACGAAGTCTAAGAGCCACTGAGCCTTGTTCATTATAGTTGCAAACAGTTTCAATCTGATCATAGCTCATAAAGAAATGTAGTTCATGAAGTTTAATGTCAGCATATTGCCTAATAAATAACTATAAATAGAATTACATAGCTACCAGCTGGTGAAGTTGGAATGCGGTTACATCTTTTATCTAATCATAGGCTTAAACAACTTTATATAAATAAATACTGTGTATTGCCATCAAAATGATACAGTTGATTTCAGTAATATTTCTTATTTCTAGAAATAAATATTTGAAATAAGCAAAACTATCTGCCAATAGAAAAAGAAAATTTCAAGCTTGAAAAGAGTATATCTAGAAATAAGCTTAATAATCTTATACTTGTTCAAAAAAATGGAGAAACATAGTAAATATACATAATACAGTCAAATGTATCTAGTATACAATAAACCAAATATAAGATTATTAAATCTATTTCTAGAAACTTTTCACTAATTCAAGCTAGAAGTTGTCTTGTGCTACTGGCAAAAGAAGCAAAGAAGCAAAATTATCTGTACAGTAAAATAAGAAAATTGAAAGCTTGAAACAAGTAAAAAAAAATGTCTACAAATTGGTTTAAAAATCTAATATTTTGTTTACTGTAATCTTAAAATAGGAAATAATAGATAGATTTGACTATATTATATAAGAATACATTTGACTATGTAAGATATTTTCACTTGCAGTCATTTTTGATGTGTGTATGATGGTAAATTGGGGCACTGTACACACACTGTATGATATGTAAATAATCGACTAGTAGATAGGAGCTTGTTTTCACGCAGCTGAAGCTGATTCGTCATTTGTCCTCAAATCAGTGCTCAATTTGACGGTGTATGAGAGTTTCATGAATCAGACACAGATTGATTTGTACTGTCCACTTAAATCTGGTGTAAGACAATTGTACAGAAAGCCAATTCATTTTCCATGTTCCCATTTCAAGTCTTAGAATTGTCTTTATGTCTTAGAATCTGTCTTTTACTCTGTGTACTTTAAGCAATTAGTTATTAATAAGACTAGTATTTAGATTTTTTGGATGTACTGTAATTTCCGAAATGAGATCTTGTCTTCCGTTTCTTTGGCCAACATCTAAACGCGAGTCAAACTTGGAACATTAAAGTAGCTGAATATCACAAAACTATACTGCATACACATCCACACCAGTGCTCCATAGCTCCACTAGCTCCTTACACATACACTGGACAACCTTATATAGGTAAACAACAAGCAATTACAGACAGTGACTAAATAAATAAGCTGCACAAACCATATACACACACAGTGCCGACATGTTTGTAAAGTTGTCTTACTGCTGATTCAGGTCAGAGTTTGACCCTACAGTTCTGAGGTCTGACCTTACCTTCGATGATCTCGTTTCCCTGCTCAGGCTCGCTGTTCTGCCTTGCAATATGAGTCAGTGGGCTGCTGTCACTCACCTCTGACCTTGAAGCTGTGGATCAGTACATACCGTTACACACAACACTTCTTAGATCTAATGAATGTGTCAGACATTTAGGAAACTCATGCTTAATTTCTAAGTGTTCCTGTGTTATTGTCACTGGCTAAGGAGTATGTATGTACAGTATGTATTACCCATAATGCACGGTGAGCATATGTCAGGTGAGTGACTGTGAATGAAACCAGCTCATTTAAATGATTTGTCATAAATTAAAATAAACATAATAATTGGGTCTGCAACATTCCACCTTGTGTGTATAGTCTGACAATTATTAGTAAGAATAAATCCTAATTCGGTATCCTACCGAGCATTTACAAGTTCTCGTCTGCATTTAATCTATTTTGGGTTTGTTTTTGTCAGGCTTATGCATCAAGCTTAAGAGGTAATCATACCAAATGTTTGCTTTGCTATTTTCTTGACTGGAATGAAACAATAGTAGGAACATTTCTAAAAGTCAAAATTTCAAATCTAGTAGAAATCATGTGGCACACACACACACACACACAAACACACACAGACACACACACACAAACACACACAGACACACAACCAAAAAAAAAGTTGACATAGCACATCTGGACAGATTTGTTTATATCGTGAAATGAACAGAGAAGAAGGGTAATCTTCTTTTTGGTTTGTGGAGTCTTTTTTACATAATACATTATAAATGTTCTGTGTTCTCCAGTTGATCCAGTCTCTACAGTCGCCTGCACGCTTTTTTTTCCCCTCAGAGCTCTCTGCTTTATGCATCTGTGCTTTATCTGTCACACTCATGTACTTTTTAGTTGTAACAATCAAACATGCTTGGAGATATTGTAAGACCTTCAATAATTCAAGACCAAGATAGCAAAGATAAAGACTGACACATTTAACCTTTGAATCTTGAAAGAAATTTGCTTTCAAGCCTGCTGATAAAATTGGGCTAAACATCCTGTAGTGTACAACCAGCTTTGCCAATATAACACTTACCGATAAACACCTCACTAGCACAGACTTATAATAATGCTGAACAGTAAACTGTAATCATAATACTAATCAAACTCGTTCTGAAAAATTATGATCAATGCACACAACTACCATCATTATTCAGATCAATATATCAATAGACTGCAATATATAAATGACAAAATAAATTTTACAAATTGTACATGCTGATAAATTACCTTTATATGTTCCCAGGAGTGGTTTACTAAACTGACTGCCACTGACAGTGAAGACTTTAAAGCTGTACTCTTTACTGTTATCAAAGTCTGTGATCACAGCTTTGGCATCTTCCTTCGACACCTGCACGTCTCTCTCTCGTTCTCCTGCAATTCAAGAACACAAAAAAGCATGTGGTTCACTGCCCGTCTGCATCTGACATGAGGGAGGTTGCACTAGGGACTGAAATTCACCAGCAAGTGCCAGATTTAATAAAGAACTGATTGCATTTTAATTAAGAACAAACATCTGAGTATAAACCAGAAATAAAACAAAGAACCTGAATGGATGAGTTGGTCCAAAGAGGTTTGCAGGAAAATAACAGGGGAGCTTCATGAAAAATGAAATCTCAAAGTGCCCCAGATATAATAGGGCAAAGATTTCACTTTTACACAGAAAACCCTTACTGGTTAAACAGGGGCAAACAATAAGATTCAGATGCTTTAAACAGAAACTCTCACTCAAAATGCCCTCACAATAAAGACTCACAAAAGGTAATTATTGATTATGCACCCAAATGAACATGGATGGCAAATTTGTTTTGTTCTGATTCATGCAATTTTTAGAAATAACTCTTAATCTCAAACGTTGAACTGAACCTTCAAATTATTGTCAGGCCATCAAACTATTAATTATTTATAATGTATACTATTCATTAAGCCACAAGATTAATGTATGTTTTATTGCAGTCATTGCTCCTATTTAGATAATTTACATTTTGAAAAAAGCTGAAAGTAATAATAGTTTTGTCACACATTCTGACTTTTAATGTGATAACAAGGTTTTTATGTTGCACAGCTTACTAACTAGGCTGATGGAGAATTTCTCCTGCACTGTCCTGTTGCTGTCTGAATAAGTCACTAAAAACCAGAGCCAACCAACAAAAACAGAAAAAAAAATTCAAATATAATAATCATAACAATGAGTCAGACTAAGTTTTGTTATTAGATCTGCTAGATATGTTGGTGCATACTTAGTAAATATTACAATTCTATGATTTTAATAAAGAAATTAACCTTACTGAACATTAATATTTATACAAAACAACAAACTAAAACTAAACAATCTAAAACTAGGCACATGCTATTTTCTCGGGCATTCCCAGCATACTGCATGACTGACCATTTACTGCATGCTAATGTTACGTATATCGCAATGCTGTTGAATTCTTGATTCTGTTTTCAGGACAGAGAACTTTGTGCTTTGTCTGAGAAATTAGGGAATGAATGGTAATAGCTGCTATAATGTGATAATGTGGTACCAGGGTCTTACTTGTTTTGCAGATGTTCCACAACATTAAATGTTGTTTAATAAATCTTTAAAAAATTAATTATTGATAAGGTGCTATGGTATAAGAGGAATAAAACAGGAATGTGCTGTTATAAAAAAAAAAAAAATAAATCAACATCCAGGTGGTAATAGTAACTTCACATCTGTGCTGCATCATGCCATGTTATCATTGATTACTTTCCTATAAAAGAATGGCCCATAGCATTTACAAGGTTTCCAATATCAACTTAACACACTTTTTGCCATTTTATCCTAAGGGTGTGCAGAGGTTTGCACTTGACTATGAGTTCAGTCTGGTATTCCCCTAAAATCAATCACTGTACAACAGAGTTCTCCCACTTTGGCCACTGGGGTTTGTTCTTCCATTGCCATGTCCTTTATTTGCATACCAAGTTGTCATCAGTAAGTAAACCATCCCTGTTGTTTATCTTAATATGCTGATTGCCTGGCTAAGAAACAAATCAAAGAAACAGCTGGCTGAGTGATGAATCCATGAAGCCAAACATCATGAAATCTTGTGAGATTCTGGATGTTTGTAGTGCTAATACAGCACTTCACAGGTCAGTGTATTCCTGCTCTAACAACCCTGAGCTAACTCACCATCTAATTATCCAGTTCTTCATGAGCTAAATTAGATGTGTTAAGAACCGAAAACACCAAAAGGAAGGTGTGAATGTGGGCTGTCACATAATGCACTGAAACAATTAGAAGTTATTTGGTAATATTTTCATAATCACAATTGTGGCAGGTTTATTTTTTTTGTTATAACATTTTTAGTAAACTGACTACGCATTTAAATACTTTGTTGAATTCTTGATTCTGATTGATCAGAAGTTGTTGATTAATTTTCTATAACAGCAGCTCTGACAATAGTTCTGACTCTAATATAAATTGCAGGTCCATGTTCTAATAAATTATTGTTTCTATATTAACAACTAAG
The DNA here is from genome assembly GCA_037576825.1 of Pangasius krempfi. Lineage (NCBI taxonomy): Eukaryota > Metazoa > Chordata > Actinopteri > Siluriformes > Pangasiidae > Pangasius > Pangasius krempfi. The sequence goes on along the minus strand of CM074982.1, from coordinate 4,588,744 downwards.
TGAGATGGATTGGCATAATCTGGCATAACTGGCAGATGCTCCACATAATCTAAGCCTGTAAGAAACAAATCAAAAGAACATGTTATGGTGAAGTTTTCTGTAACATTTTGGAAGGGGTCTCTATTGTTAGCACTATGTAACAGTGATAGGCAAAGCTGCATTTAAAATTTTCTACCACCGTAATGTCTTCAGAACAGAGGACGTTATGCCTTGTGGTCCAATGTTTCTGACTGAACTTTAAGAGAAAGTGAGGGAACAACTGTTTATAGCTGTTATGGCGTAATTGGTAACAGGAACTAATTTGTTTCATGGATGTTCCACAACATTAAATGTAAGTATAAAAGGATAAAAGAAACCTTTTAATAATAAAGACATTTTCATTCTTTAATAAATAAAAAATATAATAATTGGCAATTGCTGTTGTGTAAGAGGAATAAAACACTGGTGTTAAAGCTAAATAATTAACATTGTGGTGGTAACAGTAATTCCGCTTTGTGTCAGGTCACAAATTATTTGCCTATAACAGTATACCCTGTCATATTTTTGTCCTTTCTTTTCAACTATATTACAGAGTGTGGTGTAAGGTGAACGGCACTGGACTCAAGCTGTATCAGAAGTGAAAAAAAAACCTTCATCTCCAAACATTTTAGACACTAGTATCCACACAGACATTGTTTTGCAAATCACAATTCTGCTATAGTGGCCACGGTGATTTAGAGTGTAAAAACAGTGGAACAGGTCCAAATCAATATGGATTACTGGGACACTAGCTGATGAGTGTGGCTAATTTTATTCACGTGTGTGTGAGACCCAGTTTCTTGCTGGAGGTGACATGATAATAATATGAGCCAAACAAAAGTGAGCCAAATATTTAAATGGTCACTCTCTCTTTCCTTGACTCTTTCTCAGTGAGAGTCAATAGAACAGCCTCACTGGTCAAGACTACATTTTTCATCATTTTTCACTGCAGTACACACACATAGTATGTCCTCTGAGAGCCTCTGGAGGAGAGTCAGTGCTGCCAAATGTGGACTGAAGACAATAAACTCCCAAGCAAAAATGATCTATTCACAAAAAAAATTCTAATTTAGTCACAACATTCACCATGAAACTACAAAGGCTTCGTTATTAAATGAGAATGAATATTAAAATTCTAACAACTGTTACAACTCATTCTCATCAGAACCAGATGAAACGATAAAAAAGTGTCTTTTGAAATAAAAAAGAGGAACTATTAGCTGTGTGGATCCTGATACAGATGAGTTTTGTCTCATACAGCCAGTAGGCAGGTCACAAAACAAAGATACTGTGTAGGCACAATGGAGCAAAAGGTCACAGAGAATTCAACAAGACTCCCACAATTTACATTTTCCACATTTAAAATCTATGAAAGATTTCAAGATCATAAATTATTAATTAATTATGTTGTTACTACTAAATCTCCAAAACGTTTTCATTTCAGGTGACTGGCTTAAGCAAAGGAAATACAAGATAGAAGATAGAAAGGGAGAGTGTAAGAGGTCTGAGGTTAAGGACTATCTAACTTATAGTACACAGTAATAGAGATATAGTACACAGTTTACTCTTCTGGTTTACTATTCTGTGGACACGTGACCATCACACCCATGTGTGCTTGCTGAACATCCTATTCCAGATTTAGTCCCCCTTTGCTGTTATAATCACCTCCACTCTTCCGGGAAGGCTTTCCACGACATGGAAAATGGCGGTGGGAATTTGTCCATTCAGCTACAAGAGCATTAGTGAGATCAGAGACTGATGTTGGGTGGGTGAGGAGGTCTGGGGTGCAGTCGGCGTTCCAGTTCATCCCAAAGGTGTTCAGTGGGGTTGAGGTCAGGGCTCTGTGCAGGACACGCGAGTTCTTACACTCCAACTTTAACACACCATGTCTTCATGGATCTCACTTTGTGCACAGGGGAATTGTCATGTTTGAACAGGTTTGGGCCTCTTAGTTCCAGTGAAGGGAAATTGTAATGCTATAGCATACTGAGACATCCTATACAACTGCGTGCAACAACTTTGTGGCAACAATTTGGGGAAGAACCACATATATGTACATGATGGGCAGGTGTCAAACTTTTGGCCATATAGTGTATTATGTTGCGTATACTATGTTGTCAATATCTTAATTTGATGACATTGTGCACTTCAAAGGGCTTGCTACATCAGCTGATATTAAAAAAAAATAGTCTATTTATAGTCTTATAATCCCCCAATTTGTGTTCCTTTATTTCCATGTCCAGTGATCATATATGATGACTACCATGACTATCTACTTGAAAGAAGAAGGAAAAAACAAAGAAAACAAAATGGATTTGTAGGTGTAAAATCTCTAAACATGCATTATTACACTAATATTATGGACTTTGTTCACTTTGAACAGAATCACAGAGTAGTTTTATTTATGGTGAATGTTACACCTACTAGGAGGGAGGTATAAGTTTTAACTTATAACTTAAGTCTACGTTGAAACTATATCATTTGGTGCAGCTGTTAATTATTTAGTAGTTTGTAAAATCAAACATAGTGGTCATTTAGGTCCAAAATAGGCTACAATAGAGCTTATGTTCAGCTAGTTCAACTGGCTGCTAGACATTTTTCATTGACCAGCTTAATATAAGTTCCTCTGCTTACCTGAGCCAGAGCTGTAGATGAATCTGTAGCTGTCAAACTCTCCTTTCGGTTCCTTCCAGGACACACTGAGCATGCCTGAGCCTAGCTCCTTAAAACGCAATCTTCTAGGAGTAGGCACTGCACACACACACACACACAAACACGCACAACACAAACTATTTGTACAATATGCAGGTGAATGTGATTTATATTTAAAAGCATTCCAAGAAAATTGCAGTAATTTAGGACAAGAGTTTCATATCCCTATACCATCCATCATTTAATCTCCTATGCAGAAACTAAAATCAGAAAACAAATTTCAGAGGCTTTCAAAAACTAAATTTTTTACAATTTTACAATTGGATTTTAAAAATATATATTGTAAAAGATTTTCTGATACAAAATACAAGATACAGAGAGTAAAATGGTAAGAAGTAGAAAGTGAGTTGTTTTTTCAGTGAAATCCAATCACAGTTGTTATTGAAGTTGGCCTTGCTGGATACTACACCCAACCTATGTCTGTTGATTCTCCATACATTATTATATTTTTATATGTGATGCTTAAATGGCACAAGACAGGCCACTGCCATGTATTCATTAATCATTGTTTCTGGTTTACTGATATTTTAATATCTTCTCAGTTTTGCCTGCTGTAATTTGACTGGATATGTCATGTTGGACTTGTCATCTGTAATCTGAAAACAGCATTAGTAAATTTTCTGCTTAAGTTGATTATTATTTACATAGTACATAATAATAACCTCAAAAAGTCATTTGTTTTGTTTTCTGATAATGGTTTCAGAAATGGAAATCAAAAGAATGGAAGGTACACAGTACAACAGGAGTGAATGTTTATCATCTGCAAAGCAAACACACTCTTCGTGAAGCATCTTAAAATCTCCAAGATAAGGTTAAGGAGTATGTTTGAGTGGCAGATGGTGATTAAATTAGTCTGAGCTCTATAGAGAGAGATACACATTTTTTCATCCATCTGTGTTCGAGAAACAGGAAACCACAGATGTCACAAAGAGTCAAGTCACGCACTTTCCCTTCATACATTTGTAGTAAGGTGTTAGTAATGAACTCGTTGCTTCAGCTCTGGAGGACAGGCTCAGGAACAGAGCTTGACCTAACCGGAGGTCATATAGAGGAAAGACAAGTTTTGCATTCCAATATTGCAAAAATGCCCTTATTAACGTCCCCATACTAAGTGTGCATCACATGAGCCGCCATCTTCAGCACACAAGGAGCAGAGTTTTGAGTCTGAACTTAGTCAAACTAGAGAGAAAGCACAATGCTGCTAAAAGCTATCAATTTCAAAAATTATACAAACAAATTGTTTTGAACTATGAGTAAAACATGCTTGCGTAAAAGCAAGCATGCAAACAAGCTAATGTGCTAGTGAGTTTTGCATCAGTTTGAAATGACTTAGGGTAAGTCTATATTAATATTGATTCAATACCTCCAAATGGGTCATCCATTGAACTTCACTAGATCTGATAAGCCCTTAAGATGGCGACAGTGATTGAGGGGAAGTCAAAGAAGGTGTCTTAACACAGTATTGGAACACAACTTGAAACTGTAGGATCTGAAATAGCATTGTTTTGTGTCTATTTCGCTTTAGAAAAATGGAACAAGTCAGACAGACAGAGAGACAGACAGACAGAGCACATTCACCATTCAGCATTCTTCATTTCATTTCAGCTCCACAGGCAAAACTAATCCAAACCCAAGCCAACACACACACGCACGCATCTCACACACCTCCAAAACTGTACCAGTACTACACTATGTCTATCTAAATCTATATGCATCCACCAATTCCCACAAACTCATTCTTGTGTTTGTGTCACTGTTAGCAAGCAAAGATGCAAAAATATTTTTTACATACCCACACTGACCGGAGAACAGTGCGAGAGTTTTGTACAGGTATGTAAAGAACAGCCTGTTTACTGCTAATATTAGAGCTTATAAGGATGCATCAAGTCAAGCATTGTATAATAATATACCAAACACACCAACCTTAACATGGGGAAATGGGCTTTCTGCACGGCTTTTGTGATTCTGTAAAATGAAGATCTCTCTTCTGAACAGGATTCTAAACTACATCCCGGTTCAGTCCTGCGGTGTTAATTCATCTTATCACTTTCTGCATATAGTTCGTAACATTGTTTGTACAGATGTTTAGCTGGTGCTTTAATATGTTCAGTCACTGGTTGTGTTTCGAGCTAAGAAGTCTTAACCTTAGTCCTGGCTCAAGACTTCTAGCACCATAACATAGATTTTAAGTGCACAGGTGAACACAGCTGTGATCACATTTTGCTGTGAGAGTTTCCTAAAGTCTGATCAGATTGTAGTCTATTTGAGAGAAAAACTGCTTTTGGACATCATGGTGGAAATCCTTGCTACGATTCTTGTTCCAATGAGCATACCTGTGTTTGGTATGCTAGCCAGTGGTTAATGTATTATGTATATTCATCAGTATGTGAGCCTTTTAGACACAGATATATGTTACCATTGGGCCTCATTTATTAAGCTGGATAAGAACAGATGTTTTTTTTTTTTTTTTTAATTGTAGGGAAAACATATCTTATAATCATATTTTGTGCAAATTGAACTGACTTTTTTAAATTGGCATTTGAGGTCCATGTTTTTAGCAAGTTGTTGTTGTTTTTTTCCTCTATAATCTTCCAATAAGATTTAATGATATTTTCTGACCTCTAAATATCTCTTGATTTATAACTTTTGACTGTCACCATGCACGAAAATTCATTTCTACCAAATATGATGTCATATTTCAACCCAACCTTCTCCTTAAAATGCTGAGCATGTCTTAGATTGAAACACAAACCACTATGGATTAAAATATTTTTTCTGATTTCCATTTCATGCTTTTGTTTTTGAAACACAAGAAGTCCAAACAAGTTCAGGTTTTTATGATATCCCAAAGTGGTGCCTGGGTTTGGTCCAATTTTACTTGGGAATTCAGTAAAGCCTGTGTGAAATGATCTCTCCTGTATCATAACTTTGTTGACAATCCTGGAGAGGAGGCAAGTTCCACTGCCATGACTCCAGGTTGTCCAGGTAAAAGTGTCAGTTGGAAATTGAAGCTAGGATCTTTAAAAAAACCGTCTCGAAGATGCAGTGTGAAGCCTGGACTCTCAATTTTGACTTCAGTGTTTAGAAGTTATTTTGTAGCAGTGAACTGTAAAATGTGAGCCAATCAAACTATAAGCTCTGCAGGAAATGTCAAGAACAAGAATTATTATATAAAATATGAGGCATGTTTTGCTATGAAAGAGCAGATGAGAGGACTGTTAGGATGACAGATGTGACTGTCAGCTCCAAATGCTTTGGTCAATTCAAAACCAGCATTAATTATTTTCCATCTGTAACCAACCACACATGAATGTCAAACCAATTTTGTTATAGGCTGCATGCAAACTGATATTAATCCATGTAGTTCAAGTCCAAATGCCAGGGCTTCAATGTCCCAATGAGGATTTAATGAGACAAAACATTCATTTTAATAGTTTAAAATGTGCTTAATTACAGGAATTCTGTGTTAAATAACATACATAATATTATATATTTCTGTGAAGCATTCTTTTGGTTCAGAAATCTGTGCTGGTGCTAGTTTCAACATTTCCTGCCTGTGGCTTTACAGTCAAAAACGCTATCGTGGTTAATAATAAATGAATCGCTTGAGGCATTCAGTCAGCATGACTGTGCAGGACTTAATACTTCAGAATTATAATTTCCTACCTAATTAGGACTGTAGCTATGCTGTATGTAGTATCTCTCTGCAGGAAGATAAGGGTCGACAAGCAGTGTGCCAATATGGCAGGTGAATGAGGAGAGAAGGTTTGGGGCTGAAAATGTTTGCTGCTCTTTCCTTAGTCATAGGCAGATCTTAACCTGTCCACTGGACACACTCCAGGTGAGACAGTTCTCTGCATGAACACTCTCTTTACAGATAACTTTTAAATTAATCCAAGGAAGAAACACATTTGCTGTTTAAGTTTAAATGTTTGAACTTCAATACTGCTTTAAATGTGTTTATACATAATCTTTAAACAGTCACATTTACAAGTAGTGTATAAGAATGTTTGAGCAGTCATTGAGCAGACTTTTTATAAAACAGCCATTTTTTTATATTTTTTTTTTGGGGGGGGGGGGGGGGGGGGGTTCGGGCCGACCAAGCAAAAAACTGGCAAATTTAAAAATGCAACAACACAAAAAAAAAAACCGTTTGGTAAAAAAAAAAAAATTTTTATTAAT
>CM074982.1:4507379-4569150 GCA_037576825.1 Pangasius krempfi | reverse complement strand
TATATATATATATATATATATATATATATATATATATATATATATATATATACATACACACACACACACACACACAATACACACTATACACACACAATACACACTATTGGAACATAGTGTGAGGAATTGTCACAATGATCATGTTACTTACTTTACAGGATGAGGTTTTCCATTTTCACCAACATAATACAAGTTCTCTGTAAAATTCACAATTAGTTTATTAAGAACAACACTAGAGATTTTACTGCATGGTTAAGTTATACTTGAATATTGGTTAACTAGTCCTGTTTTAGGTCATGTAGTGATCATAACTATTGCTCTAGTGTGTTTGCATGTGTTTCAGATTGAGACCTGGCAGCAGAACAACACTAATCAATGGATTATCACAGCACTGAGCTCTACAACACAGTGTCTTTGGGTCTTTGCTCAAGTTTGAGCAGGTGTGAGTGCACTTCAATGTCCATACTTACATTCTGTGCAAGTGTGGACAAGCACAGGACAGGATCATGTACAGTTACTAAAGCACAAAGCCTAAATATGATTATTAGTCCAGTTGTGTGAGGATGTGTGAACATACCATCAGAAATCACCACAGTTTTTTTCACCATTAGATGATAGATTTGTCGATGTAAGTTGTCGTGGTTAAAACATTATTAAATACAACGTAGCTTATGTTATCATAATCATGAGATCCTTAAATTCTATGATTCTATATTTTTGTTGCATGGTATTTGTTAATACTAAAGACATTCTATGCTTTCATACTCCATGTCAGTACCCCTATGTTTCTTAGTCTCTGACCTTTGACCTCATTAGAGATGCACCACTTATATTTTTTCATACATATAGCTTGGATTTAGAATTAATATTAATATGAATTAGGGAATACACTGCATAGAGAAAAAAAATGACCTGATGGTTCACTAATGTTATTGTTTTTTTTTTATTATTATTTTTTTTCAATAAAACAGGCTGCAGTATAAGGTTCAAGGGTGTGCTCTACTGAGTAAAAACCAAGCTTAATCCAAGAATATATACAAGAATATATACAAATATCTAATACTAATAAACTAGCAAATGGATATTAAACTGTATAATAAAATGGAGCATAACTTTGTAGGAATGTGTGTGCTGTCTTATGCTTCATGAAAAGAATATAAATGAAAATTATACTGCCATCTAGGGTTCATAGCACACCTGTACATCTTCAAGATTTTAGTAAAGCACAGCTTTCATTTTGAGCCCTGATTCAAGTAATATTGCATATATACTGTAGTATGTAGTCGGCATCACAATTCCCATATGTACTATAAGGAGTAAAGCACAAAGTGGCATGCTGTTATAGGAAAAGAAATGATCAGTTACTATTTCCACTCCAAAGTTGATTATTGTCCAATAACACTATGTCATGAAATGTTTTATTCCTCTTATACCACAGCAATTTACAACATTAACAAATGTCATACTGTTTATCTGTTTATAGTTACATTTAATGTTGTGGAACTGAACACTTGTGAGGTATAAAAGCACATAAAGCATATAAAGCCATGTAAAAAAAAAAATTACATACTTATATTTACATACCTTTATTCATTAGTCAGACAATTTTATCCAATGTCACTTTGCAAATCGACATTTTATTGTTGTTTTTTTTTTTACACAATTTCCCACTTTATCAGAAATTTAGTCAATCAGCCAAGACATGTTTAGTGTTCAAATTTTGTTTAATGTTTTCACTGGAGTTACATGGCTAATCCTGCATTCAAGATAGTGAGCACCAGGTTGCTTGTGGGCGTGTACCATCTGTCTAGCATTTTTAGTTTCATTGTGAAAGATTACTAGTCAAAATGTATAGACTACAGCACACAATTTACTACAGTATACAATTTACATTTGTTAAAAATGTATTAAAGTTTTAATACATACATAATAAAGTTTTAATAAAGTGAACGAAGTGTGAAAAGTATTTATTTCGTGTAGATTATGTTAGCAGATTAGCAATGCAAGATACAAACACTATAAACACTATAAACACTCTCCAGAGATACCAACAATCTCTGTTACTTCCTTCTAAGCTTTATTTTTCTTTGTAACATCTCAGTATACGTACATTTAAAGAGAGCTGATATACAGCATGTAACTTGATAAGAAGAAACCATGGTTATATGGTTTTCTTCTTCTATTTTCTTGAGTCAATCAGTAGATAGAAGCTAATTTCAGGTAGGGACTAAAGTTGTGAGTGGGAATTGTCGTACCATACTCACCATATGATTGGTCCAAGAAATCATTTGATGCAATTGTACCAAACCAAGTTGAGAAAATCGCAGTCTCAACTCGCAAGTTACTTGTTACGTTGTTGCTTTGCCACTTGTGTCTCCATGTCACGCAAGAATATAGAAAGTGAACGGCCACTTGTCACTTTGTTGCTCTCTGTCTGTCTCATCTGATATCAAAATCTTCCAATGATCAATCTTCATAGACTTGGTTCAAACAACGTAACTATATACTCTTATTTTTAAAAAAAAGCAAATCTGTAAAATAGCAGGAATAATATTACATTAGGTCCCATCTCCCAAAATTTAAAGGTGGAATAGTACCAAAAACTGATGTGCATGACAAATTAGCTCTACTATTTATAAATTAGCTCCATATTTATCATTTGGATCTCGATATTTTGCAAAATAACTTATCTAAAGTTCAGATTATGAAGTTTAACACTATAGATTGAATGTTTATATGAAGCAACAGATTTTGGATGAGTAGACACGTCTGACAGATGTGGGATACTGTACTGATGCTGAACTCAGCTTCCAAGCGTTAACTGCCAGGCTCCACCTAATAACTAAACATTAGCATTAGACACTACTGCTATCTGCAATTATTTGCAAGTCCTTGCACTTTACTGCACTGTCTGTCATTATTATTATTACTATTAGAGATAAGCATCATGAAATATGCATGAAATATGATGCAGTGGATACATACAGTGGATAAAAATGCAGATGTGCAAATAGCAATAATGTGCAAATAACAGTCTGATATAGTAATAGTAATAATAATAATGACAGACAGTGCAGTAAAGTGCAAGTACTTGCAAATAATTGCAGATAATAGTAGTGTCTAATGCTAATGTTTAGTTATTAGGTGGAGCCTGGCAGTTAACGCTTGGAAGCTGAGTTCAGCATCAGTACAGTATCCCACATCTGTCAGACGTGTCTGCTCATCCAAAATCTGTTGTTTCATATAAACAGTACAGTCATATGTACAGTGTACAGTGGTAAACAATATTTGGCTGCATATCCCTTATTTGAATAACTCCATTAATTCAGCAACCAACTGACATGGCATAAATAAAATTATGGTGCAGTTTATCTCAACTAACTGCACCACAATTCTTATTTATGCCATTTAACTTAATTGCTATTTGCATTACTGGTATGCATCATATGGTTTACCACTGTACACTGTACACTGTTAACTTACTGCACCATAAAGTTGTTACCTCATTTAACTTATTTGCTATTTGCACTACTGGTTGGATGCTAACTGCATTTCATTGTCTCTGTACTCGTACTCTGACAATGACAATAGAGTTGAACCTAACCTAACCTAACCTAAAGTTTTTAACAAATATAACAGTATCTCTAATTTTTGTTTCTCATATTTTTACATTCTGAATTAGTTCAGTTGCAAACACAGGACAAGAGTTAGCATATCACTTATTTCAGGCCGCATTAATGGATTAAACATTTCATTTCATTCTCCATGAATCTGACAGAGTCCCTTTGCCTTTACACACAGAAAATTGCAGTAATGTGGTACTCTAAGGTCAACGAATAAGCATATAGTATTGAGAACTTACAGTAATGAATGCTTACATAATGACTGAAGTGTTAGCAAAATAGCTTAGAATTGATCCGGTGTGTACCTTTTTGGTTGCAGATTTGTATTTTTGTATATTTTATTTTGCATATTTGCAAAGTTTGGGAATGACATATCACAACTCTAAGTGTGAAAATGAAGAACATTCATAGTTGCGTGTATAGAAATTTATTTTAGGTGCACACATGGGCAAAGACATATAAGCATAACAGAAAATTAAAAAGAAGTATAAACCAATTAACCAGATATGCATCAGCCTGTTAAAAGATAAATATCTTTTACTAAGTTAAGCAACGAGATTGTATGCCATAAACACACAGTCACAGGCAAGTGCTCTACCATAACACAATAATGAATCACATTTAGACTTGTAACAGAGAGACAGAGGTACGTTTAGTACGTTAATTTACAATAATTGTCATTATTAAACATCTATTAAAGTTAAAAACCCATTGTCTAGTAAAAGCAATGAATGTAGGTCAGATAATTAGAATAATTATAAAGCAATATATTTTGGATAATACTTCTTTGTATTTACAATGAAAGTCACTTAAATATAATTAAGTTTGGAATTAAATTTTACAAAATAAATCATTTTAATTATGTTTAGTGTATACTTTACATAATATAGTTTGTACTTATAATAAGATACTTATAATAAGAAATAAATTAAAGCAGTTAATCACTAATTTATATTATTTAAAATGTGCATAATAAATATTAGGGGTGCTTTAAAGGTGTATATTTTTGCAAAAGTCACAATTACATAGTTCCCAGTTTACTGGGTCAAATATCTGGTGCTTAATAGATCAGCAGTTTAGTTTAGTTAATGCAAGAATTGATTACAGTATTACCTGGAGATTTATAAGACATTATACCACAGTACTGTTAAATTCTCATATTTCATTGGTCAGAAGGTTTTTGATCAATTTTCTGTAACAGCAGCTCTAAGAGTAGTCACACCTTATCCCACTCTAACATCAGGGCTCTTGTGACTAAACTGACCAGCTAAATCAATGTCTATATTTTTTATGAATATGTCTGTTAGTTTAATTTTAGGTTTTACACATAGAATTGCTAAATAAGAACTGCTGAGAAAATGGAGATCAACTAATCAATATCTGAAATAATCAATAACTAAAATCTGCTAACTAAGTACTGATAACTTTTACTGAAAACTGAGATCTACTAATCAATATCTGCTAATATAGTGAGGGGAAATAAGTATTTAGCCACTTGCTTTTCTTATTTAATATACTTCCAATGTATATATCCACTTCTAATTTCTACACATAATGTCTTTTGACTTTGTACTTAAAAATATGACCAAAAAGTGTGTAATTTATAAACATAAACAAAGATATGTTTAAAAAAATAGATAGTGAAAAATGCATTTACACTCAATTATCATCATTGGTACTTTGTACTAATTATCTTCTAGACATCTACAGTAAGAATTAATTCTCTTTTTGCAGCATTGTGTTTCAATTTTGGCCCATTCCTTATAAAGTCAGGAGATAAAGCTAGTCCTTGAAAGCACCTTCACCTTCTTTTTTTATGTGAGTTATTATATGCTGTATGTTTGGGATGTTGTTTTATTGAACCATCCATCTTCACCCCAGATTCACTTTCTTAGCTGATGAGATTAAATTCTCCTCTCGTACGTGTGATTACATTGCTCCATTCATGTCTCTGGCAATCATGACATGTAATGCCCTGTAATACCATTTGCAGAGAAGCAGCCCCTTATCATGATGCTCCCAAACCCATGCTTCACTGTGAAAATGTGTTCTTAAGGATTAGGCGTAACCCTTCCTTCTCCACACATGATGAGCTGATTATTGGCAAAGAGTTCTTTTTGTGTGTGTAAGTTTATTATTCCAAAAGAGTTCTGATTTGTAAATGCTGCTAGATGCAGATCTCTGTGCTTCTTTTTTTAGCAGAGAAGTTTTGTGTGAGGTGTAAAGAAGATGATTGTGGTGCAGTTTATTGCTTGTTATTCTGTGTGTAACTGTTGCTCCTGCTGTTGCTGTTGCTCCTGCAACTCTTTTCCAGTGACTGCTGGCTTCTCCCTTGTCTTTCTTATCATTAATCTGAGTCACCTGTCCTGACAATTAGTTGTGGTTCCCTGAACTTTCCACCTGCATATCATCAAAACAGTTGTTCTGACAGGGATGGTTAAGTTCTTTGCTATGGCTCTGGAGCCATTTCCATTTGAGTGATGTTTAATAATGTTGTACCTGAGAAGTTTAGGAAGCTTCTTCACCTTCACTATGACTGCTACTTGTTGCGTGAAATCTTCCCGACCAATGGCAACGTCTTTTATAATAATGTCACCAGGTGCAATTTGCTCGAGGACATTTTTTTTGCATCTTAAATTTGATTTATTTTTGTGTAACATATATATTTTTATTTTATATAGTATCTGAATACCTTTTCCCTTATCAATTTTTAAAGATGTATTTGTTTCATGCTTATGAATACATATGATTTTGTTCATATTTATAAGTAAAAAGACAAAAGACATTATGTGTGTACATTTGAAGTGGAAAGATGAACTGGAAGTACATTAAATAACAATATGTATATTAAAAAGTGTCTGAATACTCACTGCATTTAAGGTCTGCAAAAGATCTCTTACAAAAGATCAGCTAGCATCTAAAATCTAATAACTGAGAACTATTCTTTAGATCTCACAGTATAACTTACCATTTAATTGTTTTCGACACTCACTATCTAAATATTTTTAAGTCTTGGCATTCATTGCCTTGCAATAAATAGTGTTGGGGTCAAATATTTCACTCTGCATCCGAGCTGTTTTACAGACAGCAAACCCAAAGGGTTGCTCTTTAGAAATATGATGGGTACTGTCACAATTTACAATTTTTGTTTCTTTTTTAGCAGTCTGATGCACCAAGGTACAAGTCATCACCTTGTAGGTTATGCAGCTCACAGTATATTACTTTTTTTCAATTCTTTTCGAATTCTTATTTGAATTTTTAGAGTAGCTTCTTTAGTCGTATCCTCAGCAGTTGAGCGGCTCCATCACCTCCATGACAACAGTGCGAGGCCCGGTGAGGATGAGATGACTGACTGTCCGATAGTCCATCTCCAAAACATTCACTCCATTTACACACACTACAAACTGACATACCTAAACACACACACACACACACACACACACACACACACACACACACACACACACAAACATCGTGTTTGGGTTCTCATTCACATGTTAGTTGTATTATCTAGTTTACACAGAGTGTTATCTAGCTAACGTGCCCCATATCAGCTTTGTCAGTATATCAGCATAAAACTATTTCAGTCTTAAATTTAAAGTAACTCAGAGTAATGTTCAATCACGTAAACATAAACCTAAACACAGAATTGAAATAATTTTATTTCAATACTTCACTCACAAAGCTGTTGGTATCCTAATGGCATTGACATTGCTTATGTTTCTATATACACTATTGCAGTAATGTTATTTTCCCATTATGTTATGATTTTAAATTAAAAATGCTTTAACTGACCTTGGGTCCTATACATTGTTTATTTATATGTCAAAATTAATTGGTTAAAAAAAATTATAGATATTTTTAATCCCATTCTGTTGTTACTGCTGGATATAATGATATACACAGTATGTATAAAAAAAACCAAGCCTTATACAAAAATGTGGGAGCAATATATTTGCATAAATATGTGTACTGTGATATAGCAGTCAACAAAATTCAAGTGAAAATGCTTTAGGGAAAAAAAAACAAAAAACAATCTGGTTGCATAAGCATGCACACCCCTTTATAATTGGGCATATGCTCAAAAGTGATCTGCAAAGAGCTTACAAAGAATGTATAGGATCTCACTGTCAATGAGGAGAGGAGTATAAAATAATTTCCTAAACATTAGATGTACCATGGAACACCATGAAGGCCATCATCAACAAGCAGAGAAAATGGGGGACCACTTTGACATTACTAAGAACAGGATGTCCCTCCAAAACTGATACAAGGACAAGAAAAATTCTTATCAGGGAGGCTGCCAAGACAACTACGGCAACATTTAAGGAGCTGTAAGTACCGGTCGCTCCCTGCATGTGTATTCTTCACTTGTCTGGGCTATGGGGTAGGGTGGCTAGACAGAAGCCCTTTCCAATTAAAAAAAAAATCTAAGCCCGCTGTTTTGGTCTGATGAGACCAAGTTAGAACTTTTGGGCATAATTCTAAATGTTTTGTATAAACATGTACCTGTATGTACACAAATAAAACTGATTCTGATTCTGATATAGTGCACATTATAGACAAAGAAGATAGCATGGTCCCAAATCTTTACCTGTTTACATTTTCCACATTTCAGTGGTTCTCACCTTCATTCCAACAGCAGCAGCTGGTCCGCTTGGATCAACAGCCTGAATGTGACATGGACTGCTGCCTCTCACAACAAACCCCCAGCCCACAGCATCCCCGACGATCTACACACAAACACAAAATGGCAGGGAAGAGAATTAGGATTCTTGTGTAGAAGATTTATGTTATATATGATCAATATTAGGTATAGCAAGTTCCAGTCCAGAAAAAAGTTCCTGGAGCTAAAATTGGGTCACGTTGCTCTGGTGAAAAAATGCCTGTAGATCACAGTAGGTTAGGCTCAGTATGTACAGATACTCACAGTGAATGTCCTCTTTAGGTACTTCCCTCCAGGTGTCTGCAGCTCTTCTGGACTCACCTGCCTCTTCAACACTGACGAACACACACACACACACACACACACATGCACATACACACACATGAATGCACACAGACTTGCCACTTATAACCAAGGATTAGAAACAATTTATTGGCTCATTCTGAACAGAAGCGATATTTTTAAGTTCCTGCTCCAGCGCTCCATGCCCCCCCACCCACCCCTAAAAGGCAGAATCTAATTAGATTGAAATAAAAGAATACGTTAATAATGTTCTTTACACATACAGTAATGGTCTGCTGTAATTATAGGAAGCCCAGGGTATAAATAAAACTGAACACTGCATTTAACCAAAAACATTTTCAGAGCATCTTTCAGCTTTACAGTGTGCTTTTCTTTGTTTGCAGAATTGTAGGAAAGATAATTTCTACACAGATTTTCCATTAATCCATCTACTAAACCCAGCTACAGTGACTACAGTATCTAACGTCATATTTTCCTGTAGCATTCATGCAGCAAGTGAGAAATTCTCGACAGAAATTTAGGCCCACTGGCAATTTTTTAGGTTTAGGCTATACTTTCTCAAACTCATATTGGAATAGAAAAATAACATTGAAAAATAACACTGAAGCACTTTTTTAAATAATATTTTCAACCTAGAACAATTTAGACTGAGTTTGTTCATGTTTATTTTTAACAGTGTTCAGTGACAAATTTTGTTAATTTTTGGTACCTGATTATAACACACATTTATTTTTATTGTGTTGCGTAATCCAGAGCACATGCATAAAAGCACATGCATAAAAAACAGTGCATTCAAGAAGACATGGGTAACACTTTTATTTTATGTGTTTCTGGTTCACAGCTGGTCAGGTAGTTGGTCATGTGACTGCCACACTTCCAAATCAGACTGTATGTATGCTCCACCCAAAACACTCCATGTTATTGATCACTATTCTTCACCAGGTAATGATGCGTACTTACTAAGGTTAGAAACAAATCTTTTAATCATGAAGAACAGGAGAGAGAGAAGAGGAAGGAAATCAAAGGCACTGGTGTTAAAGCATGCACACACACTCATACACATACACACACACACACACACACCTGACTTTGGGTTATTGAGCACAGGAGAATCATTGTAATACCCGTCACTCCTGCTACCATGACGATACTGAGGGGCGATCTTCTCCTGTTTGGATGGTCTGACTGAGAGAGAGAGAGAGAGAGAGAGAGAGAGAGAGAGGCACCTAATCAAATGTAGTGTATGTCAAATAAATGTAGCAGGCTAATATGTATCCATTAACTTTCCTGTAGTCGGATGTGACCTACAAGAGAAGAAAAAAGATAGAAGGGAAATTAAAAGAAGATACATACAGGGGACATTATTTATGTCCTGAATTGTTAAAAAGCAGACATAAAGTGAAGAAAGAGAAAGGGGAGATAGATGGAGGAGAAAAAAGGAAGGGAAAAGAAAAAAGAAGAGAACTGCCTTTCTTTACTTGTTTTTGTGGTCTTTATTTATTTCCAGAAATTTATCAAAGAACAGTGAATTATAAACATTGTTATTGACTGACTCTTTTAGAAATGTGTTTGTGTGTGTGTGTGTGTGTGAGTGTGTGTGTGTGTGTGTGTGTGTGTGTGTGTGTGTGTTTAGACTCACCTGCTGTGCGAGGTCCCATTCTTCTCTCCTCTTACCTTCCAGACCTGGAGCCTCAGAGATGTATGACGGGTGTGTGGGAAGGTCTGTGTCAGGTGTAAGGGAGTGTGTGTGTGTGTGTGTGTGTGTGTGTGTGTGTGTGTGTGTGTGTGTAAATGTTTAAACTACAGAGTACACAGTGTGGTGGTGGTGGAGGGGCTACAGCGTCTGGTTGCCAGGTTCTGACAGGATGAGATAAGAACTGAACACACTCTCTTTCTGCTTCTTTTTGTCCTTAGAGCACACACACACACACATTGTTTTTTTTCCACTGTGTATCCCAGTTCGTACTTGCTTTGAGATAAAAACAGCTCAGTGACGCATGAGCATTACATGATCCAGAAGGCCCTCATGACCATAATCACCATCATCATCTTCATTACTAGTATCAGTGTTGTTACTGCGACTGCCATCTTCATTACCGCTGATGATGACCAGCAGTAGACTTCATCATCATCATCATCATCATCTCAACCAGATAACCTTTAACCTAATTAAAGGCCTTCATTCTACTTGCCAAGAACGGGCAAATTAAACAGTCCAGGAAGTAAGTTAATGTTGGAAATAATAACACCACTGCATATTCAGACACTGATCAATGTAGCCCTAACACACACACCTTGTGAGTTTACTTTGTGGCGGAGTTGGAGGAGAATGTGTGTCGTGTAAGGATGTTCCAGGGTCCTGTTGCCACATGCTTCAGCTGTAGCCATCAATATCTGACAGTTAAATGATAAGAACAGGAAAAACACAGAGAGAGAGAGAAGAGTGAGAGAGATCTAAACTGATTGATTTTTGAGGATGGAAACTAACCCATTGACTAAATCAGATGCGGTTAACAAACAGTATAGTTAAACAAACTAATTTTACTATTAAAATAACAAAACAATAAACTAAAAACTAAACTAGCTTTGACATAAAGGAATACTCCACCCTTTTTCAATCAAATCTCAGCTAATCTAATATAATGTCTGTTGTATGCTTATTGGGTGTGATCTGCACAATATTTTTTAGAAAAAAGAACAAAAGAAATTTACAGTCATGGGAAAAGAAAGTACACCTTTCCTTTAATTTTATATTTTTAATTATCAGGGCCTAAATAACAATTGTGTAGTCCTCACAAACGTCTATAAACAAACTTTTGAAAACAATGACAAAACAAAAAATAACAGATTTCAATAAGTATTTTTTTTCCCCAAAAAGTAAACCAACATTCAGAAACTAGGTGGGAAAAAATAAGTTCACCCTATAACTCAGTAACATGTAGATCCATCTTTAGCAACAATAACTTGAAGTAATTTTTTTTCTGTAGGAGGTCTTATATCATTTTGGAGAAATTTTGATCCACACTTCTTTACAACATTGCTTCAGTTCATTGATGTTTGAGGGCATTTGTTTATGCACAGCTTTTTTAAGATCCCCCCACAGCATCTCAGTGGGGTTGAGGTCTATACTTGACTTGGCCGTTCCAACATCTTTTTGATTCTTTAGCCATTCAGATGTTGGTTTGCTGGTGTGCTTGGGATCATTGTCCTGTTGCATGACCCGATTTTGGCCCATCTTATGCTGCTCGACAGTTGGCTATGAATATTTCAGTTTCAAGAATATTCTGGTGAACGTTCAAAGATAGCACCGGTGAGGTCAGCTGCCGTCACGACTGCGCCAACCATGCTTTGTGTGTTTTTGTTTCTTTTTTGCACTTTCCCTTACTTTACCTTTTTTTCTTTTCACCTTGGCTATTAGCAGATACAATAGAAACACTCTTATTTTTATAGGTTTACAATCCTCTCTCCAGTGCCTTTTTTAATACTGGAATACAATGCTGGCTGAGTGAGATCCTGAGGAGGAATAAAGGACACAACCTGAACCGGTGGCCCCGAAGGAAACAAGCCAGAGTCAGGAACAGGCAATTTTCGGGGCAGTTTTGGGTACCTTTGTGTCCACATCATGCAGGACCTATCATGCTCCTGTCACACAGTGTCTTTAACACCTTAGGTGCTTAAGGGACTTTACACTGCCCCCTAAGGTGCTAAGCATCACAGCATGGTTTGGGAACAGCACCATGCAGAATAGGCGGGCTCTCCAGAGCGAGGTGAGATCAACTGAGCACACCATCCGCACTGAGCTCCCTGATTTGTAGTCTATCTACAGCAAGCAGTGCTGGACCAAGGCCAAGAAGACAGTGAAGGACTTCAGACATCCGAACAATGGACTCCTCTCTCTGTTGCGGTCAGGGAAACACTTACGCTCCCTGAAGGCCAACACAGAGAGAGTGAGGAGGAGCTTCTTCCCTCAGGCCATTTTGTCCCTGAACCAGCACAACACTTTGGACTAAACCTTGGATTTGTTTGCACAACACCCACACCACCTACATTCCTGTTAATACACCTGTATTACCCCATATTTATAAATATTTATTATATATGTTAGCTATATCACTGTAACTACCTCAGCTCAATGTTGCACAGAATTGTATTGTACATACAACTGCACATATCTGCACTTTATTCCACATATAATCCATACTTTTCCCACAATCATATTTTTATGTCCTGTATATTATATATTTATTTATTTTATACATATATGCAAGTAAATTCTGTTTTTATGTAAATTCTGTATTTATGTCACTGCATGTCATACTATGTATGGTTGTGTGTGAGACCAATAAAATTTGAATTTGTATAAAGTTGAGTTCATTGTTGTCTCAATGACTGCAGGTTTTCCAGGTCCTGTGGCTTCAAAACAAGCCCAAATCATCAACCCTCCACCACCTTGCTTGACAGATGGTATGGCGTGTTTTTGGTGATGTGCTATGTTTGGCTTTCAACAAACATCTCCACCTTGGACTCATCACTCCAAAGAATATTATTCCAGAACTTTTGCGGTTTGTTCAGATGCATATTCTTTTTGGAGAGAAGGGCTTTTTCCTAGCCACCATTCTATGAAAGCCATGCTTGTTCAGTCTTTTTTCTGACATTTAATGTGCTTACAGTTGTCTTTTGGTCAAATGATGTGGCTCTTTGGTTTTTCTTTATATCGCTGAGCATTAAACGGGCTGACCTTGGACTGGATTTGCTGGGACACCCACTTCTGGGAAGACAGGCACCTACCTTGAAGACTGACCATTTGTAAACAATCCTTCTCACTGTAGAATGGTGAATTTCAAATTGTTTGGAGATGGCCTTATAACCCTTCCCAGATTGACAAGCAGCAGCAATTGCTTCTCTGAGGTAATGGCTATCCTTTCTTCTTGGCATGATGTAGACACACACCTGTGCTCAAACTGCTAAAAGTTTTGCTTTCATAAAGATAGTCACACTGCTTGATGATTAATTAATATTTAGCATTTCATTAGTAACATCTGGCTGCAAATTACTCTTTTAATGTTTGTGGAAGTAGGAAGGGAATACTTAATTTTTGTATGTATTTGTATTTTGTACTTTTTCAAACAATACAAAAAAATAGTTATGGTTACTTCGTGCTTTTCCAAAAGTTTCATGGTATCCATGGCAACCAGACAGAATCAGTTATGCCACAGCTATGCTGGCTATGTTGTTTATGAATAACCACAAATTCCTACCTTGTAAAACATAGTTCCATCTTTGACAGGAAGGAATTATATAGATTTATACAACAGATAGTTCTGGTCTACTAATTTGATTGGTTGATTGGTATGTTTGGTATAACCGCACTGTGACATTTCATTGTGTGTATCACTCTGCTCGTCTGTGTTTGTCATGTGAAATTCTACTTCCTAGTTTGAAACGGTGATGTTAGCAACATCATCAGTGAACATGGCAAACAATACATTTTCCAGAAATATAACTTTTGTCTTAAAATATGAGGGTAGCCAGTGTCACAAGAAGCACCTTTAATGGGAATGTAAAAATAATTGTGAGCTAGCTAGACAGCTAGCCGACGTGCTATAAAGTGAGTGTGGCTTCTTCAGGATCTATTTCAGCTAGAGTAACAAAAATAAACAAAGCAATTGGCAATATTGTGTCCAAAATGTCCAAAGTTACTTGATATTAATTTCTTGTTTATAGAACTGTTGTATAAAAACAATATCACATGAGCAAGAATGTGGTTATACTGAATATCAGCATGGCTATTTTTAGCTACAGCACTCACCCTGTGGTTTTATATATATATATATATATATATATATATATATATATATATATATATATATAAATCAGTTTGTCCCTGGGTATCTAGTGAAATTATTCAAGTCACTGTATGGTATATTTGTAAGCAACTCTAGATTATACACTAGACTACACTGAAGTCTACTTTAATAGGTGACTCTTGGCCATAAACAGCAGACGGTGTTTGTCTGAGTTGTGTTTATGACCCATGGTCAGCTATGGTATGTTTTAAATTAAAATTAAATTTGGCCTTCTATTAACCCAACAGATCAATGCAAGGTTCAAACAGTGCATAAAAAAAGTTGATGTATAATAGTTGATGTCTGGAAAATATCTAATAGCTTTGTGAATTACACTCTTTCCAGTGCATCTTTTCAGAAAACATAAAATCAGCATTGTATTTAGGGTATGTTTTCTCTTCTGACTGTTTTTTTTACAGCCAAAAAGTTACTTTCTGCAGCGTTAAGAATCTTAACAATACCTAAACTTCCTAGTTTGAACACTGGATGTCGCTGTCCCGTAAAACTAAATGCAAAAACCTAGACCGTCTCCTAAACTCCTCCATTCCTTTTCACCATTGTTATTCATGTATCTATGTATGTATTTATGTTAAGTATTTAGTTATGAATTATTCAGCAACTACAGTAAAACAAATAGGAAAGGTGTTATTGTCATGAGAATGAGGATTGAGTTAAAGTCAAAATCCTAAGGGTGATGCACTAAGTCCAGCAGATGAGGTAAATGTTATTCACAGAACAACTTCCACTTAAAAGCCTAGAGCTCTAGGGACTATTGTGTTCAGAACTGTTTGCTGGACTGCAAGGTTGTAGTCCTCAGTTGGCAATTCAACCCAAGGAAGGAAACCCACGGATACAAGTGACCTGGCTGAGGGTGCCAAAGCTCTCCATTCATTTGGGAGTTCACATCTTCTTGGGAAGAATGTTGGCCATCTAGGCTCTGCATGGAGAACCACTACCAGCTATGTGTTGACTTGGTCCTGGTGAAGATGTCCACCTGAGTCCAGCCTCGCTACAGCTTTCCCAAATCTGGGCTGCAACCTCTATCTCTATCTCTAATCTCTATACACCAGAGATGAGGATAAGTGATAGACTCGGACTGGAGTTGCGCTTGTGTCGCACTGTGACTGACTCATGACTCGATTAATCACTAGAATGGATTGACTTGTGCAGTGTTACAAACACAGCTCATAATTTTATTACATTAGTAGCAATCTTGAGATCAGTTTAACTGAACTGGTTTAATTGAACTGGTTTCTTTCAGTTTTAGATTTTGGATTGCGTTTTGGTTTTGTGATTTTGTTATTCTTTTGCATTGTTTTTGTTTTTTTTAGGGGGCCAAGCACCCTATTCTTATTCTACCTTTTCTTCTTCTTCTTCTTCTTCTTCTTCTTCTTCTGTCTAGGATGTCCATGGCAGCCAATAGAACCATCTAGAAAAAGTTGTGAAATTTGGCACACTGATTGGGGGGAAGGTCTAAGAAACATTCTGACCAAATTTGGGCCAAGTGCTGCCAACAGTCTAGCGCCACCATCGGGTCAATTTTGGGCCTAATTTGGAAGTACATTTATGGTCATAACTTTTGAATCCTGTGGCATCCCTGGATTCCCTTGGTTGAGCCGAGTTACATGAGCCTAATTAGATTTTCTGCCATCTTGGATTGTGTCAAAAACTGTTTTTCGCTACTCTTCCTACAGTTTTTTCCCAATCATCACCAAATTTGGCACAAGTCATCTTCAGAGTAATCCTCATAAAAATTAATAAAAAAATTTGAATATTCCAAATGGTTTGTCCATAATGAGCCAACAAATCTGACTCCAAACAGGAAGTGAGGCTGTATCTCAGCAACAACTTTGCGCACTGACACAAAATTTTGTAGGCATATTCAGGACCATGACCTGAGGCTATGCAACAAATTTCGTGCCAGCACCACCTACTGGTCAAAAGTAACAATAATATGCCAAAAAACATTGCCTACATCTAACTGCCATTTTTGCTATTCCTCCTCCAAATTTTGTCCAATCTTTACCAAATTTGGCTCACATCATCTTGAGACAGGTTTGAACGAAAGTTATAAAAAGAATGTCGATATTCAAAAATGTTCTCCTGTAACGTGCTGGCAAATGCAAAAAACAGGATGTGAGGGAGTATCTCAGCAATGCATCTATGTATCATCACGAAACTTGATAAATATCTTCAGGACCATGCCCTGAATGTATCCAAGAAGTTTCGTGACTTCTTGTGGTCAAGAAGTGTAACAACTTTCATTTTTTCCTTATATCATTTGAAAAGTTTGTGATAAATTCACAGTTCTTTTTTCCTATAATTCCCTGGGGTATGCTGAAGTGAACACTAACCAACACCTGAGATTCAAGTGTACTTCCTGTCAACCATCTTGGATTTTGTCAAAAACTGTTTGTTTTTTCGCTACTCCTCCTACAAATTAAGTCCAATCAACACAAAACTTGGCATACATCATATTCAGACCAACCTGGACAAACATTTTCAAAAGAATGTTTATATTCCAAACAGTTTGCCCATAATGTGCCAACAAATCTGACAGTGAAGCTGCCAAACAGGAAGTGAGGCTGTATCTCAACAACGACCTTGCACACTGACACCAATCTTGGTAGGCATCTTCAGGACCATGCCCTGAGGCTATTCATCAAATTTCGTGACAGTGCCACTTACTGGTCCAAAGTTACAATAACACAAACAATAACAATGACAAAAATGCTTCCAGCTAAGTGTCATTTTTGCTACTCCAAATTTTGTCCAATCTTCACCAAATTTGGCTCACATCATCTGGAGACCTGTCTAAACAAACAAAGGAACTCTGATATTCAAAACCATCCTCCCATAACATGAAACTATAAATCACTCTTGAATCGCTTTGCCTATAGTTATGGCTCTGCTTTCCTGTGATTGCTTATGCAACAATTGTAGTGC
This sequence comes from Pangasius krempfi, assembly GCA_037576825.1. Classification (NCBI taxonomy): domain Eukaryota; kingdom Metazoa; phylum Chordata; class Actinopteri; order Siluriformes; family Pangasiidae; genus Pangasius; species Pangasius krempfi. The sequence continues at coordinate 4,551,766 of CM074982.1, read as the reverse complement.
TTCTGTAAATGTGAAGCTCATTGTATCTGGGTGCTTGGCCCCCAAAAATGCTGCTTGCAGCTTTCATTATTGTTGTTTTTGTTGTAGATGCTATTGAATTCTTGAATCTGGGCAGTGGTAGCTCAGTGGTTAAAGCATTGGACTAGTGATCGGAAGGTTGTGAGAAATCCCAGCACTGCCAAGCCGCCCCTGTTGGACCCTTGAACAAGGCCCTTAACCCTAATCTGCTCAGTTGTATAAATGAGTTAAATATAATGGCCTTTCACTTCTTTAGGTCACACTGGATAAGGACGTCTGCCATATGCCATAAATGTAAACTGTAGGTGATTCATTTTTTTAAAACAGCACCTCCGGCTGCATGCGCAAAAACAAATTTGTTGCTATTTTACCAAAATAAATTACTATAATGGTGAATTTTTCTGTAAGGAACTAATTTCATTCACAAACTTTCCACAACATCAAATCAACAGATAACAATCATAACATGCTCAATAGTATATTAAAAATGATAATCATTGCCAAATTTTCATGGTATAAGAGGAATAAAACATTTTAATGTGCTGTTATTAGAAAATAATAAACTTCTGGTCATAACAGTGGCATCTTGTCAAATCACACCACCCTGTCATGAATTCTTTTCCTATAACAACATGCACCGTAGTGTTTTATTCCTTACTTTGCATATACAGAATGGTCCCTCGCTCATGAGGAAAAGCAGACAAAAATCCTTAAACATTCCCAGCTCTTGACTCGTGCACTGCTAAAAGTTTATATGATGCTTGTTGCAACACTAGCTGTATTGACCTACATGGTCAGAGAACTGAGGACTAACACAGACTCACAAATACAAATAAGTTTGAAACACAGTGGGTATATGGATGTACTCATGTACACAATGGTGTTGACTTTCTTTCTCACTCATGTAGCCATGTGCAGGTCTGATACTAGCTCAATAAGTGTGTGTGTATAAGTTACACAGCCACATATATGGATAATATATGTACGTACATGTGATGTCTGTCTAGACTTGGAGCTGTGTGTGTGTGCGTATGTGTGTGTGGCTGGATGGGTGGGTGGGTGTGTATGGTGAGGGTAAAGGCACAGGGATTTCATAGAAGAAGCACGAATGTGTCCACATTCACTTGTCTGTTTGTCTGCGGGAGGCTCCCACACAGCTCTAAGAAGACGGTTGTGGATTTTTTACATGTGAGAAATGTGCTTCCTGTGCACTTTTTTGTGCAACAGTGTTTGCACATCTCTGGTCAAAGTTCACCAGAGGTCTCAAATCTTCTCCTGCTCAAACAGAGTCTTTTTGTTTGAGCTCAGGATTCAACAGGAACTTGCACCTTACTCGAGTGGGAAGCTTAACAGGTCAACAGCAAATGAACCACTTAATCTAAATCTTATTATTCTGCTTCTTTTAATTAGGCAAAATAATTACTGTATGTTTTCCTGCTGACATGTTTCGTTTTCCAATTTCCAATGTATGGAATATGTAGTTAGTAAAAAAAAAAAGGCTAATGATAAGGACTTAGGAACTAAAAGTGTAGTTATGTTCATACAATATTTACTAATTTGGTGAGAGGAATAAGGCAGTTTAGCATTTTTCATGCTTCTCAGAGCAATTCTGGATTTGTCCATATACACTCACATAGCCTGTTACTACACTCATTCACAACATTATCATGTAAATCTAACATATAAGGCACTTTCTTATTCCGTTGGTACTCCATCTGTTGCTAAATTTCTCCTCTCGCCCTCCAAAGCTGCCTGATTTATCCTGATGCTCTACTTCTGCTTGGAGCTTCTGCACTTGTCACTTTCTGCTGCTGTGGATTGTCCCACATGGACAACCTAAAGAATTGCACTTCGCAAAAACAGTCTCACTCTTCCTTCAGTGGATAGTAACATGGATACTCTAGATTTGTGCCTAAGAGCTGCTTCTCATACTGAACATGATTTCAACATGCTCAGTACTGTTTGTCTTTACTTTTCTACACCTGTATACTGTAATGATTTACAAACCAACTATCTGATGTCACCTGGTTCCTCACTGAATTGAATAGAAGTTTTAAAAATCTCCAACACTTCTGTCCCTGATACACATACCAGCACCACAGACACAGTATGACTGGTTCACCGCCCATGTAATACCTGCTCTAATAGTGGTCTTCTTGCATTGATGGTCCCTTTGCATTGAGCAGATGAGTTATAGTCAGTAACTGGTAACCTAGTAAGTGCACTTGTATAGTAGATTTACCTCAACAACTTACTTATATGAAGTTGGCAGTGTACAGCTTTTAGCTACACTGTATCTACTAAATAGTAAACAAGCAATTCAGTGTATATACAGTTGAATTGGCAGATGGAGCAATAGGTAGTTCCTGATACTGTATAATGGTAGTCTAGTGGTAGTATAAAGATGGTGTAGTATAGTATCCACGTACCTTGATAATATAATTTAGTTTTAAATCCTCACTGGACCTCTAAAATATTGCAGCTTCATTTTTATTTTCTTTGTTTTTATTACTAAACTACTAAACTGTCTTGACTCAGATCAGCAAGGCTAAAACAAGTGCAGTGTAGATTTGGGTTTTATATTTGTGTGTGTGTGTGTGTGTGTTGTGGAGGGATGAGGGGGATGTGTATGTACACACGGTGTTTACTGGAAGAGGGCCTCGGGTATATGGAGGCGGGCTTAGGTAACTGTCCTAATCTCAATGTTCTTCTCCATTCATGAGTAAACAGAGCAGACATAAACAAATCAACACTTTTCATTTTTGTTTTAACAGAATCACTCATGCATGGCTAGATAAGTTTGTTTTGTTAACCTACTTTCTGAATCTCATGGCTCACACTCTCAGTGTAAAATTGTTTCTTGCTCATGTCATCTCAGGGAGTTTTTCCTTTTTGCTGTCACCTCTGGCTCATTCATTAGGGATCTACTTCTGGATTTCTGTGAAGCTACTGTGTGATCATGTCTATTGTTATAAGTACTATGCAGTTAAAACTGAATTGAAATCAAGTTGAATAGAAGTAGTAGTATGTTTTTTAGTAGTAGTATATATACAGTAGTAGTATGTTTTTGCACAAATCATATTCGTCATTCTACTGCTCACAGATGGTAACACCCTTAGGGACATTTGCCCACTGATTAAAATTTTTACCCTTTTTTTTTTTTTAACTTTTTGCAAGATTTGGGTCAGTGTTAACAAAGCACTTGTCAAGCATTCTGTGCTATCTTTGTTTTGCCGTTTATACTGCTCCACTGACACAAAAACTCACTGTCCTCTCCATGTCTTTTCAATAATTTTATAAAAATTAATTTATGCATAATGGCACAGTAGTGCAGTGCGTAGCATTACTGCATCACAGCTCCAGGGTTTCTGATTCAATCCTGAGCTCGAGTTACTATCTGTGGGGAGTTTTACATGTGTGCAAAAACCACCTCCCAAAAACATCCTGGTAGGTGTATTGGCTATGCTAAATAGCCCCTAGGTGTGAATGAGTGTATGTGTATATGGTGGACCTAACTTGTTCCTAGGATAGGCTCTGGATCCACCATGACCCTGATTAGGATAAAGTGGTTACTGAAGATAAGCTACTGTGATTAGTTATATTTTCTGCCATTTGGAACTAACTCAAGGTAATTTGAGAGGCCATTGTCAATGACACAAATTAAAATTTTCGCACCATTGTACTGACTGGCTGGTGAGTATTAAAACCTGAAATTACATATCCATTTAGTCACATGGATTTGCTTGAAATTCTGAAAACCCTGAGACGTAGAGTTCAGACATGCATCAAGGACTAAAAATCATTTGCTGAAGATATCCTTCCATTAGAGATATACACTCACCATCCACTTTATTAGGAACACCTGTACACCTGCATATTTATGCACACACAAAATGGTGCAAAAAAACAAAAAACACTGATTAAGCGACAGTTCTATGGGTGGAAACGCCTTGTTGATAAGAGATGTCAAATATGTTTGTATGTATGTATGTATGCATGTATGTACCAAGAACACCTTAAAAAAACCACAACAAATTCCTTGTGTGTCTGCGCACACACTTGGCGAATCTAGCTAATTCTGATTCTGATTCTGATGTCAGAGGAAAATGGCCAGACTGGTTTGAACTGCTAGGAAGGATATAATAACACACATGATAAATCTTTACAATCAGGGAGAGCAGAAAAGCTTCTCAGCATGCACAAAACATCAAACTTTGAGGTGCATGGACTACAAAAGCAGAAGACCACATCAGGTTCCACTCCTGTCAGACAAAAAATAGGAATCTCATGGGCACATGGGCTCATTGAAAAATCACCTGGTCTTTTTACAATCTTCAACTGTCCAGTTTTGGTAAGTCTGTGCCCATGATAGCCTCAGATTCCTGTTCTAGGAGTAGAGTTGAACATGATGTGGTCTTCTGCTGTTGTAGCTCTTTCACCTCAAGGTTTGATGTGTTGTGCATTTCGCGATGCTTTTCTGCTCACCATGGTTGTAAAGAGTGCTTATTTGAGTCACTATAGACTTGCTTTCAGCTCAGAACAGTCTGGTCATTCTCTTCTGATCTGTCTCTTCAACAAGGTGTTTCAGCCTGCAGACCTTCCACACACAGGATTTTTGTTTGTTTGTTTGTTTGTTTTGTTTTTCGCACCATTCTTTGTAAACCGTAGTGACTGTTGCATGTGGAAAATCCCAGTAAATCAGCAGTTTCTGAAATACTCAAACCAGCCCATCTGGTACCAACAACCATGCCATTGTTAAAGTCACCGAAATCACATTTTTCCCCATTCTGATGTCTGAGGTGAACATATTTGGCTGATTGGATATGTTGTACAGGTGTTCTTAATAAACTGGACAGTGAGTGTAGAAGTAAAGGTAACTGTCACTTGATGTATCTGACTTTTATAATGCGATGAATGTAAGCTGATTTACACTCTCAGTAGTACTGACTGATGAATGCATGGAGAATGGTATTTCAGAATAAGCAGTGATAGAGTGGTCACCACCGACAACTGACATCAGTACACTTTTAGTGGTAGTACTGTTTTACAAAATCAGAACATAAATTATAATAAATTTCAAAATATCTCTGGGTGCAAAAAGGCCTTTTTACAAGCCTTCAGTGATGGAACAAGCATAGGAGTGCAGTCAATATGAGGGCAAGATAAATATGCTGAGTCAATCGATTCAAAATCTCTTCTCTACTTCCACATTTAAACACGTGACACACATATTAACAATATAAATATGAACAATATGAACATCATTAAAGTCAGACTGTCGAAAACCTATGACACAAGACAATGTGAATATAATTTGCATATTTATGCATATTTTTCAAATATTCTGTGAAAGTTTTGTTGGACAGTGGTAATCAGTGGTTGTTTTGTTTATTCTGATGGCTGTTAGATAGTGGTGATCAGTGATTGGGTGTTAGGTAGTGGTGATCAGTGATTGGGTGTTAGGTAGTGGTGATCAGTGATTGGGTGTTAGGTAGTGGTAACCAGTGATTGGGTGTTAGGTAGTGGTGATCAGTGATTGGATGTTAGGTAGTGGTAACCAGTGATTGGGTGTTAGGTAGTGGTGATCAGTGATTGGCTGTTAGGTAGTGGTGATCACTGACCGGTCACTGGTCCTTGGGCAGTGGTGATCACTGATTGTTTGGTAGGTAGTTGTGACTGGTGATTGTTTGTTGAGTGTTGGTGAACAGTGATTGATTGTTGGTCATTTATGATCAGAGATTGGTCTTTAAAAAGTGGTGAGAAGGCTGAGTATTGAATAGTAGTAATTGGTCATTGGGTATAGCTGATCAGCGATTGGCTGTAAAGTAGTTTTGATTATTAGTCATTTGAGTGTGGTAATCAGTGATTGGTTGTTGGTCTTGGTTTTCAGAGATTGGTCCTTAGACAGTGGTGATCAGATTACTGGTTGTTCATCGGACAGTGGTGATTAGTCATTAGTCATTGAACACTGTGATCAGTGATTGGTCTTTGGGTAGTAGTATTGAGTGAATGGTTGTTGGGTAGTGGTAATCAGATGACTGATCATTAAACAGTAGTGATCAGTGATTGTTCATTCACCAGTGTGATCAGTGATTGTTTATTGAGTAGTGGTGATAAGTGATTGGCTGTAAAGTATTTGTAATCAGTATTCATTAGTTGGTGATCAGTGACACTGTGATCAGTGATTATCTGTTATGTAGTGGTAATCAGTGATTGACTGTTAGGTAGTGGTGTTCAATGAATGTTACGTAGTGGGGATCAGTGATTGGTTGTTAGGTAAAGGAGATCAGCTGTTGGATAGTAGTAATAAGTGATTGGCCATTGGGTAATAGTAACCTCGGTTGGTAGTTGGGTAGTGGTGATCAATGACTGGCCACTGGGTAGTGTTAACCAGTGATTGGCAATTGATGATCAGTGACTGGCTGTTGGGTAGTGGTGATCAGTGATTAGCTGTACAGTAGTCACTGGACACTGGTGATCAGTGACTGGTCTTTGTATTAGTGATCAGGTGACTGTTCGGCAGTGTCAGTGAGTAATGGTGATTAGTCATTGATTGCTAATATAACTTTGGGGATTTTACAATTACAGCATTTTGGCAGATACCCTTATCCAGAGCAACTTACATATACAGCTCATTTAAACAACTCAAGTTGTGGTGGCAGCTTGGCAATGCTGGGATTTGAACTCATAACCTTTCGAGCAGCTACCACTGTGCATAATTAGAAGGTATTCATCAGCTTCATTGGAATTATTATAATTATTATTTTAATTTTTGGCTTTGAGCTTTGAGAACAGACCAGTGTTGAATAGCCTATTTCTTATACAGACGTCAATTCTGTCCCGATCCGCCCTGCATAGTCAAACGCTTACTCGTGTTTATACAAGTCGCGGCGTCTCGGTCCGGGACCAGCAAGCGCGATCGTTACTGCGCGCGCATTGGCTGGCGGAGAAGGGCGCACGTGGGTCAGGGTAAACAACACGCCAGCGCGCCCCCGTGCGTGTCCGGTCAGCGGAACCTTGGTAAAGCCTCGCGGACTTTACTGCTGCACAGACACGGCGGAACAATGTTGCTCGGAAAGCTGGTACGGTAAGACGAATGAATTCTAGGTAGCGCTTATTAGTGTCCAATGCAGCGTCTATTCATAGCGCGAGCTGTTTCCTGTGCGGTTTAGGACAATGGCCGTGCAGTTTTCACAAACTGTTCAGTGCGGCAGGATGCAGTTAAGGACGAAGCCCCTGCACTGATTTAAGAGCTATGATCGCGTACTGTTTTGAGTCACTCATTTTGCGACACTATTTAGTAGGAAATCATGCGCTTTTTGGATGTAGCCCTGATGATCAGACCTGAGATCTGACTTTTGCACTGTGAGAGTCAGCAGAGATTTCGCAAGTCGCTTCACAAACAAGATTTCCACACTTAACAAAAACTTACTTACTATAACTGATAATAATCTAATTTATATATTATTTAACACCATGTTGGTCTTTAAAATAGAAAAAAAGAGATTCTATTCTTGCAGCAATATTTTGCGTTTTTATGATAAGGGACAACGTTCAGAAATATTCCAATGTATGCAACAAATCATCCTTGTAGAGCTGAACAAGAAAGTTTTAAATAAGGAAAGGGTGAAAAGGGAAATGTCTGTGTGCATTCTTTATTTAGGTGAATTAAAAAAAATACTATAACTTTATAGTGTGTTTTATATCCATATAACACCATGTTGGTCATGGTTTAGAAAAAAACAAATTATAATAGGCTTATTTAAGTTTATTTAAGTTAATTTATTTTATTTTTATTTATTTATTTTACCTTTTCAGTTGCAATATCGGCATTTTTTACAATAAGGGATGACTTTAAAATATTCCAGTATATGGACTACAACAAATCATCCTTGTAGTAATCCACAAAGATTTACAAAATAGATTTTAAAAATAGATGCTGTTAAAATGATCATTTATGTATTTTATCTATCTTCCTAGCTGTTCGCTTCTAGGAATTCAATTAATTTCAACCAGTTTACATCATCATCTTTTAATTTAAGCTTATTGCATAGTTTTTTATTTCTAATATTTCCTTCACTGTTAATTACATCTGAGTACATTAACCTTTATTTGTAGCTTTTCAGCACAGTTAAAAGAGTAAAAATGAGAACATACAATATCACAAAAAGAACCTAATATCACACAAGATAAAAGTATATATACCAACAGACCATCCAGTTAAATAGAAAAAATAAGTTCTTCCTAGTAATAAATATAAAAGTGCAGTTCAATAAAGCACTGCAGGATTTTCCACGACGATTTTGGATTGGGTTCCATAGCACTCTGCATATGGATCGTCAGGACATGAGACAGAGAATCAATTTCTTCTGCCATAGCAGCAGCATTTTTCTTTCCAGTGTCTGTATCCCAAATTCATTGTCTGATCTGCATCGGAGCATAAATCAGCTAGGCTTACTTAGTGCACCCAAAACTGTTATTTTTGTATAAGTGAACTTTAGAGGCCTCAGATCAGACCTACACATTTATTCAGATTTTTAAGCAATAAATCTGACCCAAAGTCCGTCCAGCTGACAGACGTCTTGGCAACACTCCTGGACAGTTCTATTCAGTCATACAAGACCAGGCTCTTATTTACTTGAATGGAGAGAGACACATATAACAGAAATAGATGGACAAGATGACCTTTAAACACAGATTTGAATCAGCTAGTAAAATCTGGCAGCAGTTCTGTAAATAATATGTGCCCTTTGGCTTAAATAACACAAAAAAACAACAAATTTATTATGTTGTATCGGTTGCTGTGAATGCACGTTTTTCCATGACTAATGGAACAAAGCGTCCTATAACTGTACCTGCATTGCTACAAGAATCTGACAGGTCAGGTGTTTTCTGGTAATCTCATAACCAGAAAGGTTCTTTTTACTAAGATGCAGTATTTACATAATACCGCCACCATGTTAAGCGTTACATGCGGCCTCATTCATACAGTACTTTAAACAGTGGTCTTTCTCTACACATACCGTCTGGCTGTGTAAAGATTTTTACACAGTATGATATGTACAGCCAGACTTGGAGAGTAACAGAATACATGTAACAACATTATGTAATCAGGATACAAAAACTGTAATCCGTTAGTTACGTCAAAAAACAAAGTAATACTATCATCAGGATTACTTTTTTTTTCATTTAAAACCAAAGAAATTCATCTTTTGACAACACAGTATAGACAGCTGCTTGATTATAGTTCTGGTTCTGTCTTGCCAGTCATGACTCACATGAGCCACCTTCTGGTGCATGCACAAATAACTTCTGTCTCTAATAATTCTGCTCTAGAGGCACATTGAAACTGTTTATCACGATAATGCCTGTTGGGAAAAAATGCATAACAGTCATGGAAATTTCGAAATTATTTTGTCTATAAAGGAAAAAATAGAAACAGGAAATGCCTTCCAGCTGTGAAGATGCTGTCTTTATTGAAGAACTGGACATCAGCATTTAAGCACGGAAAACATGTTAGCTACAGTACTTTAGACAAAATTATTTAGTGTTAGTTATTGCTTTGAAATTCCCTGGTTTGCATGATCACAGTTGTGGGTAAGGTTGCCAGCTGTGCTGAATTAGCTGGCAACGTCCTGCATTTTGGTAGAAGTTAACACAATTCCCCCCCACGATCACCCCACTCCCATCAATTCCCAGTACACAGGATGCCTACAGTCAAAGCCAGTAAGGGGAACTCCCGCCAACCCCCCAAGGTAGATCAGTGAAAAGAAGAAAGATCATGTCCTGATCAACATGTATTTTGAAATAGTCTAATATACATATAGATAGTAGACCTTTTTTAATCATGTGTGTGTATGTGATGGTAATGACATTTTTTCCTTGTACTTGTTAACATTAGTTAATGAAATCTGAGTGTATAAGAACAAAATATACAAAGAATGTACAAAGAGCTAGATTCTTTGTTCAATCAAACTTTTAAACAAATAAAAACGTGTTTAGTAAGACATGCTATATATTGTATAACAAAGCTTCTAAGATCATGTTGCAAAATTATGAAAATTAATAATATTTTCAATCTTCAAATTTTTTGATTGGTCACTTCTCTTGCAAACATGCACTTCTCATTTCCATCTTAACTTCAGTTGAAATTCTAAAGTTGTTCTCTGAAATGCTTTTGTGATGGTCCTGATGTTGTTCATATTGCATTTCTCTTGACTATATTTACAAATGTGGCCTTGAAGTAATCCAAAAGTAATCACTTTGAATTACTTTAATATTGTGATACATGGATTACATTACTGATTACATTTGGTATGAAGTAATTTGTAACTGTAATGGAATAGATTTTTAATGTAACCCCCCCCCCCCAACCCTATGTACAGCATATACAAATACAGCTGATATTGCTTCACTTCCTGTTTTCCGTAGCCCTCCCAAGATGCAGATGAACTTAAAGTTTGTTTGTTAACATCAGGTCATGTTGCTAATCATATAGTCAGATCCAGAAGTATTTGGACAGTGACACACTTTTCATAATTTTGCCTCTGTACACCACCACAGTGGATTTTAAATGAAGCAGTCAAGATGTGATTGAAATGTAGACTTTCAGCTTTAATTCAATTCATCCTGCTACTTCTATCAGCAGTCACATCATCAATAAACACCAGTGACCCAGTTCCATTGGCAGCCAAACATGCTCATGCCATAACACTTCCTCCACATGTTTGACAGATGATGTGGTATACTTTGGAACATGAGCCCTTCCTTTCTTTCTCAATACTCTTCTCTTCCTATCATTCTGGAACAAGTTAATCTTGGATCAGAACTGCTCAGGTTTTTTTTCTAGCAAAGTCTAACCTCGCCTTTCTGTTCTTGAGTGTTACCAGTGGTCTGCATCTTAAGGTAAACCATTTGTATTTACATTCATGAAGTTGTCTCTTGGCTGTAGACTGTGATAATGATAAGCCTACCTCCTCCAGACTGTTCTTTACTTGGCTAGAAGGGGTTTTTCTTCACCAAGGAAAGAATTCTGCAATTATTCACTTTAGTTGTCTTTCTTGGTCTTCCAGGCCTCAAGTGAGTGAGGGTGACAGTTACATTTTATTTGATTTGATACTAATGAGTAGTAAGAAATGTATGATTAAAAGCAACAGTATAGCAACATAACACTCTATGAGATGTAACCATTTGATATTTGGGGTCAGGGACAAGATTTTAACAATGCAGTTGCTATTTCCAAGCCATTGAGTTTACAGAGACTCCTGACTGGCACAGCTATAGGTTTTTGCCTTATTATCGATAAGTTTAAATCCTAATGATGCTGCAGACTGGAGTCTGAGAGAGGATAACTGGGATTTCCTTGAGGGAATGAAGGATGGCCTTCGACTGTCCAGTGTTGACAGGATGTATATGTATACAGGATGCACAGCTACCCTATAACTTCTCTGATGTTGCATTAGCAGTTTCTGGCTTCAAGTAAAGATAGTGGGGGAACACTCTTTGTGACCACTTTCTGTTGTGGTGTTTTCACTGAAATTCTGTCATTGGGCTTCAAGAGTAGAACCTTACATTGTGAGGTGAACCGATTTCTTGAAGATCCATTACAAAATCACTTATTGGTAATGATGTATAAATAAGACAAGAGTAAAGATGACTTAAATTCCAGCATTAGTATAGGCATTTAAACTGCATGTGTGTTTGTACATACATTAAAATTACACTGTGCTTGTTTGTTTATACATACATTAATGTCTGCTTCTCTCTTCAGGTTGTTTGTGTATTCCTGCTAGTGCTTGGCCCCCATGTGTGTGTGGGCTACGTATTTCAGGCTGCACAGCCAACAGAAGAAAAGGAGGAGATTCCTTTACACCCTAAAAGTGAGACTTGCAGAACACATGTTCTGTAAGAACAAATGAGCTGTACATATTTATTTGTGAGAGCAAGACAATAAAAATCCTTAACCCTTTCCTCACATCTGTGTGTTTGTGTGTGTGTGTGTGTGTGCACGCACATGTGTGCCAGTATCTAAATGGGAAAGCACAGCTGGGTCTTGTAAGGGGCGGTGCTTTGAGCTGGTAGAGGTGGAGCCTCCTGGGTGCAGGTGTGATAATCTGTGTAAGACGTACTATAGCTGCTGTGCCGACTTTGATAAGCAGTGCCTCAAAACTGGTGAGTACAAACACAAATATTCTTATGAATTTAAAGACATGCACATATACATTTGCCCCCCCACTAAAAAAACAAAGGAGATGCAGAATCATTAGGTATAATGCATTATGTAAAATGTGCATGTGTGTGTGTGTGTGTGCTTAGCTGGAGGTTTTGAGTGTACTGCAGAGCGGTGTGGAGAGAGCCGGAATGAGGACTATGCATGTCAGTGTTCAGAGGACTGTTTGGAGAAAGGAGACTGCTGTACCAACTACAAAGCTCTCTGCAAAGGTCAGACAAAAGATACACACACACACACAAAAAAAAAAAACTTTGGAAAGAGGCTATTTCAATTGTCTTTCTTGGCTGATTTATTCAAGACTTTGACACATTCCTTATTTGGTTGAAATATATTAGAATTAGCTAGGTCAAGACGCTTAGGCTGAGAGAACAAACACACTGTCACAAGCTATATATCTAAATACTTTTTAGAACATGTGTGTGTGTTTGTGTGTGTATGTGTGTGGTTTGTAGGTGAGAGTCAGTGGTTGGATGGAGACTGTGAGGAAATTAAAGCCCCAGAATGTCCTGCAGGGTGAGTGACAGAATTTTGTCCTTGTCCTTGATTTATTAAACGTTTATGGTTGTAAAAACATGCTTGAAAAACTGGATAACACCCACAAAAAATGTGCAACAGGGTTGCGCCTTTTACATGAACATGTCTGTTTTGTTCAGTTTTGTTTAATGAGAATTAAATTTGAGGTGTTTCTATCTAAAGGTACAAAATATACAATGGCATCAATGTATGTAAATAGATTATTTTGACACACAGTAAGATTTACTGTGGACTGATGTTCGCTTTGGGAACCGATATTGTGTAATGAATACCACCAAAGGCCAAGTATGAAATCCGTGGAAGTCTGTTGGTTTCATATTAGATATTGCTGGTTCTCATCCAGTGCCAACAGCATTTAAACAGTGAATTATATTCACATATACCTTATGAACAGAGCATATGTTTATGTGCCTTTAGTTTAGGTTCATTTATAGGTTGAACAGCGCAATCAGCAATGACACTTGAGTTTGAATGTCAGTTTTTTCAGATCTGAACTTATAACAGCTATCGAAAACAACTTGCACATGTAAAAACCTAGATTCAAATAAATCATGTCCTCTTTGTACTCATTAATGAGGATCCTGGTAAATCAGAGCTTAAGAGTTAGATATAATTAGGAAATTATGTTAAATCATTCTAATAATAGTTATTAAATAGGGAAACCTAAATTATTATGGAACTGCTTGCTCTCAGATACTAATGCAACTTTAAATGAGTGTTTTATTAAAGGAAGGTACAGTTGGAGAGTAAAAACATAAGGCTACAGATAAAACACTCACAGACAGTGCTAGAGAGAGTGGATATTTAAAATGAGATCGTTTAAACAAAATTGCTGAAATATAAGGTGTTCTAAAATTTTGGAGTGGCAGTGTAAATATCAATATATTAGAAATCCTGTGCTGTACGGTGGAGCTCAAATATAACTCACACATTTATATAATTATATAATTTATATCACAATACCACTGCACTGTACAATCAGTTCCCTGAGTCCTAACCGTCATATTTTCTCTGTGCAGATTTGTGCGTCCTCCTCTCTTTATCGTCTCTCTGGACGGATTCCGCGCCTCCTACATTAAGAAAGGAAAATCTGTCATTCCCAACATCCATAAACTGAGTATGTTCAAGTTAAAAATATATGTCAGGAATGAAGATTTCAAAAGAACATAACTATTAGATGTTTTTCTTTAAGACACTCAAAGGTGGTTTTACCTGAAAGCAGGGCCGGATAGGCTCAGGCATTTTAAGAGTAGCATCAAAAATATCAAATATTGGAGGGAGACAGTTTGGCCATATCTGATTACTGATTATCTGTTGTTTGTAGGTTAATGAGGTTACAGCTGAAATTGATGTAGGGAGGGGCGACGTTATCCCGTCGTGAGCACAGCGCGCTTGTCAATTGCCTGTTATTTTAAAACCTCTGTCTAGTAACACTAGTAATTACTAATGTAGAAATAATAATTAGCGAATACATGCATGGGATTTGATAAGAAAGTTTTAAAAAATATAAGTGAAAACTGTTGAACAAAGGCCCTTTGATCACTGTGGGCCCCCAGGGTACAGCCTGTGCGTTATTCCACCCCTGTCTGAAACAGCCACAATCCACCATACCCTTGGGTTAATTGCCTTTTACTTTTGTAACTACTTTCTCTCGAAATTTTCTGCTGAATGCCAGAAAATTAAGGATTACAGTGTGTGAAAATACAAACCTTAATTCATGAGCGTGCACTGACTGTTCCCTCTCAGCTGGAGAGTTATGTTAATATTTATGCAGGGAAAGTTCCTCGCTTACGCTTATGAGGATGCCAGATTTTTTTGAGTAGATGGGATTTTCCAATACCGTCTTTAAACACAAGCACTTGCCTTTAAACACAGAAAAATTCAGGGGCTAGAAAATGCAGACTGAAGAAGCACAGGTTAAAGGATAAGCTGACCAAGCACTCACAAATTACATCTCACTTTAATTTAATCTATAAATAATTAGGTCTGCAAGATAAGCAATGTCTTCATTTAATATGTTGTGGACTTTAATTTATTAACAGTGTCATATTTAATATGGGCCTGAAATGGCATTTCATGGTTTTCTAATGTATTTACATGTCAAAAACAGAGATTTTGGTGTGATCTATGTTTAGATATTGTGGTTACATCAGTAGCGCTGGAGTTAATTCTGCTCCTTGCTCAAGCTGATATAGTGTAAGATAAATCTGCTTCAGAATTGCGTGTTACTCAGACCCATCTCTGTTTTTGACCAACTCCTGCAAATCTCACACAACTATCTAAATTAGGCCTCTGCTTAATTCCCTAGTTATATCTGAGGTCTGAATACTGCTATCGTAATTTCAGTATTAACTCCTCACTATGCTCACTTAGCCTAACTATGAATATGGCTCATTGTGATAATCATACATCCTAAAATCACATACATTAAGGAATCTCTCAAGTAATAAAATCATGAGTTCGGTGGCGTCATTATTGTTGGCTTGTTTAGCAGCATGATAGTGAAGGATTTTAAAATATCTATTTCAAAATATCTATTTTCTATCTTATTTCATTATGTACACTTTTTGTCACATTTTTAAATTATTTGAATGTTTCATGTTTAATATATTTGGTTTATTTTATGGTTTCTGCTTTTTGATAGGAACATGTGGGACACGCTCTCCTCATATGAGACCAATGTACCCTTCGAAAACATTTCCCAACCTCTACACACTCGCCACGGTAAACAATAATGTTACTTTTTCCCTTAAAGATTCTCATAATAAATTATATAAAAGGTATATTGAGGTTTCTGTGTGTCTGTACAGGGGCTGTACCCAGAGTCTCACGGAATTGTGTGTAACTCCATGTATGACCCAGTGTTTGATGCAAACTTCAATCTGCGTGGGAGAGAGAAGCTCAATCATCGCTGGTGGGGTGGGCAACCAGTGAGTTCGGTCGCCTCCCCTTTACTAATAAATAGATAATCATCAGAATTTACATGTGTCGACTGTCATACAGCATAAGAATTACTAAATGTTATGACAGGATTAAAATAGTACGGCATAGATGCAGTTGTATTCTAATAGTGATCACAATTCTGTCTAATTTTTTATAATTTTCTGGATCCTTCTCCCCACAGATCTGGATAACAGCAGAGAAGCAGGGGGTGAAGGCAGCCACATTCTTCTGGCCTTGGTGAGCAATTCAACATGCAACATATACAGTATAACTATATTGTGATTTATAAACTCTGAGAAATAAGGGTTCTTTGGATGGTTAATGTTCACATCAAACATCAGAATGAAAAAAAGTGTGATCTCTGTGACTTTGATCGTGGCATGGATGTTGGTACCAGAATGGCTGGTTTGAGTATTTCATAAACTGCTGATTTCCTGGGAATTTCACACACAGCAGTCTTACGCAGTAGAGTTTACACAGAATGGTGTGACAAACAAAAAACATTAAGTGAGTGACAGTTCTGTGGGTGGAAATGTCTTGTTTGATGAAAGAAGTCAGAGGAAATTGGCCTGATTTGTTCAAGCTGACAGGAAGGATGTGGTAATTCAAATAATCACTTTTTTCAACCGTGGTGAGCAGAAAAGCATGTCAGTATGCACAAAACATTGAACCTTGAGGTGGATGAGGCACTAACTTATTTTATTAATTTTATTAATTTATTTATTTGTGTGTAATACATCAGTGATACTGGCATTGTGTAATCATAATGCAGTACTTCTATAATCATAATGCAGTAGCTAACTAAGCCTTCACTGAGGGTCAAAGGTTAGAGCAAACATGGCTGTACAAGTGCTGATCTTGCTGCAAAGTACACACATTTTATTTTTTTTTCCTGTACACTGATCTTTGATCTTTAGTCATGTTTGAGACTGATTTGATGAATGTCATCGAATCAAGCTTTGGGGATTTTATTTTGAAAGGTTGGACAGTGTGTTAAAAAGTGTGTTTGCTTTGGTTTGTTCTTTCTCTTTTGAGTCAAAGCACAGATATCGGCTTCTGACAGCAAGTGTAGAGAGAAGTGTGACATGAGCCAACACGCACATGACATTTCTGTCTCCTCCAGGCATCTACTCAGACAAAGATCTCCCTCTCTTACTCGAACACATACACACACATAGACACACACATACACATTCAGCCTATTCATCCTTGTCTGTTGAACTGATCTACCCTTTTGTCCAGTTTACATAAACTAACAAAAGGCCATGTTTATTTTCAGAGTCTGGGGTTCCTCTCTCTCTCTCTCTCTCTCTCTCTCTCTCTCTCTCTCTCTCACACACACACACACACACACACACACACACACACACACACACACACACTTTCTGAGGGAATGATTCTGAATGTACCGAATGTCCTCTGGTTTGTTGTAACAGTGCCAATGTTAGATCAGGTTCAATTCGATTCAGTTTGATTCAATTAAATTTTAATGTTTATAGTGTTTTTAAAAATAGACATTGTCATGAAGCAGGTTGATGTAGAAATCTTGAAGCATATTTAGATCCCTAATGAGCAAACCATTAGGCATCAGTGGAGGGGAAAAAAAACGCCTTGAGAGTCCTCTTTTGGGTGACACCAGGTCGTGCGATTATGAATCACGATTATGAATATTATATATATATATATATATATATATATATATATATACAAACATATACTCACTTTTTTAACTCATATTTCATGTGACCAGAACAGAACACAAAGGTTAAACCTGAACAAATATGTGGTCACCAAGAAGTGCACTAGACTCTAGGGAAAGTGCTGTAATGCCATTACGGAGTGTTGAGTGCTCAGATGTGTGTGATGTCAACGTCTGCTGGTCGACACAGAGAAGCCTTTGTTTTATTTTCAAGGTCGAATAAATCCTCTCTTTCTTTTTACCTGGTTTGTGTGTGTAGGGTGATTCCACTTGAGAGAAGGATTCTGACCATGCTAAGTTGGCTCCACCTGCCTGATGATGAAAGGTCAGCCATCTTCTTTCATACATACTTGACCACGTTAGAAGAGGACAGTCTTAAAAGAGCGAATTTTTTAAAGCACCATTTACTGTGTCTGTTCTTATGAAGTGTGATGGACATTCATGGTCCAAATTAATATGCAAGATGCCTTGCCAGATGTAAGCACTAAAGATTTAACCGAATAGATTATTGGATTAAACAGACTATGCATACTAAGTGAATACAAATAGAGATGCAAACATTTTTTAGAATGCTTGGGTGGGAAGCTTCAGACTAGGTGTGTGGACTGGGACTGGAATCGTGAAGGACAAAACAGAAAAAGAAGGTCAAACGTGAGGTTTTTACTGTAATGTGCAGGTTTAAAGGACAGCTCACCATAGCTTGAGGGGAGAGTTGCCAGGTTTTCAAAATTCCCACCCAAATGCAACACCCAAAAAACCACGCGAAAAGACATGAAACTAGCCCAAAATGTTCACACATAGAAACAGGTAAACAGAATTGTTGTATCAGTGTGTATGAGTTCAATTCACGACATTAGTGTTTCACATAGATGATAAAATCAGTGTGTTGTTCTCAGGCCGTATGTGTACGCAGTCCACTCAGAGCAGCCTGATACATTCGGCCACAGACTAGGGCCACTCAGCAATGAGGTAAGATCACCACACTTATCTTATTTCACTAACTGCACAAATCATGTGATATGAAGCAAAAAACTAAACTGATACATGAAATATTGCAGGTAAAATCATGTTATGTATTTTACATTCATGAGACATTTAACCAGATAACCAGCTAATATAACAGTAATGTGGCTATTGTATTTTATATATATATATATATATATATATATATATATATATATATATATATATATATATATATATAAAATAAAATAAAATATGAGTAACTGTGAGAAAAAAAAGGAAAAAAGGTCATTTCATTTGGGTCATTTCAGTTTCTACTTCCATGTGTTTTCCAGTTTTGTTTTTTTGTTTTAGTTTTGTTTTTTGTTTTTTTGTTTTAATTTTATTTCCATGCAAACAGTACTGTGAATAAGAAGAGAAAAGAAATTCAATAAAGTTTCCTTCAATATAAATCAATAAAAGAATTTAGGGTGCATAAGACATTTGTACAGACTCTATAAAACATATACATACTAGTGCCAGTGGTCAAGGCCAAGTCAAGATCAAGTCTAAACAAGTGTTCAAGACAGAAAACCATCAAATCAGGGCTAAGCCTTTACTTCAACTAGTTTGCTTCATTTGTGCATTGCAACAATGATTGGGCTGTTTTCTAGAAGAAGGAAGTACCTCGTGTCAAATTTTATGTATGCAAAAAGAAAAGACAGCACGAACATTAATTTTACAAACTCTAGCTCATGACCAAGACCATACTTAGCGAGACCAATGCCCAAGCCCGAAATAAGTCTGAGACAAGCCCAAGTCAATACAGGAAACCTCTCGAGACCGGGCTCGAGAGATACAGCCCTAATACACACAAAACGGTATATACATCTACACCTTTTTGTTTTGGATTTTTTTGCAAATCTCTCTGGTTTTTTTTTTTAAATGTCTTTGTGTCTGTTACCTCCATTTGTGAATCATTTTCACTGTTATAACAGTCTCTCTAAACACAATAATATCTTTTCATCCTCACCTCCAGCTCCATGAAAGGTCATTTTCTGGTTTTGATCTTGGGAAAAACTCTTAACTCAGTTGCTCACACCAAACTGTTTGAGTTTTCATGCCTTAAAGATGCATTAGGTAGGATTTCCTTCAAAATTAGTTTCAAGCGCACTCGGATATTCAATTTCGTGAAAGCCAATTTAAACACTATAATTGAAATTCAGCTCATGCTGATTTCTGAGAACGGTCAAGGATGCCTGTGCTGTCCTGTTTTTCTTTGTAATGAGGTCTCACGAGTTTTTAAGCTCTGGTGTTAGCATTGTTCCCTGCAAGGGAGTTAGTGACCGACAAGAGACTATTGTACCTTTAAATACATCTTATAGTAAATTTTAGAGAAAACATTTTCACCAAAGGGGGTACAAACTTTTGCACTCAAGTGCATATACATTGTTCACATTATAGCATGTAGCCTTAGTATTTTAATCTGCAGGATATACCATCGCAACCAGAATAAAAAAAAAATACTTTTATAAAATTATGTAAGATTTAACAAAATTATTTGAATTTTGTTTCATTATTTGTTTTTTTTTTTAACTTTGATTTTAACTACTGATGACAGTAACCACTGATTATATGCTCATTTAATAATTAAATAATAATTAATCACAATTTCTCTCCTCAGTGCTGTGCAGTTAGACGTGTTTACAGTAGTGTACCAGAAACTCGACTCGCTGGTGAGAAATTTCATTCAGTCATTTATAAAATGTGTGTTATTGAGGATATATTCATCATTTGTAATGCTGTCTATGCTGTATCCTGTATTTATCCAATAGACATTAGTGATATTGCTGTTTTTGTAATAAAGAGTATTTCATTAAGGTCCATCTGTGTGTGTGTGTGTGTGTGTGTGTGTGTGTGTGTGTGTGTGTGTGTAGCTGGCAGAGGAGCTTCGAGCGATGCTGTGTCAGTTGGAGAATCATATGGATCAGTCTTTGGCTAACAGTCTGTTTCCTGTGTATCTGAGCCTGCAAGCCATCCACAAAGAGAAAGCTTATCTACAGAAGAGGTGAAATATTTATACATTAAAGCCTCATGGAGGCAGAAATGTAACATAATATACACTCTGTAGCGATATTCGCAGTCCAAGGCAGCTTTGAAGTTAAGGGATTCAAGTTCAGGATTTAAACCCTTAGGGTGCTTTTACATTTCACAATGTGGAAAGGTTCAAGTGGGGTGAATACTTATGCAATACTTTTTTTTACTGTCGTAAAATATTTTATTGAAATGTTCCTAAAAAAGCCTTCACTTAACAAAACAGTCATTTCAAACTGGTGATATTAAAAAAAAAAAACCTCACCAATTATTTACCAAATGTACTGAATTTTTGAAACATATAAAATAAGCATGAGAAGATTTTGCTAGAACACAGCTTTCAATTCATTAAACCACATTTACAGTTTATTACAGTCTCTTATTGTTCTGAATTATAAAATGCCTCATATAATGGAACAGCCGGACCTTACAGATGCTTTTTTTATATCTTGTTCAGAGAGAAGATACTGCAGCTGACGAGCTTCCACGAGGATTTCCGTGAGGCTCTGCCGTACTGGCTGAATAAAGCGTTCAGCACCACCATGGAGCGAGTGGAGAAAGCAGTGCAGGTGGATCAGGTAATCCTGTGATCTTTTACTACAGGATCTGCTGTAGCCTACAGAGTGAGGGCTGATCACAGTATTAAATGTGAGGGATAACTTGGCATTATTATTATTATTATTATTATTATTATTATTATTAACTCACTGTGGTTGAACCTTTATAACCTTATTGTAGGCATAAAACTATGGGCAGTTTAAGTTAAAGGGTTTCAAGTCCACAGTCATGTCACGACTTTCTCGTACACTTCCCATTAGCCTGCTCACTGAGACCATGCAAAATGTCCAGTTCTCTCTTTTGTTCCTTTGTGTACTGTGTGTGCCTTTCTTTGTATTGTTACTTGTGATTGTTTGTGGTGCTGTTGCTCTTGGTTCCACATATGTAAAAAACAAACAAAAAAAAACTTTAAACCATGTTAACGACAAATAAAACAATGTAGAGCCCAAAAATGGAGCCATAATTATTTTGTATTTTTTCCTGAAAGAAAGGCTTAACTCTGCTAGCTTGTTTATACCAGCTGACCCTGAGACTGTGTGTGACCTTGAGACTGTGTGTGACTCGGAGACTGTGTGACTCTGAGACTGTGTGTGACTCTGAGACTGTGTGTGACCCTGAGACTGGGTGTGACCCTGAGACTGGGTGTGACCCGGAGACTGGGTGTGACCCTGAGACTGTGTGTGACCCGGAGACTGTGTGTGACCCGGAGACTGTGTGTGACCCGGAGACTGTGTGTGACTCAGAGACTGGGTGTGACCCTGAGACTGGGTGTGACCCGGAGACTGTGTGTGACCCGGAGACTGTGTGTGACCCGGAGACTGTGTGTGACTCTGAGACTGTGTGTGACCCTGAGACTGTGTAGTTGTCTCACACCAACACACCACTGTGATCAGTATCAGTTTGGCCTGAACATTTTCAGTTTGTGGGAGAATGTCTTAAAATGAGGGAACTGTGGAAATGCTACACTAAATTAACAAAAATAATACCTAAATTAACAAGAAAAAAAAAGTTAGAAATCCAGATGACTTGTGTTTGCTTTTATATTTCCTTATTGTGGCCTTAAAGCTAAATTTGAGCAAAAAAAAAAGACTTTTACACAGTTTCCACCTTTAGCACAAACTTTAGTTGATCGTTTTAATGTATGAAGCATGAAACATAAATATTTTGCCAACAACAATAAAGAGAATGCTTATAAGGTTACCTTGCATCTACATCATTTTATGTGGTAAAAATATTAATAACACTCTTTTGTAAATGTACGCTGTTTCATAAAATATTTGTATCTGTTTGTATCTGTAGATACATTATTTATTTATTACTGAAATTTAGCAAAGTGTGTGTGTGTGTGTGTGTGTGTGTGTGTGTGTAGTTGCAGCCCCTGCAGACTGGAGCAGTGCCCATAAAGCACAGCTCCTCAGCCGTGGACCTGGCAGCTTGTCTGCAGCCGATCTGTCAGCTTTGGGAACAACTTAGCTGGCCCGACTCGGAGGAAGGCTTCATGCTCATGGTCAAGCTAACAGAGGTGGACACACACAGACACACACACACACACACGTTTGTCTTACTATCCTTGTGAGGGCCTTCCAGTGACATAATTATTAATGCAGCTAATTAATGCTATGCTACACATAAATCTAACCCTAACCTTAACCTCAGAAACCAAAAGTGTTTTTTCATTTGTGGAAAAAAAAAAATCATTTTTTTCCGCACGTGGACCAACTTAATGTCTCCATTCAGTCAAAACGGTCATATATTCCTATTCTTGTGAGGACATTTTGTTCCCACTAAGATATAAAATCACGCCTATGATCCCTGCTTCATAGCAGTGTGGTAACACAATTTAAAAAAAAAATCCATTCTTAATATACAAGCTTGTGTTTCTTCACTAATATCTTGTCTTATGATGGATTTTTGGTCATGCTGATTTGTGCCGTGATGTGTGTGTTAGGATATGTGTAAGATTGCCTCCACGTACTGCCGTTTACTGAAGGCTCGGGTGAAGGAGCTCTCAGCTAACTGTGACCCAAGCAGTGCTGTCAACATGGTGAGCTATAACATTTATCTTCTTTAAATCAAAATGCTCTTTCAGAACCTGTAAAAAATATATATATATTCCTTTTCTGTGTCCGGCTTTCTGGACATCTTCCTGATGTTCCGTGGAATAGTTGTGTGCGGTGGTCTGATTTCTCTGCTCCTATCTCTTTAGCTGTGTGTTGTGGTAAATGATCTGGAGCACCTGCGGTCAGTGCTGACCCGCCTACCTCAGCAGCTGAACTGGGCAGGGCTTCGGGAGCGGACAAGGAACGTGATTGGAGAAAACCAGTTTCAGAACACACTCCCCTCCCAGCTGCAGCACACACAGGCCGCACTAAACAGAGAGATTCGCTCGGCTGTCGACACTCTCGGCCAGAAGGTAACAACAGGTCTTAGAGAGCGGGCACTTTAAAGGTGCAGCCTGAAATGTTTAATCATGTCTCTAGACCTTTAATTTAATTGAAACAAATTCATATGATAACTCTGTCATTATAATCATATAATGTAGTGGCTTTGGATAGACTTTTGTTTACAGTTTTCTGGCCCTGAAATTAGCTCTGCACCAAGTAATGCTTAGCTCCGCCCTTTTTACTTAAAAGCCAATTTACAGAGATTTTTTTTCAGTAAATGGGGTGGGGTCAGCTGGGAATAGAGCACAGTGCTAATCAGGAGGTTAAGCATCCATTAATTGTTAGAAATATTAGCTTTGTAACTTCAACGCAATACTAAAAAAGAAAACATTAGACACTAAATGTGTTTCATCCGATCAACTGGATTTAAGAAATGTGGGACTTCTTCCTGAATTTTACTTTTTTCCAGTTTGAAGAACATTACAAAAGAGTAGCTACCTTTTACAGCTACCACACCGAAGTTGATTATTTTCACATAACAGCAGGTCCCAAAGTGCATCATTCCTTCAATACCACAGCTATTCGTCAAAGCTAATGATTTTAATTTTTTTCCCTTTTATAGTTACATTTTTGTTGTGGAACATTAAGTAAGTTAACCACGTACGTTATACCAGCTATAAACAATAGTCCCCTCAACAGCCTCTCTTTTCCTCTCATTTTTTCAACACCAAAAAAATCCTGATCATGTTCGTGATGAAACATAAACTCCTCCATCCTGAACACTTTCCCACATCGGAAAGCTTGCTGACACTGGAGACTCCTTCCAAAAATGCTAAATAAACCTAAAAAAAAAAGCTTAAAAAATCAGAATTGAGTACACAACAGCGCTGTGCTTTAAAAGTTTGCTATTCTTAGACAGAGGATGAAGTAAATACTGACATCATTTATACGACTTCCTGAGCAGTGTGCTGCTTTTTTCAGAGTGTGTGTTTTAGAATCGGAGCAGTCTTTTAACACCATGTGTGTGTCTCTTTTGTCTCCAGCTGCGCACAGACATAGAGGATTACGTGCGCAGGATGGCCACACGACACCGGCTCCCTTCAAGATCCACAGAAGATGTGCGTCTCATATTACTTCTTTCATTTTGTTAACTTAGAAAACGTTTGTGTGGAACCTGTGGGATTTAATCCCATAGCCTTCTAGACACTAGTACACACGTTAAAATAAAAAAAATTAAAAAAAAGTGTTCTTAAGGGCTCTTTGGATAGTTAAAAGTTTGTTGGCTTTCTCAGCAGGTTCTACTTGGAACCCATGTTGTAGGTTTATGTAATCCATAGCATTGTGAATTTTCTTTAAAGTGGTGATTGTGTTGTCTCTCCAGGCTGTGGATCCTCTGATGCGGTATCTGGAGAAGGAGCTGCAGTATATGAATGAAAATCTGGTACAAGAGAACTTCAACAGGTTGGCTTGTTTTCATATCCGGTCAATGATATCATATCTGGAAATGTTTCATCAAAAAAAGAGACAAAACTTGTTTCATTTCTTCAGCAAAATGCTGTAATAAAGAACTGGTGGCACCCAAAGCTTGAGGGTTGAGTCATTTGACTAACTCGAGTTATTTAGACGACTGCTGTAAAATTACAATGAATTTTGAAAGCGGTCTTAAGGATTATTTCTAAAATATCTGGCTAAATTAAATATCATATCAGGGGTTATATAATGTGTAGAGGAGTAGAATATTGCTATATTAATATAATACATGTATATCACATTGTGATTGTGATAATTTAATACAAACAGATGAACATGTAGTGATGCAGACTAGCCCGGAATAAATCGGCCAATAACACTGGATCACGGTAGTGCTACAATTTATCAAAACGGTTATCTGGATTCTTTTAGATTTACACAAATAAACTTGCAGTTTGTTAAACGCAGTTTAATATCGGTATTGCAAAAAGAATTTAAATTGAAATGATATATTGTCCAGCCCTAACTGTAAATGTGAACTAGGGATGGGCGATATGACAAAAATATCATATCCTGATACATTTGAACGATACACGAGATGCATCACACTGCCAGTCAAATGTGTCTCAACACTCAACATTTTTAGTTAAACATCAAGAATTGGGTACTTAGAAAATCTAACTAAGAAATAAGTACAAGATATATTTGTGACTTTCTTTTATAGAAGAATAGGAGAATGCATTTTTTTGTGCAGATTCAAACACATCTTGGTGAATACACTGTTTTGGGATTTGTCCTGTAAAGAAAAGCATGACTCTGAGCTGGCATGTGACATCTGTTTGTGTGTGTGTGTGTGTGTGTGTGTGTGTGTGTGTGTGTGTCAGTTTGTTGACGCCGCTGTGGATGAACTCGGTGAAGATTCTGCAGCAGGTCTCGCAGCAGGAGGACAGCAATACAGTGTACTTTCAGAGACTGCAGTTTACTCTACAGGTGTGTATTCTGTGTACCTCCTGAAACATGTCTCAAGTCAAACCCCATGCACTATATTCACGTATTAGATTATACAAGGAGTACATTTTGCTCTTAAAAATGGCAAAAGAGAAAAATAATATAAATAATAACAGCCAGGAGTGATATTTTGAGCTTGAACATGCTGTGTAGTTTTAACACATACTGTATACATTTCTTGAGTAGTGTTTCATGCCTCAGACACACTAGAAGATCCATTCAACCATAAAAATATTCACAAAATCTGCACTGATTCAAGGCTTGACTTAACCAGTTATTGTCCCACATCGTCCTGTGGTGTTTGGAGTATAAAATCCAGTCTTAACCCATCTAATCTACCAACAGTCCACTTGTAGACAGCGTGTATTAAAATCATTCATATTGAACATTTACAGCTTGGCATTCTGTGGTGTGTGAATGCAAACTTAATGTCACTCGCCATGCTTCTTTTGGTCAGAGGTCACATTTGTTCAGGAGAAATTCTGCAAGAACCTAGGTTCTGAGAGTTTATGCTTGTTACTCTGCTTCATAAACACAGTCTGGAAGTGTGTGGTGTTTCATTCAGGGCAGCTCTTGGAATGTTGTGGGTTTGATGACTAACAGACAATCCAGGACTGGGAAAACAAAAAAAACAGATCACATAAGTTTGTCATTATCACTCACATTTTTAACACTGATTAGGACTGTAGAAATCTTGTAGTGTCTTCAAAACACAGGGGAATCCCTACTTTTAACACATGACATCTCCCCTGGAAAGAGAGACTGTGTAGACATTTAAATGGCTTTGTTTGGACCATGATCCCTTGTTTTGTGTTGTTACTGAGCTTGTCATTTTTGGGAAATACATTTTCTAATAAGTTAAATGATAAAGTACATACGTGGGGAATCCTGAGGCAAAACCCCACCATATTAAATCACATACTGCCTAAAGACTATAGGAGTATAAAAGCATGTTAGAGCTAAAAATGAACCGAAAAATACAACTGAAAAATTCACTTTGATTAAACTGAGAAAATATCAAGAGTCAGTAATTATTATTTGGCAGGAGTTTTTTTGTGTTTTTTTATACTTCATTTATTGCATCCATTCAAACCTTTTTTGAGGGGCAGAAAAAAGCCGAGGGTTTGTGCTCAGTGCCAGGCTTTTGAAATCTACCTGATCCACAGCAGGTGAATTCAATCTAATCAGCATGTTCAGCAGTAGTGATGTGCAAATGGCCTCTTTTTAGTAATTTGAATCATTTAGTAATCTTCCACACTGATTCAATTAGATTAAAAAAAAATTTTTTTATTATTATTATTATTATTTTAGTGGCATATTTACGCGACAGGTTTCTAAACCAGCTTGTGTGGCTGAACACGTATTGTTTCATTTCTTATAAAATACAATAGCCTTTGTGGTGATGAAGTCAACATCCTAAAATATTTTTGAGGTTCTGAAATGGTCTTTATTCTTTAGATGTATCTGCAGTTGCATTTAAGACACATGCGCCTACAATTTGAGTAATGTTTTCATATTTTATTACCTTTCAATTTATGCACTCTATCATATATATATCATATTTACTGTCATTGTTGCCATGGTGACAATTTTCTTTTCTATTTGTTTAAATGGTTACACTAAAAGAAACTGAAATCTCGTCCACATGGATAATAAAGCACTTCTGATACTTTAATGGGATTCAGAAAAAGCAGTTTGGTATTTGGAAGATCTTCCTCGATTACACATATAGAGGAGAAATGTATACAGCATGTTGTCTGTCTTAAATTTTGCAGAAATATCCGCGATGTTAGACAGACAACACCTGAGGGATTCTACAGAACAACGACTGAATATTTCTCAATCTTTGACAAGAAGGAGTCGGATATGTGAATATTTTAGACTGTCATTACACCTTAGAGATTTGTTTCATTTGCTTGCATAAGGCACATCACTGCAGAGCAGCCATTTTGCACTGAAACTGTATCCTACATCAGCTTCCCTATCAAACTTTATTCATTTTAAAGCTGAAACTGAGTGTGTGTGTGTGTTTGTGTGTGTGTTTGGCAGTGTCTGGAGCAGTGTTTTCATGCTGAAGGGAACGGGCTTCCTCTCGAAACGCTACACACAGATGAATATAAGGTCAGCAATTAAACCACATTTTATTATGAACACTGACTAGCAGTGTACACATCTATTTTAAAGTAAAAAGTAATGATTTTAAATCAGAATCTAAAATCAGAATAAAATCCAATCCAACAGTAGTTGCATTTTTTTTAAAACTAATATTTCCTAACAGATGACATTCAGATTATGTGACAAATTAATTGTACAAAAATTGAGTGAGATTTAAGTTTAGGGTCAGTTTAGTTCTTTTTTTCACCACTTCATTAGTATGATATGAAACCAGTTACTTCACCCTCACTTGCTTGAATTTCTACAAAAGATACAATTTTTTGTTTCAATAAAGTAATAAAAGAAGAGCGAGTGAGAGTAATATTCTGTCATTATCTACTGACGATTGGTTGTCCATACAAATCGGCATGGGTTTGATTAGATGCTTTAGATATAAAGTTAAAATGAACAGAAACACGATTGGATTGGAATACAGGGAAAAGAAAAAGATATCTGAGTCTCGATGTAAAATTCTTCCCGAGTGCTCTATAATATAATTGAGCATTTTCAGCTATAATCAGCTAAAATACAAATCTCCTAAAGCAATACTTAAGTTTTTTAAAAAAAAACGTTCTCATGTTGAGACTATTAAGAGTTTTTGTTCAGTGCTCAAATGATGAGCGTACAGCCGATATTTTGGTGTGAAATTGCCAAATATAACTTTTGAATGAATCATAAATCCTATTTTTTTTTTACTAATTTGTTTCTATTTCTTGCTACAGGCTTTGAATAACCACCTGCAGCTCAACGCCATGAGCTGCAAGCAGCTGATGGAAAAGTTTTTTGAGAAGAAAGTGTGGGAGCAGGTGTGTTTTCTCATGTAGTTGTACCTGTGTGTGTGTGTGTGTGTGTGTGTGTGAGTGAGAGAGAGATTTAATAGTAAGTGCCTTTAGTTTTATATTTACTCATTTGGCAAAATTTTTATCCAATCACCGAGCTGTAAAAGGTGGTGATAATCACTTTTTTAAGTTTCCACCTCCAGAACAAAAAATTTGTTTTCTCAACAGAAAGTGTGTCACGGTGAGAAATATGGAGCAGTAACACTCATCACCTCGTACAAGCGCTCCGAGTCTAAACTGTATGTGGAGGTGCTGAATGCAGTGAACCTCATTCCCCTCGACTCCAACGGTACACAGCTACACAGCATGAACGTGCTTTAAGAGCTAAACAGCACACAGGAATACTAAGATGTTATTTCCTGAAGAAATGTTTTATCAAAGGTCATATAGGATTTTCTGGATAGAAACCCAATACAAACATTGTCTTTCTTTTAACATTAGAAGATATCTTCTAGTCAAAGAACATTTTATCTACTGGAAATGATCAGGATGTTGCTTATGGCAAGGTCACTTCCTCACCACTGAAGTGTTTAAATTTAGTATAGGGTGCACTTCTAGCACCTAGAAGTAAAGAAATTTTGATTTTCTTACTTTTAGTCATCATCATTACAATAAAACAAAGAGCGTTAATGAGTCATTTTAGTTACATTCAACTACTTTGTTCACACAGTGATCTCAGTCCAATGCTTTTATTCAGGAATAAATTTTTTTTTATTCTACAGGTTTCAGTGACCCGTTCGTTCAGCTGTCTCTGGAGCCAAGGCATATTTTCCCACAGGTGGACCTACAGTCGACTAAGGTCAAGACTCGGGACCTCAACCCGCTGTTTGAGGAATCCTTCGAGTTGTAAGTAAATCCATAAAATCTTTAATAAATTCAAGCTTACAGGAATGGGTAAGAGGAAAAATAATCTTTAACAAGGGTGCCAATAATTATGGTTCTGACCAACGCTACAGATGAGTAGAGAGTTTAAACTTGTTGATGTCTAAATTCATCTCAGTGCTTCTGTTAAATTAACAAAACCCTTCATTCTGATCTCAGGGATTGTTTGCTTTTTTTTTTAAGAAAGGGCATTTCTTTACTACATTTAAACTGTCCACTGTAGTCCTGTGTTGAATGTGTGTGTGTGTGTGTGTGTTGGTTAAGTGCTTGTGGTGTTAATTGACCTCCTGTGCTGCGGGGGGCGCAGTGCTGTGTCTTTAGAGCAGTGTCAGTCGGCCGGAGCGTGCCTCTTGGTGACGGTGCTGGACTACGACGCCCTGCGCAGTGACGACTTTGAAGGAGAGGCGTTTCTCTCTCTGAAGGCAGTGCCTGGAGTTGCAGGAGGAGGAGGCTCTGACCCCACCCCCGCTCAGATCCGCCTCCCTCTATTGCACCCCAAACCAAACAGTACGAGTTTCCTTTTCTCCCACAGCTTTTTACACTTAGGCATGTGCTGATGGCAAGATGACATTAATTATCTCTGCAATGAAAACTGATATTGCCTAAACGTCATGCAACTCGAATGCAATGCATTCTCCATCCATGGACTGGAGTTCAAGAGAGCAAATTCGCCATGCTCTGTGGGTAGGAGGGGCATAGTCTCTCTCTCTCTCTCACCTGTCCATCACAGTGACACTGGCCAATCATGGGCACCAGTGAGCTCATGCATGTGGAAGGAGGCGGATAGTGCTTTCCTCCGAGGTTATGCTGCCCCACGCAGCAGTTTGTAACAATGCAGCTGGCTGGCTTCAAGCGTCTGGCTTCAAGAGGAAGCATGTGTTAGCTTTCAGGTAGTAACTGTCATCTGACACAGTCATCGACACAGCCTCCACCACAAAAAAAAATTAAAATTAAATTTTAAAAATGATGCAACTCATCTTTGCAAGGACACAAGCGATATTATTTAAAATTTGTACAAATTAATAAAGTAAGGAACTTTAGAAGGCATCTTTTATTATACTGGCATCTCAGTGACCATTTTTTATATTCTGTGTATTATTTACAGTACTGTCTGATAATTCACACAACATAAGAGTATTTTGCTTTTTACAGCAGCTCTATTAGGAAGACATAAAACGGGAAGACATAAAGCTGCTCCACCCCCTTTTTTAAGATGTAAAGATACTGCAAGTGGATTGGTTTTACTGGATTCTTTTCTAAATTATGACCGTTTATGATGTAAAACAGTCAGGTGTTTAAACTAAGGTTATTAAATTTAAAAAACGAGTTTAATTTCAACAATCACTCGCAGATCAGACGGAAAGTTTTGACTTTATTTATTTTTTAAAAATCACCCATAAATCCTCAAATTTTCTCTCCTAAATCTTTTGGAACATTTATACAGCTTTATAGATTTTTTAAAATTCTTTCTTTCTTCCAGATTAACGTATTTGTGGCCTAGCTGTACAATTACAGAAAAAAAAAGATTTTTATATAGTCTCTGGCGGGAAGCCTTAAATTTTCCCCAACAGATCTTACCATTAAGTGAACCCCTTTTAAAAAATATTAACCTTCCAAAGAACCCTTAGGGAACCAAGTGTGCACTGTTTGTGTTTTATATCTTAAATTCTTTTCAAGAATTTTAGTTATTTTCATAGATTATTCATTTTATTTGTTATTTGTTAATAATTGTACATTGTTGCATTAATGTGATTTATCATAAATCCCTTGATTAATCTTTTATATATATATTTAAAAAAAAAGGTTCTAGCAAGAAACAAAGCACTTTGAGATTATTATTATTATTATTATTATTATTATTATTATTATTAGGGTGAAATGTTAATAAAGACCTCACAGTTCCTTTGGGCTCCTTTACAGGTGACGCGACCCTGAAGATGCTCGAGGGCAGAAAGAGCGAGCGTGAAGCTCAGGCCTTCGTCAAACTGCGCAGACAGAGAGAGCGCAAATCTCAGGAAGCCTGAAACTGTGAAAGGGGGATGAAGAGGCGGGTCAGGTTTTGGAAATGATCATCTCTGTTGCTATTCTGTATTTATCTGGATACATTTATGTTATGGTGTTTTAGGAGTTTATTTTATAGAACAAGTTGTAAGTGAATCATTTTAAAACACTGAGTCTGGTCCCTGGAACGCCGCTGCCTTGTACATTTTAATTACTCCACGTCCACATGTAAAATGAATTCCATTCGAAAATGGCTTTAGTTACACATTTTAACCGTTTTATAATAAACAGGTTTTCGGTTTTTTCTCGGTACAGGAAATGTGATAATTCTCACCTACACTGCAGCTAAGGTGGATTTAAAAAATTCCTTTGAATTCCTTTATTGGTTTCTGTACTCAAACACACCCCTGCTAACTCTCTATTAATTAGCTTATTAATTAGATGAGGAGTGTGAGAGGA
This sequence comes from Pangasius krempfi, assembly GCA_037576825.1. NCBI lineage: Eukaryota > Metazoa > Chordata > Actinopteri > Siluriformes > Pangasiidae > Pangasius > Pangasius krempfi. Next base: position 4,519,549 of record CM074982.1, on the reverse strand, counting down.
GAGAAAACATGAGACCATGGAAGACAAGAACATTGTTACTCCAGGACCGATAATATTTTTACATTATGAAATCTCTGGTATGTTTTTTTTTTCCTGTATACTTTGTCTATACCTTTTTTTTTTTTTTTTTTAAATTAAAATGTATTCATTATATAAATATACAAATGACTGAGACGTGTTAATCCAAAAATATACATTTGTTTATTGTTTTGTAGAAAATCAGAATGAAATACTGAATGGTTTCGAGCAGACAATTACAGACCTCACAGTGAAGCTCTGATCTGAAAAGCTTAAAAAGGAGTTCAATGTAAACTCTTTGCACAACTCCAGCGTGACTTCATCTCACCAGCTGCTGATCTCCTGATGAGCTGAATTAAGCTTTATTAGCGAGGAAACACTACTCTGTGTAGCAGCCCTTCATGACAGAAACTAAGGAATGTGTAGCTAGACCTGGTCTTAATCACCACTCCACTCATCCCTACATGACACCAGTTTATCTAAAGTGGCTGTGCAGTCTCACACTCCATGTTTCTACGTTGTACTCTAGCGGGTGGGCGGAGTCAGTGCACACACAGGACGCTAAATCAAACTTCACTATTAGACACCTGTCCACACAAAATACCAAACCAAGTCAAAAGCTTGAAAACTTAAGATAGCTTTCAGTAATGTTATACTGCTTCATGTAGTGAAGACATTTAAAGCGTTATCAAATGAAATCCCAGATCTAGACAAATAAAGCATACCATGAATATTCTTTCTGAAAATATCCTAGAGAGAGATGCACCAAGTATTCCCGATTTTGATATAATACCGATATCACAGCTCTTGGTATAGGTTGAGATGAATAATCAAGTCTGATCTCTGAGAGCTTCTGTAGCCCTGAACATGGAATATTAAATCAATCATTTTATCAACGATATTTTTACCACAGCACTGGAGAATTCTCAAATCTGATTGGCCAGAAGGTTAGAAACGTGTTTGCTATAACCACAACTCTGACAGTAGTTCAATAGCAAGATATATAACAAAGTAATGACAAACCTAATGCATGACGCGTCATTCTTTAATAAATAAAAAACAGTAATTTTCAACAAATTGCTGTGATATAGGAGGATAATAAAACACTTCAGGACATGCTGTTATTGGAAAATAATCAACTTCTGATTATTTTCTTATAACTGCGCACCCGCAAATGTTTTCCTTACTTATTTTAGAAATAAAATGCTTTATGAAATGAGCAGAACTGTGCCCAAGTCAGACACCGCCCTTTCGTTTTCATTCAAACAGCCACGCCATATTTATTTATTTAGGCCAATATTAACATATAATATTACAAATAAACTATTTACTGAAAAATATTCATATTATTTTTACTGTTGAAGACATTTGTCATTTTCTATTAAATACATTTTCCCATCATTATTGTTCATTACTGTAATTGTTCCTAAATCACACTGTCTTCAACACTAAAAAAAGAACGAAATTAATAAATATTTTATATGTAATACTGACCTGCATAAACAAGTACTGTATGGCTGTTTTATTTAAAATAGAATTAACGTTCTGTACATTTTCCAATCATTATTGTTTGCCTTCAAATAATTAACAATAAGTACTGAACAGCCAAACAAAATGGTGGTCTCTGACTTGTGTTTTTTTTTGCCTAACATATTACTTAATGGGTTGGTAACAGCCATTACTACAAATGCTAGGCTGTATGAAAATAGATGAGCGAGCAATTTGGAAACGGACCCACGTCTTCTGGATAAAATTGGAAAACTAGCTCGCATTTGTTACGGATCAACACGAGTGTGAGGCTTGATTTGCATAGTCGCAATACTCACAGATTTCTCTAAACAGCGGCTAAACTATAATCAAAAATCATGTGATCTTCCAATAATTTGCATAAACTGTGGAGTTTAGTGACTTCACTAACAGAACTCATTCCAAATCTGCTTTATTCACAGGTACTGAGAAAGTCTTGGTTATAAACACTGTGCTACAAATGCAACCCAAACACCAACCGAAACAATCTGCCACCCAAAAAACAGATAACTATTTACAAATCTCATTCTGAGCTCAGAGCTACTTTAAAGACAGTTTGTGCCTTATATAATTACATTATTATCTGTGTTGGGTCAGTCAACCACCCACACTTTCACAGCATTAAAAAAATGTGTCAAATCTCATCCAACAGCGATCCAAATATCGGTCTCATATCAGTACCCCATAACCAACTGGTGCATCCCGAACATTCATCCAGTAACACATTCACACACCGTATTGTTAATCTCAACCTCCGTGAAATAATCCGATTGTTCTGACACTTCCTGATCTGCCTGGAAAATCTGTGTGGTCTGGCAAATTCTGTTTTTATAAAAACATCGACTGAATGAACTCTGTCATCAATGGACTGGAAATACAAGTTGAAATAATACAGTGCTGATGATAGACATTCATATGGCTGATAGTTTTGTTCCCACAATCCCACCATTTTTTCTTTTTATGATAATATTGAAAATTCAGTTAAAAAAAAACAATTACCACTAGTCAGTTTCTTCTGGGTTTCTGAAAAGAAACAAACAAACCGGTACTAGCCAACAGCCATATATAAGTGTGTGTGTGTGTGTGTGTGTGTGTGTGTGTGTAGAATGGAGAAGAGGAGCAGATCTCAGACTGGTGTAAAGACAGACTTCAGAGACAGGAAAGCGAAAGCCCTGGAAATCTGTGTGATCGTCTTCTAACACACCAAATTCGTCCTTGGTTCTGGGTTAAATTAGGTGTGTTAAATGAGATGTAATGCTAAACTGTGCATGCTGTGGCCCTGGAGTCTGACCCCACTGTGTTCGTCTGGTGATAAGCTTCAAAACAATGAAAGAACTGGCATTTGAAAAGAACTCGAATTCTGCATCTTTCTTGTGCTGTGTCTGAAATCACTTCGTTACTCATTCATTCGCTATTTACTATAAAGACTGTTCTAGATAGAGCACTATACCGGGGGCAGCAGTGAGGGAGACAGTGGACTGGATAAATAAAGAATTTGCTTATTATAAAAATACAGAAGTATTAAACATTTTTTTAAACATGCCACTAAAAAGTTTCTATTAGTTTTAAAATGTTTTAATTTTATACTGATATATAAAGTCAGCTGCTTTGGTGTCCGTTTTGACAATACATTTTGAGTTGAAAGAAATCTCTATGCATGGTGGTACCCATGTATACCCTAGATTTATGGTGCACTATGGGTAATAATATTCTGCACTATCCAAAAAATACTGAGAATTCACACAATACAAATCGTGGCACCTAAAAAAAAAGTGCATTAGAAGGTGAATGTATGGAGAGCTGCCCATGAGATCGACATTGTGACATCTCAGTGAAAGGGTACTAAACGGTACCTTTCCTTTTGTACCTTATTTTTTACACCTTCAGTATGTATCTTTTACCTTTAAAGCTTTACCTTTAAAAAAAACATTTAAGTATCTTGAATCAGTTTTAAAGATACACATTAAAGGTACAAAAGGGTACTGTAATACTATTTTTTTTTTCTGAGAGTGTGTGGTTTAAATGTCGTGCCCTTTGTTCAGGAGCGCGTCTGATTGCAGGCATGAAAGCAGGACACATTATAGCGTTAAAACTTATCCAACATAAGCCCAGATGTCTCTAAAACGAGCTCACTGAGTAAAAGAAAAAGGATTTGGGAAAAGATAATAGGTCTGAAGAGTAGTGTTAGATAGAAGTAAGGTAAAAAAAAAAAAAAAAAAAATCAGTGCAGAAAGTCTGTCACTGTTGTGGATCTGACAGTGCATTTTAAACGTTCATATTGTTCATTTTTGCCCGTATTTGTTTCTAAAGATCAGGGAGTGTCTGTGTATGAGAACTAAGAGCTGAGGTAAAAAGTTTTACTCGACCATTTCAAACCTTCTCCTGGAGATCCAGCTTCCTGCAAAAAGCTTACAAAGTGATGACCCTAGAAACTGCAGCCAGATGCACCCGTCAAGCTTAAATTTAGCTGTAATTCAGGCTCTTAAATCTGTCCTTAATTCAAATAAAGAGTTATTTTCTAACAAGCCTCTTTTTTTCTCTGCTGAAGTTACAGCTTTATTTCTGATTGTTACACTACACTGACACTGACGACTCAAAAATGTAAAAAAAAAAAAAAAAAAAAAGATTTTAGTCAGTTTATATGGCGTGTATACCATACAAGTCCCTGTGTAGTTTGTTACTACAGAAACGGTAACGACTTATTAGAACACGAGCATTAATATAAATCTGTGATTTGGAGCTGGAACTACTGTCAGAGCTGCTGTTACAGAAAATTAATCAACACTTTCCTGTCAGTCAGAATCGAGAATTCAACACTGCCATGATATATAAAGAAAATAATAATAATAAGCATATTAAGGGATGTTTAAGTAAAATACATATGTCAAATTAAGTCGATTTGAATGTAAATGAAACAATCAAAACTGATATTGTGTTACAATAAAATGTGTAACACAATATTTTCTTGCATTTGTCATCAGTTTGTGCGTGGGGTTGTCAACCAATTTCTTGAAATTTAATCAAAAAACTTTAAAAAGAATTTTATCATCAAACAATAGCAACAAAGAAAGTTAAACTGGATGACTTAATCCAAGATTGTATATACATGGTTTTTTTTTTGTTTGTTTTTTTTTTTTTTTTTACACTGAAACTATGCTGATTGGTGCAACTTTTCTTGTAGTGCCAATTTACATTCACACCTGGCTACGATCAAACTTGCGTGCACCCGATGCAACTGGCTGCGCGAGTGTTGGATTTGTGCTGGAACTGAACTAAATCTCCAGGAGGAGGATGATGAAGCTCAGAGCGATGTTCAGTGCTAAGTGTAAGGAATGGTTCAGGATTATATGGCTGTTGATTAGGACTGGGGTAGATTCAGGCTCTGCTGATGCTCGGAGCACACGGGGCATTCGGCCGAGGCCGCACAACGTTCACAACACACACCGTGCTGACACGGCAATGCCACGGAGCCCAACTCCTCACACGACACACAACATAACCGCTGCTTCCTGTACACGGCCTGAGAGAGGGGAGATAAAGAAAGAGAGAGACAGAAGGTGGATTAAGGTCTTATTACAACAAAAACAGCTCCAGTATTTCAACAGTAAACACTGATGATGTGTTATAATACTGTTTTACCGTATCCTCATCAAGTTCCCCTCATTACACCACAAAATTCATGAGGAAGTCAACAAAGGTGCGGTAAAAACAGTCTTGGAACACAAAGTGTGTGTGTGTGTGTGCGCGTGTGATTTACCTGTTCCACTGTCCGTAAGCAGGTGCAGATCTGAGTTTGCAGACTGCACATGGAGCTGAGAGGGAGTTTGTGTAACAGCTGGAGCTGGTGAAGCTGTAGTCGGGGGTTATCAGAACTGCGTAAGCTCTCCAGCGCCTCCTCCAAGAGCGTGACCTGTTCCTGTGCCTCCTCTTCAGCCTGGCGTGCTCTCTCCGCCTCCAAACCAAACCGGGCCGCCAACAACCGAGCCTCTTCTGCATCAGCCTTTAGCACTGCCCATGACTACGTGCGATAACACACCAACACACACCTGTGTAACTTCAGCACACAAACACACCACCTCCAAACAAGACTTAGAGAGAAACAATTTATAGTCTGTCAGTTTGTGCATCTTGGATTCTTGTACGATTTTAACCTACTGCATTTACACAAATGCAAACAAATCAGCTTATACTTCACTACTGACTTTCTCACTGACTTTCTCAATCTTGAAAAAGATTGCTGCTGCAGCCAAAATTATGATTTATGTCTCCAATGCAGTGTTAAACAGACAAAAGCAGTACAATGGTTTGCTTCTCAGCAGTAACGAAACAACTGCTCGGCCATAATTTCACTTCAACAGACATTTTCACAAAGCAGCTTTACATCAATCCAGACGTAGATTTAGATCTCTAATGAGCAAGACAGAGACGACAGTGGTGAGGAAAATACTCCCTGAGATGACATGAGGAAGAAACCTAGAGAAGAACCAGACTCAAAAGGGAACTCCTTGTCTTCCGGGTGATGCCGGATAGTGAGAATATAAAATATTACAACAGAAGAGTAAGGACAAACAGTACTATGTATGCACAGGACAGTGTTTATGATTACAGCAGCAGACTCTAGGTACCACTCTACAGTATCCAGGTGAGATTATACACTGACGCAAGGGTTAGACTTGGGCACAGACCTTTTTTTTTTTTTTTGGAAAATGCCTTTTAAGGTGCAGTCTGTAATAAGTAGCTTAACTTGTGATTCACAATATTGTCATGCAAGGGCTCTGGGCAGCTTCCATTTTTCTGGCCCAGAAATTAGCTTTTCCTCACAAAGCAAATCACAAGGCATGTGTAATTTCAACAGAGGGTGGGGTTGGTTAGAGTGAGGGGGCAGCTTGTTATTGTTTTGACTGAAACTGCAGTTCACCTCACAGAAAAACATTACAAATGGCTCCTTTAAATGAGCAACACATGATTATTAGTACATTAGTACAACACATAATTAGTAGATTATCAGAAATCCATACTGATGGTATGAACAGCTGACACTAAGAGTATGTGCCTGTTGCACAATCTGATACTGTAAGTGACACGGACAAATTGTGCTAGAATAAATGCTTTCTGCATTCCAAAAAAAAAAAAAAAAAAAAAAAAAAAAACATTGTAAAAAGGGTGACACCAAAGAAATGAACAAATGATGCAAACCCACCTGAGACATCTGCCTCCAGCTGTGGTCCCAGTGCTTCAGCACCCTGTGAGCCTCCTCCACTTCCTGTTTGAGACGGGAGGCCTCGGAGAACATGGTTCCAGTGGAGAGCAGGGCTGGGGGCGTCCCGGGAGAACAGCCCAGGGGAAAATGCTCCCAGATACTACTGCTCATTCCATTCAGACCTACACAATACATACGGAAAGGTCATAGGATACACATTTCATACGTAATTCAGCACACTAGCAGCATAATATGTGCAGAGGTTAGTCTGAAATGTACATAAAGAAGGAATAAAACACATGGGGACATGCTGTTATAGTAAAATAATCAACGAAGGGGTGGTGTAATATACATTATTTTCCAGAATATAATCAGCATGTCCGAAAGTTTTTTATTCCTCTTATATCACAGCAATTTGCCAACTATGTCAATTTTTAATATATTAAATGTTCACATCATACTTTTTTATCCATTTATAGTTAAATTTATGCAACAACGACTAACGACAAATTAGTTCCTGTTCACTTACAAATAGTCATTTCTTCACCAGGTTCTCTTTTTCTCGAAGTTAAGAAGACTTTTAATAAAATGTACAAAAAAAAAATGCAGCTTGCCATGTTACAGAGAAACTGCAACACTTAAGGTCCTTTCCTACATTTTCCTGTTTCAGAAAGCATGACTGTTACAAAGTGCTGACACTGGAGACTCCTTCCATAACTGTTAAACAAACATCCCTTTACAGAAAACTTTCTATCAACCATTATATGTTTTCATGGTTCTGTTTCTACCCCCTCATTATAAGCCTTGGATTACATGAGAGTGCACGATACTCGTGCTTGAATGAGCTGTTACTATAGAAAAAATAATAACAAATTCAAACAAGTGCATTATCATAAACCTATTGCTTAAATTAAGGCCAGGACTACTGTCCGAGCTGCTGTTATAGAAAACTAATCAACACTTTCTGACCAAGCAGATGCAAGAACTCAACAGCATTGTGGTACAATGGGAATATAACTGCTACTAACAAATTATATTCATCCCAGGAAGTATACAAACCTAAAGAACTATGAGATGGTCCCAAAAAGCTGGTCTCTGATTGGGTGGGTGGTGGTAACTGGGCAGAGAGAAATGGAGAAGCGTGTGCTCTGATTGGAGGAGAGGGAGAGGCAGATCTGAAAGGGGAGGGGCTGCTGAGGGATCCAGGGATGTTAACAGGAGCCGAACTCTGAAGCTGATTTCCTCCTGTTTAGACCAAAAAAACTCAACATGAGTTCAGAAATATTTCAAATAATAAATTAACACCATTCCACTATGCTCTAAAGAATATTAAATATTTTAATAATGGAGCCAAGATAGCAGGATCCGGTTAATACACATATGCAGTTGTTATGCTAACCTAGTGTTCAGTCTTTTTTTTTTTTTTTTTTTTTAAACTGGGGAAGGGTTAATGCCAACCTAACATGAGTCCCATGCTGGGCATGGAGCTGCTCTCCAGACTTTTCTCCAGAGCTGACACTCCAAACGCATTCAGGTCCAGATCATCCAGTGCAGACTCTGAACAAGAGGATATATATATATATATATATATATATATATATATATAAAAAAAAATACACATAAACTCAAAGTACCAATACCAGCCCTTAAAGCCTTCCTCACACACGCAATTCAACATCGCTGTTCAATTCTCAAATCTGACTGACCCAAAGGTATTGATTAATGTTTAATATCAGCTTAAGGCATATTAATGCGCTTGTTATAATAAGTTAGTGTTTCTGTAGTCACAGCTCATTCACGGGGCTTGTATGACACATGATCTACAAAATCTAAGCCTAATAATAGCAGATTTTTAAAAATGTTGACATTATAAACACTACAATAATGGTTCATATTGTCAAGCTTTCTGAGGAGACCTTTATTTAGCATTAAGGGAATGAGTCACCAGTGTCAGTGCTTTGTAACAGACAGAGGAGTTTGTGTTTTCAGGTTTCTTATTAATTTCAAAAGAGACAGAGAGAGAAAGAGAGAGAGAGAGAGAGAGAAGAAAAAAATATATGGGGAGCGACTGTTTCTAGTGCTATAACATAAGTGATAACAGGATTTAACTTGTCTCACAGACATTCCACAACCGACAATAAATGGTTAAAAGCACAAAATGTAGCTATAAATGTTTAAGTGTATCTTTCAGTAATAAATAAAAAAGATGAATAAAACACTTTGGAACGTGCTGTTTTTAGAAAATAATCAACTTGGGGCTGGCAGCAGTAACTCTGCTTCATCTCAGGCTGCATCACTCCACACTGCTGTTGATTATTTTCCTACAGCACCATGCCGACGGCTGTTTTATTCCTTACTTAACTGGCAAGCGGTTCAATGTAAATACCGGGCAGACTGACAGGGCAGTTTAGTAGATAATTCCCGAGAAAGGCTTGTGTGAACAGCTGCCCCATGTTACAGTAAAGGAAGATGATGTCTTGACTTATTTAAACAGCTGATGTAAAACAAGAGCGGTAAGGAAGCAAAGTCATTTATGATCAAAAAAGCAGCAGACTCGGAGAACATGACACAAGTCCAGAGAAGAATCAGGTGATAAAGACTAAATCCCACCAAATAATTAACACCGATAGGGGAGACGGTAGTTGGCTGTAAGAGAGACATTATTCATATCCTTTGTAACACACATCCTCGTTAAATACCATATAGGACAGCCCGTCTTTCTCTTGTTTTACATTTAGGTAGCTGCAAGCCTGACCCTTTTCACCACACTCCTTATCCATTAGCAGCTCTGAGGTGCACTGACCTACTACAGACTCCACGGTGTCGCTGGTGGGGTAGAACGGCAGTGCGTTGGCGTTCATGCTAGATGAAGGCGCGGGGCTGGGAGGAGTCGCCGCCAGGCTGGAGGGCACACTGGACGACAGACTGAGGGGGCTGCCCACCGGGAGGAACACGGACAGCTCCTACAACAGCAGATCATCGTAAAAAACATCATCATTTACTATTAACATGAGCGATGTAACAACTAGCAATACGCGTTCTTAAATTATGACAAAATAGTAAACAAAAAAAAAATCATAACAGTACCGGCTTGCTATGTAAACCAATTTCTTTATTGCGATGTTCCATTGCATATGTCTTCTGTTTTGCCTAAAAAAAAAAAAGGCAAAAGAACAAATAAAAAAATAGGAATTTAAGATACTGGATTAAAAAAAAAAAACACCCTGAATAAAACCGGACGAGACATTGATACCTTTTCCATTCTAAGTAGAAATGCTTCGATTCTACTTTTGGTCCTTCGATATTTTTATCAGTTGGGGATCGGGATATTTACTGCTAATGATAGAGTGTCAAAAATAAGTGTACGTACATCTGAGCCTAACCTCACAAGCTCTTTACATTTCATTTCTACCTTTCATTTCTTAAAATATACACTACAAAAATCACTGAACGGTTCTCCACACCTGATCCTCCCGCTCAAAGCCCGGCGCTTTCCCATAACCCCCCTCTCCTGCCCAGATGGAATTGAGGGGATCCAAAATGGAGGTCTCCTCATACAGAATCCTTCCCAGAAGGCTTTGCTCTGTGTTGTCTGTGAGTGCTGAAGAAAGGGCTGAGGAGGGAGAAGAGCTGCACTCTGGGAAAGGCTGATCCTCGCTCACACTCATTTCTGGAAGAAAAAAAAAAAGAAACTCAACAGACCTTATTTACACACTTCGGTTACACACATCCTACCCTGTGATCATGAAATTTCAGCTGAAAGCTGCCATTTAAATAATCCGGATTCAATTTTTCTTGTTATTCGTATACATAGTGGGTTTTGTACATATTTTATAAGATCATAGATTTCATTTGGATGCTAAACACCTGACACTAGGTGGTGGTGTGCAGGGTTGTAGCCTCTGCTTCTCCATAGACTGACCACTGCTTAGTGACGTTTTACACACACTCACACACACACTCACTCACTCACACACACACTCACACACTCACTCACACACTCACTCACACACTCACTCACACACTCACTCACACACTCACTCACACACTCACACACACACTCACACACACACTCACTCACACACTCACTCACACACTCACTCACTCACACACAATCGCTGACTGTCTTTGGTCTCAATGAAATGAATTCTAACAAAGAGAGCGATCTCAACTCAGCAGTAAAGAACTGTTTAACGTCAGGGTGACAGTCATGACTCCGGCTGTGTTCAGTGGAACGATGAAGCGCTTTTTACGGTTTTATATTTTATGATTATCAGACAGGCGGGTGGATGATGCACTACAGCTCCCATCTGTGAAAGCTTTCTAATCAGATACAAGAGAAGAACCAAAGACACAAAAAGTAAAAAAAAAAAAAAAAAAAAAGGATGAGATTTATTTCTCATGATTTTTATTAACATCATTTAAATTTTACAAAATATTTCACATTTTGAAACTTGTCAAGTTTTTTGTACATAATGAGAACAGGAGGTCCTCACAAAGAGATAAAAACCTGCACGCGCACACACACACACACACACACACACACACACACACACACCCTGAGGGAGATGGCTGTCCTATATTCACAGAGATCAGTGTTCCACATAACGACCAAACACCATCAACAAATGTCTCCTCTTCATCCACACACACACACACACACACACACACACACACACACACACACACTAATTAAATTAACTGATGAACGCACACAAGGACTGGCGTGGGTGATCACATGCATCACAATGACCAACTGCTATTGATTTCAGTACTGTTACACACACAACATTCCATTTACCCTCTACCTATATATCACACACACACACACACACACACTTCTGTGTGTTATTTCTAACCTGAGATTCTCATTGGAAATGAAGATGCACTGAAGCATTCAGTTCAGTTTAACCCCAAACACACACACACACACACACACACACACACACACACCATCTATATCAATCAAATCACTGTATGTGTTGTTAATTTACAAAAACCCATCAAAACCTGACAGCTTTTAAACACGCGCACACACACACACACACACACACACACACACACACACACACACACACACACAAAAGAAACAGAGAAACAGAGAGAAAGAGAGAGAGAGAGAGAGACAGAGAGAAAGAGAGAGAGACAGAGAGAAAGAGAGACGGGGGGGGTGAGGAATATGCTAATTAATATAGTAGTGTATTAATGAGGCGTGATGTAATTGGCTGAGTGTGCTGATATGTAAATGAGATGCAGTAAAGTTGCTCACGGTGATGTTTTTAAAATGTTTTATATCAGAATTCAGAGGAAGTTAAACATTTAAACTCCTGTCTTACTGCCCCGTCTCTCTGCCCCTGTCTCACTGCCCTGTCTCACTGCCCCCGTCTCTCTGCCCCTGTCTCACTGCCCTGTCTCTCTGCCCCCC
>CM074982.1:4466211-4479090 GCA_037576825.1 Pangasius krempfi | reverse complement strand
TGTACTGTTTGCTGATGCTTGACCCTGCCTGTTCTGACCATGTTTGTTAATAAAGCCTTGCGTATGGATCCCCAACTCCGTCTTCCTGACTCTACACGTTACATCATCCAGGAGAGCCCATCATCATCAAACCACCTGGCAGCACATTTCACTCCATAATATTCTAGATATCTTATGATTTTATGGTTCTTTTAATAATACACCTCCAGTACTATAGGCAGCAAAGCCGCCAGATAAATTTACCAAACAATCTTTCTTTGCCTATGAAGAAAACACTGGCCTGCATTGGCAAAGAGTTTTATTTTGGTTTCATCAATCCACAGAAGTCTTTCCCAGAAGGGTTGTGGTTTCTCTAGATAAGTCTGGGCAAACAGTCATGCCTTGTAATGCTTCCAATAATGAGGTCTTGCTTGGCCTTAACCCATGAAAGTTTTTAGAGTTTAATGGGTGGCATATGTTAAATCACCCCTCAGATCTCATCAGAACATCTTTAAGCACTTTGGATGTTCTATGTTTTTCCACCATTCCCATCAGCCTTTTACCTTGTCCTATCATGTCCTGTGAGTTTCTTCACGATTCCATGAGCTGCTAATTTCTTAAAAAATATTGGGAACTGCTACATCAGGAATGTGAAGGTCTCTAGAGAAAGCTTTGCCATTGTGAACCTTTTATAACCTTTTATTACCTAAGACTTTTGTCTCCACCAAAGTCAGAATGGGACAGAGACCTTTTTTTAACCATTAAAGCCATTGTTGGTCAGGTCTTGTCATGTGAGAACTGGTATTTTATCATAGATGAGTCTAGTTTCTCTACAAATGAGAATTTAGGTCTCTTCAGATCACCATTGGATCTTTGTTAGAGTTATTCATATGCTTCACAATGTAATCAACACAAATATAAAAAACTAAATCAAGAAAAGAGAGGATCTGCAATATACAATAGGACAGAAGAGGGGAGAAAATGGCAAAAAGCAGTAAAAAAAACAAACAAACAAATGATTACAGTTACATGTACAATAATGGATAATGAAGGTAAAATAGCAGTAATATTAACTGGAATAGCAATAGTATACATCTGGAGGATTAAATGCAACATTCACTAGACAGCACGTCATAGCCAAAATATCCTTGTCAATCAGTTTTCCAAATCAAACTTCAAAACGGTTATCAATTTCATATGCAGTGATGTTAAACACACTGATGAGCTCTGTATCTCCTTAAACCTTTACACTGCTTTTTTTTTTTTGTCACGAGGTGCATCTCAAATCGAAAACTCTGACCTTACATTTAAATTACTAATCTAGAAGACTGGCAAATCCAAAAACCAGGAATCAAGCAGGATCAAAACCAAAATATCAATACACAGGAAGTTAGCAAACACTGAGCGGTACTTTGCAGGGTGTGTGTGTATGTGTGTGTGTGTGTGTGTGTGTATCTTATTTAAGTGCAGGTGTGACTGGCAACAGGTGAATGTAATCAGAGGTTTGGCGACTGTGAACATGACAGAGTTTGTGTGCTTTGGGAAGTGTAGTCTGGGGCAGCTATGTTTGTAGGCCGCGTTGCGTTCTAGGAAACTGAGTTCAATTTCAGAGTTGACACAAACAAATAACCAAAACAAGACTACAAGCATGAACATGGGCTCTAGACAATAGTCAAGAAATGAACCATTATGGCACATGACAAAAGCTAGACAAATAAACACAAAGCATACAAAACCTAAATAGGGTGCTTAACAAGGCATAAAGAGAGACAGGTTAGGGAGATTAGTGAGGCATGTGACAAACTCCTTTGACTCGCAGGGGCTGAGGAGTATTGTAGTTCCACACTACTCTTATGTAGGTGATGAATGAGTCCAATTTGGCAAGTTCAAGTTTCAAGTTTATTTGTCATTTATACAAGTGTCAGTGACAATGTACACTGAAATGCTTTATGTGAGGCTTAGGCAGTCTACAGCAGTACAATAATACAGCAGTTCACAATACAATACAATAACAATAAAAAGTAAATAACAATAAAAAGGTTGAGGTGGAGATTTTGCTTTGAGGTAGTGTAAAGTTGTTGTGCAAAGTATGCAAGATTCAAAAAAGACATGATGTTTTTTAGTCTTTGATATGATATGAAGGGGGATAATAGTGCAATTCTAGAGAAATTTCTACAGTTTTGTTTTTGCAGTTTTGTTTTGGATTGAGGCAGAGGGTTTTTCCATTGCTACATACTTTGATTATCCCAGTCTGACTAATGGTGTTCTGGGATTGTAGGAAATGGTTGTCTTGTGGATTGTAGGAAGATATTGATTTCCTGAGAGATGAGAACAGTGGGATGGAGTAGCTCAGCAGAAGGGATAACTAAATTGTTGCCAGAAGTGTTTAATGGGTTCCATCTGGCATTTATGTAGTTGGCTGGTGTATTTTATGTTCAATATATACAGATTGAGGGTTTCCCATAAAGCCCATTTTAATCATTGTTGGCGTTGTGTTGTGTATTCAGTGTATTATTTTGTACAAGTTGTAGACTGGTGTTATTGGTCATGAAAAAAAATATATTCTTTGAGATCTGTAGCCAGAAATGAGCCCTGGGAGTAACTGACAAGTCTTCTTTTTGATGGTATGGAGTCTATAGGATGTAATTCTAGATATTTTTGGATAGGAGTTAGGGGCAATCTCAGCATTATGGATGTGACATTTGCACCCACATTGGCTAAAAACAAAAAGTTTCAAAAAGTTCAAAAAGATTCAAAAAGTTGAATATGTTGTCATTTAACCTCTAGAGGACAATGCAGACAAAAATTAGAAACCTGTGTATTGCTTTACACTAAGCAATTTATCAGTGGTTTGGATGTGACATCAAACATAATCTTTTGTGGTAGACTACACATTTTCTACAGAATCTGTGAATCTGAAAGACCATCACAGAAAGAATCATATGAAATCATATGAACATGAAAGATTAGAATGAATACAAAAAAGTATAGATTTAAAAATATTTCTTGCTTTGGGAATACACCATTAAGAAAAGAAATACTGTTATGGATGTGACTTTTTTCACATTATGGATATGAACCGGTAGTCCATATATTTGATGTATAAATGTTGCAATTTTCTCTATAATTAAACTAGAGAAGTAAATAGTGAACTGTAAGTGAAAGACAAGAGTGAACATTTTAAAAGTAGTTTTTAGTCTTTATTGTTCCATGGTAAGGTTTCCATTTGTGTGGAATTCCCCTTATATTAATGAGGTATGACACTAATGTTGGTCAAGTATATTTCCTTTTGTGATTGATTTTTGAACCTATGGTGGATCTTAGTTGTAGGGATTTGCAAAACTGTTTACTCTTGATTCTGTGTTATATATTAGACTGTTATGAACCCACGCAAAACCACTGGGTCAATATGCGAAACTTGACACAGATGGTAGCCTGACTTCAGGACCAAACCGGGGACCCTGGAGCAACACCACCATGCCAATCTTGAACATAAATATTACATGCCATATTTCAGCATTCCATAATCACAAACTGCTCAAACTTAGGTGATGTACTAATGTAAATATAGCGTAAATGTGTATGTTGCCCCCTGCAGGCCGGAGGTGATTCTGGCTCTTTGCCCGCAGTGATACCAGACTGTCTGAGAGCTGATGTGAGAATCCAAGCCGATCAGAGTCCTACATGTAACCAGTACAACAGCAGCACAAATGTTACATATGCCTTCCTCTATCCACCCAGTATGTACTGTGTCCACACATACACGTGCACACACACACACACACACACACACACCAGATGGGTTTCGCCAACTCTCAGATGCTCAGATGACCAGCAGTTGCTGTTGCTGTTCTCCTAATACACCCATCTGAGCGTCCCATCAGTGTAGAAAACATTAACAATCATACTTCACTTGCATATCATACTTGGCTGCATTAGGATGTGAAAATTAATGCCTTCTTCTGCAAGGGTTCAGGGTGTGTTACTGAAACCATTTGGCATTTTTTACAATATTCTTCATAATCACTAACAGTGTACCAGAACCCCAGAGGTCAATAAGATGTACGCAGATTATACTAAAACTGAGAAATAATTTTACCAGAAAGGTAAGCAAATGCTTTATTATCAAGTTTCCAACTGAGAGATTATAATTGAATAATTTTCTGATGGAAAAAAAAGAAAGGGAGAAAGAAAGAAAAATACAGGACACAAAAATGTAGGAAAAAAAAAAACAAAACAAAAAAAAAAACAGCACTACTAGCCTGAGAAGAAAATGAGTGTGTTTAAAAACAATAATGTGCCAATAAAAAGACTCAGTTTCTCAAAATCATATATGATCAGTTGGTCTTTGGATGTTCTTTTCTGGAGATTTCTTGAGACAGAAGAATGGAGAAAACTGGACAGTATTCTTTAGTTTTGCTTAAAGTCAGAAGTTTTTTCTGATAAGGCCAAATGTAACAAAATGCAACAGCAGCTTTTTGCGGGAAAAAAATGCAATTAAAAGCATTTTTAAAAAAGCATGTTTACTATAATTAAAATCATTTTGAATGTAATTAAAAGCATTCTCAATCAGGAATTATTATACAATTATTAACTCAGTTTGACAGAAAGAAACAGCTGGTAGCAAAATCTCAAACATTTTTAAAACCACTTCCCTTGTGTGTGCTTGCATAAAATATTAGTGCTAAATATTAATAGGCTACTGTGTATTTCCTTGAATATCTGGTTATGAATGCAGTGTATTGTTGTCTATAAAGGACTTAACAGCTGATAGTGTCTCAGGCAGTCTACTCCTCTCTGTGTTAACACCCTTTCTGTTTTCAGTCATGAAGCAGTCAGGTTTTTGGTTTTATTAAAACCCAATTTAGCAAACAAACAAAGGGCTAATTGTCTGCAATTGACCTAGTGAGATGGTTGGATGAGGGTCATAGGAGCATGACACAATGATTTAGCTTAATTTGTATTAGGGCTAAATTATGGAAGCTTGAGACTTCCATGTACTCTAGAGTGTACACCAAAAGATGCACAATATAATTAAATAAAAAGCCTCAGTTAGTTTTGAAGTAACAGTAAATTGCACTTTTAACAATAAACCGTACAGAAATCTTGAAAGAACCCAGATTCAAAGGGAAGAAATCCTCTATTTGGTAGCACCAGATAGTGAGATTCGAAATCATTACAGTATAATGGTGTAGACGAATAAAGACAGACAGTACAGAGTGTGTTTATAGGATGTTCAGTATGAGCTGATTGTGAATAAGCATCCTGGCATGAGCACAACACCGTGTTTATAATTACAGTTGCAGTTAATCTAAAGGATATTACTATACTTAATAGAGTAGAATAACGTCTGTGGAGTGCTTATTTGTGTGTGTGTTTGTTGCAGATCTTAACAGCACAGTAGAAGAGCAGTATGATGGTCTGACTTTAAGTAATGTGGTTCCCATGTACCCAGCATTTAAGAGTGAGTTCATACATCTTTAGCATACTTAAAAACATGTATTAAGTGATTCATTTACACAGATTGGATGTGTGTGTATGTGTGTGTGTGTGTATGTGTGTGTGTGTATTCTGGTGTATTTTGCAGGAGTGTGGCAGTATTTCCACAATGTTTTGCTGCTGAAGTATTCCTTGCAGTATAACGGCGTAAATGTGGTGACAGGACCTGCGTTTGATTATAACTTCGATGGCCAGTTTGACACCGCAGACCAAATCGAGCAGTATGTTTTATTATATGTGTTTATAATATTGTCTTTTAACTCACGCATGATCCGAGCTGAGTAATAAGATATCTGTATACAGAGTTAATTTAAAAGCTAGTTTAGATTTAATTTTAGTCTTAGTCTATTGATAAAACTAATTCAGAGAGCATTGTCTTTTGACAAAATTGGCTCAAGTGCTTAGACCTGTGATGTCATACTTGCAAATCAACAACCTGGTAAGAGGACCAATCTATAGAAACTGTAGGCTACATGACTTAGTTAAGGGTAGTGATGAACACCATCTTGGTTATTATCAATGTTGCCAAATAATGTTGACATTGTTGCTAGATTTTGTGCCCATTAATGACTTAAAAAAAAGAGAGACTAACAACAAAAAGTTTTTTGAGCAGACGTTAGACACTGTCCTGCACCTAATACTGCTCACTTGACAGCTGCTGGTTTAAACTCTCTTCTTAGCTATATCTCTGTGACACCCTGGTGGGTATGGAGGGATATGAGGGTATGGGAAGCAGGCTTTGAAGAGCCTGACTTTTTCTTTTTATCGCTTTCTTTTTTTAATTGGAGTGCTTTTCAGGGCTTCACTCACAAACATAAAGTAATTAAAAAAATAAGTAATAAAATAAACACAAGCACACATGATTCTGCTCTCCTGCAGCTTGATGTAGATCTGTCGGGTCCCCTTCCTTCACTTTGAGACATAAATAAATAGACCCACATTAAACACATGCAGGTGTTAAGCTCATTCATTGAATTACTCACTCCTTCTCCCAGACCACTGCCACATACCCCCATCACCCTACCCCCAGCTGAGCCATCCGGCCTGCTGCCGATGCCCCTCCTGGCAAGAGATGAAATCCACCACAGCCATCTGTGCACCTGGCCTGTGCACCACTGTTAACTTTAAGTGCTAGATACCAATGAGCGAGCCACATATTAGCATCTTTCATTGTGGTGGAGCCACTAGAGCGCTCTTGGGTACCAGTACAATGGTTCTGGACCAGTCACCGTGGGATTACACCCATGTCAAACATAGCCCCAGGAACCTCACAAACCACCTGTTTCTTGGGTTTGGGTAAACAGAAGGGATGGTGCATACAACCAACCCCTGGTTGGTATTCTTTGAGATTACTGAGATCAGGCCAGGGCAAAAACACATCAGAAAATTCTGGTAGCAATTGGGCACCTTCTGTTTTCTGGTACAGTGAGAGGTGGGACCTGGGGACCAGGGGGAACATTTTTCAAGTTCACCTCAAATTATCATTGCTAGACCCACAGGGATAGCCTCTCTCCATGGTTTTAGGATGTTGGGGTGATATATTTGTAATACATCACCCTGACTGTTTGCCTGATCTCGTAGTCAACTTCACCAACTTGCCATGTGACCTTGAAGGGCCCTTGCCACTTTGTGAGTAATTTGGAACTCAACAAGGGTAACAATACAGGCACTTTATCTCCTGGTGAAAGCTCATGTAGCCAAGCATCCCTATTATACAGCCAGGATTGACATTCATGAGCCTGTAACTAATTCTCCTGTGTTAGTTCAACCAGTGTGTGGAGTTTCACTCTCTGGTCAAGAACGTACTGAATTTCATATTTGCTGTTTAAATGTCCCTCCTTTCAAATTTCATGTAAGATGTATAACATTCTGCGGGGCTTGCGCCCATATAGTAATTCAAATGAGAACCCTGTGGAGGCTTGTGGTACCTCGCATACTGCAAAGAAGTTTGAGACACTTAACCCAGTTCAGAGCATCTTGGTGCACAAACTTACAAATCATATTTTTATTCATTTGATTAAATCCCTGTTTGATTAAATCTGTTTGCAGATTGTAAACATTGGTATGAATTGATTTAATCCCCAATAATTCATACAGTTTGTGAAGTGTACATGACATAAACATAGTGATCGGTCTCTGTCAGCGTTATAACTGGGAATATTATTCTTAAGAGTGGCTCCGCTACACTGCATGCTGAGATGTTCTGTAAAGGCACAGGAATGCTTTTCAGTGCTTTGCTCACCAACCCACTGTAAAAAAGAGACACAATTAGTCTCTCCTTCTCCTGATCTCCACTCTCCATTAACATGCTTCCACCACCGCAATCTACAAGCACTAAAAGTGACTTATTCCATTGGTATCTGTTTCCTACTCACCTTTCACTCCTACTCTCTTTCACGGCTTCATTTTGTCTGCGTTTTTAACAGAAGGTATAGTATTTCATAAATATGTAAAAGGTTAGTTTGTGGTGCCATGACCAAAAGATTATTTTCCAGTCTGATAAACCTCTATTCTATTGTATTTTTTGATACTCTAAGAGTCTTCAGAAAATTATCCTTCTTCATATATACACTATCAGCCATAACATTAAAACCGCTGACAGGTGACGTGAATAATATTGATTATCTTGTTACAGTGGCACTGTCAAGGGGTGGGATATATTAGGCAGCAAGTGAACAGTCAGTTCTCCAAGTTGGTGTGTTGGAAGCAGGAAAAATGGGCAAGCGTAAGGTCTTTTGGAGGGTGTTCCTGGTATGCAAAGGTTAATACCTATCAAAAATGGTCCAAGGAAGGGAGTGAAGGCTAGCCCATCTAGGCCAATCCCACAGAAGAGCTACTGTAGCACAAATTGCTGAAAAAATTAATGCTGGCTATGACAGAAAGGTGCCAGAACACACAGTGCGTCGCAGCTTGCTGTGTATGCAACTTACAGGACTTAAAGGATCTGGTGCTAACATCTTGGTGCCAGATGCCATAGCACACCTTCAGAGGTCTTGTGGAGTCCATGCCTTGATGGGTCAGAGCTGTTTTGGCAGCAGTGGGACCTACACAATATTAGGCAAGTGGCTTTACTGTTATGGCTGATCGGTGTATACTCTAGTTTATAATTTGATATACCAGTGATCATGGTGAATCATTGAGTATGCAAATGAATCTATGACAACATCTGGCAACTGCAAGAGAATTTTTGAGCATGGTTTAGCTGCTTTCCTCTGAATACACTGGTTATTATTGCATATCCTGACAGCTTAGATGGCAGGAGGACATGGTCATGAAAATATGTATTTTTGATTAGGTGTAGAAGTACTTCTTAAAGCACAAAAAAGCATCAAACTAATTAGAATTACACATAGATGATTTTTTTAATGGTTTAAAAGTTCATATACATTTATAATGTATAATATATAATATGCAGCTTCCAGTTTATATCACATACTAATGATAATTATGATCAGATATAGTCCTATAAAAAACACCTGAGGGTGTGCTGTTAAAAATTAATTTAAAAAAATTTAAATGCATTAAAATGCATTATTGGTTAGGTCTATATTTTGGGTTAGAGCCATGGCAGTCATATATATTGTACTATAAGTGTGTGTGTGTATGTGTGTAGGTTTGTTACAGGCACTCATATCCCCATCCCCACTCATTACTTTGCCATCTTGACGAGCTGCTTGGACTCAAATCAGACAGTGAACGAGTGTCAGGGAGAATTACACACAGTGTCGTTTCTGATGCCACACCGACCTGACAATTCTGAGAGCTGCATGGTGAGCATGTACACACACACACACACACACACTAAATGAGAAAATCAAACATTGTTGATGTCACTTTCTTCTTCTTGGTGACAGAACGAGTTTTATCTAGTTCCTCACATTATTCTTCTGTTTAATGGCATTTCCTGATTTTCAGGAAATACAGAGAGACAGAGACAGAGTCACACAGACAGACAGAGACACAAACACAGAAGCAGACAGACAGACATACACACACACACACCGATAGATAGATAGACAGACAAACAAAGAACCACACAAAGACACACAGGCAGATAGACAAAGAGACACAGACAGACACACATACAGGCAGCCACACAGAGACACACAGATAGGCAGACACACACAGACAGACACACAGATAGACACACATTTTTGTCATTATATATATATTTTGTCACCTCAGGCTTTAATGAATAATGCTGGCAGAATATCAGTATCATTAGTGTTGTACTTAGAAAGACAAATGTGGCCTGAGATATTTATCAATTCTTTTCCCTCAGGATGTGTACACCATATACCCCACCCTATCATTCATATCATCACGTAGCAGGGGTGTGTGTGTGTGTGTGTGTGTGTGTGTGTGTGTGTGTGTGTGTGTGTGTGTGTGTGTGCATGCTTGAGTGCGTACGTGCGTATGTGTGTGTATGCTTGTGTTGGTAGTACTGTTCCAGAGTCTTTACAGAGTTCCACGGTATTGGCACACACCTCAGAAGGTGAAATCCACCCAGAGGCATTGTGTGTGTGTTAATACTGATTAGAAAACTAAACCATTTGTCCACCATCCAGGTGGATGTGTGTCATAATAGGAGTGTGATTTCAAATACCAAAGAAGTAATCACATATTCCTTATCAGTTCACTGTTTATTCAAATTAAAAATAGGAGTATCAGTAGATTTTCGCCGTACAAGCTTGAATGTTATGGAGGTGGAAACTCTCTTGCTGTTAATTTCACAAACCTGTTTTTATATGAGGCACCAAATGTAAAAAGTTGAATAGTTTTTTCTCTCTCACTTTTTTGAGGCCATTCTGATACATTTAGATAGCAACTCATGTCAAATAATCATTTTAAGTTTCAATGTAAATATTACATGTAAACTATAAAAATAACTGTTAAATATAAATGTAAAAAATAAGTATAAATATAAATCTTAAATGTAGAACTAAAAAGTTTCTTTTATATGTTAATGTTTCATTCATATGCCCGCACTCTCAGAATGTGTATCATGGGAAATCACAGTGCCGGGAGTGTTGCCAGGTTTACACCATACTGTAAAAGTTCTGGAACAAAGTTGAAGATGTGAAAAGCAAGTCCACTTATGGCATTTTGGGGCTGATTTAAAACAGTCCGTGGCCACCAAGATCTTGTTTTAAAGCAAATAATCAGAAAAAAAGCAAACCAATTTCTCCCAACATATGCTGTGGCAAAGGGAAATTTTAATTGCAGACAGTGTAGACCTATCTAAAATGTTAAGAACCATTTCTGTTTCCTACAGAAGTAAATAGTAAATAGTGTGCCTAGACAAAAGAGACAAAGCAGGGCTATTGCATGAATATACATGAAGTGCAAGGTCTTCACCAATCACCTAATCACTAGATGAGAGCTGAAAGCCCCCTTTACATTTCCAAAACAAAGCCTTTTGATGGCTTAGTGCCCTGGAACAATATGAAGGAAAATCAAAAAACATGATCTTCATCACAACGAAGTATAATAACCAACAATCTTCCCAATATTCCAGTGAATGGGCTTTTCCACAGAAACCCATTTTTCATCATGACACACTGTAATAAAGCACGTTATCTAATCAGTAGTTTAAACAAAGCATTCAGGCATTTGCAAACATTACCAAGTTAGACACAAATAATGTACTTCTCATGAAAATGCCTGTATAATTACCAGCCGTTTAAATGCACCAAACCTGTACATGTAAAGAAAGTGCAGTTCAGTAGGAAGGAAATTCAGTATTCTAAACAATATGTGCACAATTCCATACAGTACTGAGGTAGACATAAATAATTCTTTAATCACAAAAATGCCTGTACCATTTCTAAAAACTTTACCAAACTTACATGTGTAAGGAATGTGCATACAGGCAATATCCAAAGAGTTTATGATAAAACAAAATGGGGAAATTCAGTATTCTAAACAAAGTGTGTGCTTTTTCAAATGTTCAATTGATGTTTCAAATGATGGACATAGATAAAAACATTACAGAACTTGTACATCATACTTGTTTCTGACTGGTTGGCAAGTGGGCTTTATTTCATTACATTCTTCGAGAAAAGGTATTACAGTGTACTTTTGCATGCCACTGGACTGGGACCATAGAGTTAAGTCAAGTCAAGTCAAGTCAAGTGGAGTTTAGTGTCATTTCAGCCATATACAAGTACATAGTGAAACGAAACAACGTTTCTCCAGGACCAAGGTGCTACATAAGACAAACACAGAACAACACAGAACTACAGGGACGACATAAATTATACGTAAAGTGCACAAGTGCAAACATGTGCAGACAGAACAAGACAGAATAAGACAGTACAATGACTACAGCACCGACCAGTACGCAGTTCTGTTTGAAAGTGCCCTAGTGACAATAGTGCAAATATTACAGAGTTTGATATAAATAGTTGAAGTAGTGTAAACATAATGGTATTATATTATGTGTAAACATATTAAATATAGAAAAAGAGTGTGCTGGTCACGTGATCATATTCTTTTGTGGAGAACCTGTGCCAATACCAATAACAGGAATTGTCTGCAGTTGTGAAGTGAGCAGTGATCAAGTAGTTCCAGCTCGCAACGACTGACGTTCACAATGTTATATCCATTAAAAAGAGCTCTTCAGTAGCTTTCAAACAAAACCAGCCCTGTGATCTACAGTGCCTGAAAGAGGCTGCAGAAGTCTGGCATTCTAGCTAACTTTGGACTCTATTTCCAGCTAAAATAACACCTCAGGCACAGCCACAGCTCATTATGCTTCTATAATTTTCAAAGTCCCCAGTTCATAGACTTTCTTCTATTGAATTGCTCAAATTTTTTTGAGAACCGGACTGCTGGGGCCTGGCTGCCATGGCCGACCTCAATGCGCTTTCCAGGGCTTGCACTCTTGCCTCGCCTTCATTTTAAATAAATCATTGTGGACTAGCATTGTGGACTAGTATGTAGTATGGACTACAGTAGCAATTACTAATGCTAGTTTGAAAATGTTATAATACAGTCATGTAGAGCCAAAAAATATGCATATAGCTTTTTGTATGTAGTCTGTACACTGCCATAATGGCATATGTTATTGTTTCTTGTTTTGGATGCCATATTGGTAACTCAGTGACAGTATGAATTCAATTAAATTCAATTTAATTCAAATTTATTTATGTAGTGCTTTTAACAGTGCACATTGTTGCAAAGTAGCTTTACAAAAATTCAGATATGGATTTAGATTTAGAACCATAAATAACAAGTCAGAGGTGACTGGGGCAATGAAAAACTAAAACATAAAGAAAGAACCTAGAGTCAAAACAGAACCTATTCTCTTCTGGGTGTGTTGAAAGGATCATCAGTATGCCCTTATTTTTATTTTATTAAAGTTTTAGCTTTAAGCATATATATATATATATATATATA
>CM074982.1:4435870-4453185 GCA_037576825.1 Pangasius krempfi | reverse complement strand
TAGAGTGGAGGTTTTTACGAGTGGGAGGGAAGTAGAGATGGCTGGTGGATTTAGGCATGATAGGGAGGGTGTTGGTGCTTTATGAGATGATGTCAATTGACGAGATTACACCTCATACTCATACCTCATACCACACACACCCTTTTCCTTTCACATTTCACATGTAACATGATTTTGTTTTGTTTTTTGTCTTAGTCACATCAACATAGGTTAAAAAAAAGAGGCTGGTGAGCAAATGAATGTTGTTATGATGTAAGCGATAATATGAGCTAACTCGTGTCATCGACGTTTAACAACTTTAAAGTACCTATAAACAGGTCAGTTGTACAATGTGGTGCTCTTAAGTTAACAATTGTTAGACTTGGAAAATTGGTGCAGTACAAGCAGAATAAAGCATCTAAGGGCATGCTAGTATTGGAAAATGATCACGTTTACACTGGACTGTGTATGCATACCAACCAGCCATCTATGCTGAACAACTGTTTTTAGTTTCATTGATCTTAGGTAGAATCTGATTTCACAGACATGCAAACAAATGGGGGAAAAAAATGAATACACTAACCTCAGCCCTAACACTAACCTTAAACTTTCTCTGTCTTTATATGATTCTTGTGAATGGTCACAAATTGTGAGACCATGTTTGAAAAATAAAATTCAATTTCCATTCAAGTTTCTTTTTTCTTTAAATTATTTTAAAATGTGGTCACTTTTAAAATTCTACTCAAATATAATTTTGACTAGCTGCTACTACTTTTAAGTAAGTCCTTTTTTCTTAAAGTGGAGTTCTCAGGATTCTCTTAAATATTGCCGGGGGTCTGCAATTTTTTACATTTTGGAAATCAAAATCCACCATTATCCACTATTAAGCCATTATTTATTGTTTAGTTATCATTTTTAGCCTGTCCAACTCTTCACTTGAATTGATGGACGAAATCCATACCATATTATCAATAACTCCAATAAATAACCAAAATATTAGTGCACACATTTAAATAATAAGCCTAATATTTGAATAGTTTCTTTATGTTTGAACCACTACCATGGACTGAATATTCTGGATAAAGCTTGCATACTGTGAACTTTGAGCTTTTAAAACCTTCCCTGTTTTTTTCCCCTCTGACTGAGTCGTCAGTTTAATAGTCATTAGGTTGACAACTCAGCTTTCCTGTCAGTTGTGGTATTATCTTTCCTCTAACTCATACTTCACTAGATTTAACTCTTTCTTTGTGCTGCATACATGACTGCCCCCAAATTCATAAGGGAAGTTTCTGCAGAGCTGACATTTGAAATGGCTTTCTATGCAATAATTTTACAGCTAATGTGTGCGTGTGTGTGCTCAGATTGGTTTCTGTGGTAAATCACATTACCTAAAAGGGTTGCAGTCATTCCTCAGGATGAACACATACACAGCATCAGTTACTCCATTTCTCATAAGAGAAGCAGTTTTTCTTTAATTACTCAGGACCAGTCTAGCTGACAGTCTACTGTGAAATGGAGATGTATTACAGAAGCATAATGGTATTCTTTGTACTGTGGTATTAGGTACTGTGCTGTGTGTTTACTGTAAAGACTTACATTTTATGATTTGAGTCATTCCTGAAAAAACTGCTCATTACTTATACAATCTCAGTTGTGTGTGTGTGTGTGTGTGTGTGTGTGTGTGTGTGTGTGTGTGTGAGTGAAGACCCTGCACTCCTGTATATTTCACTGTGATCCTGGAGACTTGCTATTTTATCTTGCCACTTGCTGTGAAAGCTGGTCGTGATATTAGATGTGAGGGCTAAAATGAAATATGTATCAATAGCTTGACAATGTATGAAGGTATGAGGTATGGAATTATAAGAATGATGGGGCCAAACATTCAAAGTCTTGCCTTCAAAGTCATTTTCAGTGGAAAAAAGGATCTTAGAGTAAATAATTCACATTGTTTGCCTTCATTAGGTCCATGACTGTATTTCATTTCATCTTCTTAATCACTGCTGAAAAATATGGGCCCAAATGGAGATCAAATCTAGGATCGTCACATGACTGCTAGATAGAAATCAGCTCCAGCCTCACTTCTTCATACCATTCTATGTATTTTCATACAACCTTTAATTATTAGATAATTTGATATGGATTCCAGAAATAAAATTGTACACTGATGTCTTTTTATCTTTGAAAGAGCACTGGCTCTCTCTCTCTCTCTCTCTCTGTGTGTGTGTGTGGAAGGAAAGAATTAAGAAGTAAAAATTGATTTGATGTAATGTGAAGTCAGCAGCAAGACAAATTAAATACCTTTACCTTAAAGTACTCAGCATATTCAGCAAGTATTTTACAAAGAAAATTAGTTTGGAGTACATTAGATTAGATTGGATTAGATTAGCTATCAAAGACGTCATGCATCTTGTAATTCTTATATATATAAGAATATATATATTCTATATATATAAATATATATATTATTAAATAGTTTCTTTCTAGAAACATATTCACTTTTAGTAACCATAGGGTGGCTCCAGAGCCTCTTCTGAGAGCACTGGGCCTGACGCAGTAGTACACCGTGGATGGAATGAGATTACTTCAATCTTGGAATGACGCATAAAGACATCCTGGACTCACTGGCATTTTGTCATGGATACTATTATTCCACATCATCATAAGCAACTTGAATAGATTTTTTCACCACTTCCCACCAAATAATTAACTGAAGCCCACATATTAAGTATGATGTTCCCATACCCTAATAAGTTCTGGCCAGAATATATTATCTCATAGACTCAGTATATTATATAGTGGCCACAATATATTGACTCATGGCCTCAATGTATTATCTCATGTCCTCAATATATTAATTCATGACCCAAATATATTATCTTGCGGTCTCAATATATTAATTTGTGACCTCAATATATAATCTGACCTCAATGTATTATCTTGTGCCCTCGATATAACAATTCAAGAACAAACTGTATTATCTTGTGGCCTCAAAATATTAACTTGTAGCCTCAATATATTATCCCTTGGCCATGTTATATCTCATAGTCTCAATTTTTTTCTCAAAATATTAACTCATGGCCTCGACTTATTAGAAAATTACTCATTTTTAATAGAATTTATTAATAATAGCACAATTCTATTCATGTTTAGCACAGGCTCTAGTTCCATGGGTGCTCTGGAGCTTGAGCTCCCCCAGTATGGGCTTTTGCATGCATTTGTTAAATGCTATGCTTAGGACTACATTTGTTATCATAATACCAGTGATATGACCTGTCGTAGTGTTCATTTGGCACAATATGAATGTTCTATACTAACAGTACACAAGTTCTGCAATGGACTGGTGGCCGATTAGGGGTGTAGTCCCACCTCAGATCCAGTGTTCCCAGTATAGACTCCTGATCCACTGCAACCCTAATCAAGATAAACTTGCAATACTTGATCACTGATGTGGCTAAGCGTAAGGCTCATCCTCACTATAACTCTGCAGAGTTGTGAAATTAAAGAATCTCTGCTGAATAACACTAGCAGAAATTCCATAAAAATGTAACAAGGTAAACAAGGCACATTTCCATGGTTTCAAAACTATGGAGTCACTGAAGTTAACTTTTCTGTGGCAAATACTGTGTTTTAAAATGAGTGAGTCACAGATACCAATAGAATTGGACTACTGTGGCCACAGAAACCTGGATGGATGTATGGAGATGACTGATGATATTACACTTTACTCTTGGAGTGATGACATCCTTGACTTACTGCCATTGTGTCATGGATACTATTATCCCACATCACCTGAAGCAAATTTAATAGACTTTTTTTTTACTGGTTCCCACCAAAGAATTCTCTGAAGACCACAGATTAATTATGATGTTCCCACAAAATAATTTCTGGCCATGAGATACTTTCTTTGTGGCATCAAAATATTAACTTGTGGCCAGAATATATTATCTAATAGATATAACAGAAATTCCATAAATACATGTACAGCTTTCGTGAAATGTTTGTTTTGTGGATCCTCTCATTTCATAAGGTAATTAGGTAGTGAGATGTACATAAATTGCTTCAGTGGCTGTTTTTGTGATTTTTGTATTCTAAAAAAACAGTGCTTTGTGTTTTAAAGTACAGTGTCTAACTGGTGGTTGGTGTGTGTACATATCTGCTTTGTATGTGTGTGCTTCTGAATGGAAACTATTTGGCTATGAGGCATATGTGTAGAGTTTTTGCAATAAAAGTGAGTTTTTCCTTTTAAGTGTAAGATTTTCAGAATAGTAGGTGTGATACTTAGATGCGTGTTTGTAATTGTGGGAAATGTGTGTAATGTTTGGGGAAATGTGTAACCTATGGTAATAGATAATCTATGGCAGTGTACAACTTTGGCAAACCAATTTGCTGAGTTCGTGTACTCAGTCACAGGTGAAGTAGCCTGTGCTGATATGGGCCTGAAGTGTTTATTACACAAATAAAATAGAGCCAGGTGGTTTCGCAACACATAGACGTCAGAGATTGTGAAGAACAAAAATAGTTTTGGGCTCATGCACAAGCATTTGGGAAAAAGATATCATTTCTATATTGCATTAGCCAAGTGCTATCAATGAAACCATGCTGAGTGCTCTGTCTAAATAGAAATATAAGCCTTTAAAACTATAAATATAACACTATATATAACACTATTTTGTACAAGGGCTTGGACTGTTGTTGGAATGTATCGGCTAATATGAACACCCCAATGAATTTCATAAACTGGTGTCTATGTCTTTGAGCACAATCACAGGTAGAGAGTACAATATCTCATATTTACACTTGTATAAACCCCAAGCATGATAAGCACTTTTGGGGCTCACTTTCCATCAACATTGTTTTTTTTATGGATTGAGATTACACAATTTTACATTAATGCCACTGTATTAATGCTATTGACAGACACTACAATTACAGTGGGGCAATTGGGTAATTCCAGTGACTCAGCTAGATTCTGAAAGCTGTTTACAGCAACAGAACCTGATCACACATACTATTACATGAGACAGCCAGCTGTTTTGTAGGTGACTAGGCTGTCGTGTACTAACAAACAAAGAGAAGTTTTAAACTGAAAGAAGTAACGTCAGATTACTGGCTGGGGATTTCATGAACAAACACCCAAATATTCTAGGCTTGTGAATGGGTTATTGTCCTGACAGAACATACCAGCTATGTATCAAAATAAAATGTAGATACAGGCTTCAGTTAATGTTCACTTCAAACATCAGAATGAAGAAAAACATGCGATCTCTATGACTTTAACTGTGGCTTGTATGTTGTTACCAGATAGGCTGGTTTGAGTATTTCAGAAACTGGTGATTTCGTGGGATTTTCACGCAAAATAGTCTCTAGAGTTTACACAGATTTGTGCAAAAAACAAAAACACATCGAGTGAACAACAGTTCTGTGGGTGGAAATGCCTTGTTGATAAGAGAGGTCAGAGGAAAATGGGCAGACTGGTTCAAGCTGACAGGAAGGATATAATAACTAACATAAGCACTCTTTACAACCATGGTGAACAGAAAAGCTTTTCAGCAGTCCAGTTTCGGTAAGCCTATGTCCATGATAGCCTCAGATTCCTGTTCTTGGCTGCCAGGAGTGGAACCTGATGTGGTCTTCTGCTGTTGTAGCCCATCCACCTCAAGGTTTGAAGTGTTGTGTTATGTGATGCTTTTGAGTTACTATAGACTTCCTTTCTGTCTATATATATTAAATTATTAATATATAATTTAATAATAATGTGACAGTGTGACTGTCTATGATATCTATGTGAGTTCGGTCACTGCAGCAAGAAGGTGAAATCAACGTTCATAGATAACTCATCATAGAATCATGATGAATAACAGCAAAAATATAGCATCTGGAAAAGGATCAGATAGCAAGCAGGGACTCTGGAATGTCTACCTATGACTGCATAAATAAAAAGGTGAGTCAGAAGGTAGTACAGGCATGGAGCCTGGGAGAACTCCACTATCAAGAAACCTGTGTAATCGTGAGAGTGTGGAGCAATGACATCAGAATATCTCAGTGTCCATGAACCAGATACAACAATGTCTATTATGTCAAGACAAAGACCTCCTTTTGGTCACATTTTCCTGAGGAAACTTGTTCATTCTGTTTCCAATTCTTTGTCATTACCAGATCCATTCATTCTAGATACACCTGATAATCCTTATAGTTCTTAAAAAGGGAACTGTGAAATGCCTTGCTGAACAATTAAGTTTTTGGTCTAGAATTAAAGTTAGAGAGTGTCAGCATGAGTAAGGTTGTTTGATTTGATGAGTCATGATAAATCATTCAAACTCAGAATGGCTCATCACTCAAGGTCATTTACTGTATTAAGTGATTAATTCAGTAAAATCAAAAGTTATCCTAGGTATAGCGAAGCAGCATTATGGTCATTCATTCTGCCAAACTAGGGGGAAAATGTTAATTTAGTGCAAACTAAGCATAAGAAGACCCTTTAAGTTCTAGGTTTGCATAGTCTGTCTCTTGTTCCTCTTGTTCCACATATCTAAAGTAGTATTTTCAAGAACTAGTGCTTGCAACTTTTCTTCACCAGAAAAATTAATATTTTTATAAGCTTGTTATACTTCATAGTAGCCTACCATTCAACATTTTAACATTTGAAATGGTGTTGGTATTATATTTAATCTCGAGTTAAAACAAGATAAGAGTTTTGATAATGATAAAACACAAAGAAGACCTGACTGAACAATAGAAGGAAAGGGCAAAATAAAAAAATCATTAGTCTTGTGTGCATGTAAGGGAAGAAAAACAATGGTTTTGTTTTTGTTGAAGCGAGGCTTATGCAATGTCAATGGAATGATGACTGTGGTGATGAGTTTATAAGGTAGTGAATAAATATTACATATCATTCCACCCTTTTTCCATTGTCTTATGAGGGAGGTGCCATGGAAAATGTTAAGGGAAAAATAAAGGTAGTGTGCAAAGATTTCTATTAGAACAAAAGTCTGTATTACAATGCTTTAATTTGTTTTGAACTTTCTATCTTTACACACACACAAACACACACACACACACACACACACACACACACACTGCAGACTGTAATGGAATGGTGATGAGTACTCTCTACAGGTGAATGAAATTCCATTGCTTACTCTATAGGAACACAATGAAGTCTAGTTTCAGTACTGCGTCAGAAACATATGTGAGTCATACGTACATGACGTGACGGGATATATCTGTGGAAATCACGTTCTTTTTAAAACATGCTTGTGTGGAAAAATAGGTCACAGTGAAAAGGGCACTAGTGAACCATAGTGTAATCATGTGATTGTAATTGTGAGACAGTGAGTCATGGTGTGATATATTGAGAACATAGAGGGAGTGATATTTTTTTAAGCTCAGCGACATAGCTTAGGATTCAGTATATGAAGCTAAAGTAATATTAAGAATAAAAACAGAAATATTTTTATCCACTGACACTAGGTATTAGTAAGGTATTAGTGTGCTTAATTTCTACCAGCTGAACAGAAACAAGTGATACGATGTTGGATGAAGAAAAATTAACTAACTACAACTAATTAACTAACTACTACTACTATTAATAATAATAATAATAATAATAATAATAATAATAATAATAATAATAATTCAAATAAAAGCTCTAGTGTGCTTCCTAGTCCTATTTTGTGATTGCAAGGAAACCTAATTGAAGACTATGGAGAATTGCACCGATATCATGTGATCTTTTTTTACATAAAAAAAATGAAAGAGTCATTTTATTGCTTGTGATCTTTTGGTCAGGCAGTAAAAACAAATCTTCCTATTTAAATTGTGTCTTAGTTAGTCTGTCTTTTCTTTTCCTGTCCTTTCCTTAGCCATGTCTTCTTTAGATAAGGAAAATACTCTCTCTCTCTCGCTCTCTCTCTCTCTCTCTCTCTCTCTGTAAATGGTACATATATTTCCTCTGCAATAAAATATACTGTTTCTCTCTTACTATGTTTACTGCATCAATTGGTGCTTCTGCCTGGTTTAAGAGGTGTTTTAAGTATTTTGCTCATGACCAAGACCTATAATTATCATGTTTTGTAAGAGTTTGGAATAGTGGTGTGTGAGAAAATTGAGGGACAATAGAGAATAGTCCATGATTTTTTTTTGCATATACTGTAGTGTTTGTTTCAGAGTTTTCAGAAACCGCAGAGTGGGTTTTTCAGATGAGCCAACAATGCTAACAAAGGTCTGGGTTCAATTAGGCTCTATTGAAAGAGAAGAATGTTCATTTTAATTGGCATGTTTCTGTTGAAACTTAAAACAGGCATGTGAGTGATTGTCTGGGTGTCACTGGGTGTCACTGGGTGTCATTGCCATTATTCTAGAACTCTCTCTGTACACAGCAACAACCTCAGCAGTTATATAAATCGTATCATAATGATTCATATAGTTATAGATTGAAAGAGAGTAATTTGCTGTTCCAAATACCTATACTGGTATAGGTATGGCTATAATTTCTTATAGAAGAATCAAACACACCTGAACAAGTTAACCAAGGTCTTCAGGATTACTGGAAAATTACAGGCAGGTACGTTTGGAGGTTGGAGATAAACTCTGCAGATTTGAGGAACCCTGTGATAGATAATGTTTCACTGTTGCCAATATCAAATGTTGTAACATTTTAAACCTCATTGACAAGCATAAGCTATTGTTTGTCAATCATAAAGATAATTACTGTAAAATACTGTTAATTTTTATTATTTGTTATGCTTATATTACATCTGTTCATTTCTCAAAATGCATGAATAAAGTAGGCTTTTCCCCAGATTTCTACTATCCCTAGCACTGTAACCAGTGGAATCTCACTCAAACTTTTTACAGCAGAATGCTACTATAGAGGACTTAGTTATGTGAAAACTTCAGGTTTGTATCTAGTCTCCCACCAGGGGTATTTACACCTCCAAAAGTGAGGTGATTTTTTTTTTTTTAATTGCACATTCTCGCCCCATAAAAAAAAAAATTAAGAGCAGTCTCAAACCTGAAATGTTCTGCATGCGCACTATACTTACCAAGGTACCCCCTAAAAAAATTAAGACTGAGACTCAAACCCTTCCCATTATAATTTGACCCTAATAGTGGAACTGTGAGCAATCTTCAGCATTACATTTGTCCTTAAGTTCTAAGACTAAGAACAAGAATGTGTAAAATGTTTATATATGTACATATACCTTGTATTGTGCCTTAGAGATCAGCTGGATATCACTTTGCTCAATCACAAATATTATATTGCATTATCAAGCAATATAATATAATGGAGACAAACGAATGTATGTCAGTAGGCCAATCGCAGCTAGTTCCTATTCCCATCTGACTGGATTTGTGTTAAATTGCAACATTCAGGTGTTGAGGTTAAAACTACAACTCTGATCTTGAGAACATAACATCTTATTGAGTATTAGTTGCATAAGGGCAGTGAAAATTCACATTCTCCAAGTGAAACTTAAAAAAATTATGTTATGTAATAGTGACGAATTCTATTTAGCTCATACCGTAATTATCTAAGATTACTAGTACATTTTCAGGGCTTCCTTGACAAATTGGATTGTATATTTGTTTTATTGGTCTTGCTCTGGAACATTAACATGTCATAATCACGATCAAGTTCCTCTTCCTGAGTGTTTCAAAGAGGTGACTAGTTGGAAAAATATTAACCCAGTGCTCTTCAATTCTTCTGCTCTAGTTTACCTATGGATTGATAACCTATAGGTCTATACCTGGCCTATACCTGAGGTCATCTATATAACAGGTCTATACCTGGGGTCATCCACAGGTGAAAACCTAGCAAAGTATTTCACCAGAATGAACCAAGCACTTAATAAATACTGTAGCAGAGCTGGTCAATATAGCATAAGCAAAAATCTGATCACAGTTCAGCAACTCTACTGAACTAGTGTGGCCAAGCACATGTGTATCCAAGCACATGCATTTAGTAAGTTATGGCATTATTTCACTTGGTCCAAAATTTATTTATTTATTTTTTTTTTACTTTTCTTTGATACCAACTAACACTTGACCAGTGAAGAACAGTACTTTTTGGATGAATGGCATGTCATTGTGCAGGAATAGCTGGCCAGCACAAGACGTGTAGTTTTGGGTTTTTTTTATTTTCTTTTGTTTTTTTCATGTGATGCTCTCAGTGCAAGCACTCATACCACAAAGGTGAAATAAGTACAGCACTCCAGTCCAATGAAAGTCTGGTTTTATATATCAGCAAGGCGACATAACAACCATTTCCCCACTATCACAAAACTTGAAACATGAAGCAATGAAGCAAGTTGCTATCACCTTTCACCATGGTGTAACAATGGGGTGTCAGTCAATTAGACAGTCAGTGAATAAAAATGCCTCTTCAAGATCAGCCCACTTTCTAGTTCAACAAATCCAGAGAACTGGGAAGGTATTTGACTTGCGTGACAGAGGCAAAACACTGACTGAAAGGCTTGGGTTCAGTGCACTTCTGTGCCATTCTTGTAGCTAGTACATTCCAGAGTTTGGAGGCAGTGGCACACACCTAGCTTGCTATAAGTGTAATGGATGGTAAAATCACCAGTATCAGTGCACATGAGTGAACAAGCTGGTATGCAGGGTGGAGAATTTCAGAGAAGTACAACAAGGAGGAAAAGGCTTCAATTTACTTTAATATAATAATAATAAGAAAGGCAGTGAAGTTGGTAAAAGGCAGATATGGCCAGATTTCCTGGTATGATTGAATAATTTGGCAATAAGTTTACTTGTGGGAATCCTGAATAAGCCAATTCTTTCTTTGCCCATAAAAGGCAAACAGTGTAGGTGGCAGGCTGTTGTTTGCCCATGGTTATAGCAGTATGCTGCCATGATTTTTTTTAATATAACTGGCAGAAAATAACATTGAAACAGCCTGTAGTGCCTACTGCTCAACATTTTCATGTTATCTAGGCCTGTACACATTCACCATGCATGACTCTACAGAGCATTTGACTCACATCAAGTCTCAGCAGCTGTCTGCTGCATATGATACAAGCCAGACCCTCATCTAAAAGTGATTCAGGCCCCATTTAGACAAATATGTACAAATATGCTGAAAAAAGAAAAGTTGATAGAGCTCAAAGACAAGACTGATGGGAGACTAAGGACATGTATGTTATTATTTATGTAGCCCATATAAATGAGGTCTGATTTAAATTACAAAATTATTTAAAGCTCTGATTGCATAGGTATTATTATTAAAAGCTGTGATTGCATAGTTATTCACCCCCATTGCTCTGAAACCACTAAATTAGTTTAATGGAGTTATTAACATTATTACTTTAATGCAGTCTAATTGTGTACAATTAAAGTGTAACGTCATTTCAAAATAAATACACCTATATCTGGAAGTCCCCAGGGTTCTGGAAAAGTATCAATCTGGGTTTGGTTATAAAAAGAAAAATCCCAAACTTTGAATATCCTGTGGAGTATCCATTAAATCCATTTTTTTTAAAAACTTATTGAATATGGCACAACCATAGCTCTGCCTAGAGGAAACCATCTACTGAACATCAGTTACTGGGTAAAGAGGGCACTGATTAGAGAAACAACTAACTGGTTGCATGAGAACTAATTTAGTGTTTTCACACCAAAGGAGTGAACATTTTTATGCTTTTGATTTGTAAATATTTTTGCAAGCTATAATGATTTTCCCACCACTTCAACATTACAGGTTATTTTACGTAAATTTATGACATACACTATATGGCCATAAGTAAATGGGCACCTGACCATCACACCCATATGTGGTGGTTCTCGAAACTATTGCCACAAAGTTGGAAGCACACAACTGTATAGAATGTCTTCATATGCTATAGCATTACAATTTCCCTTCACTGGAACTAAGAGGCCCAAACCATGTGCACAAAGTGAGTTCTATGGTTTGCCGTGGTTGGAGTGGAAGAAATCGAGTGTCCTGCACAGATCCCTGACCTCAACACCACTGAACACCTTTGGCATGAACTGGAGCACTGACTGCACCACAGGCCTCCTCCCCCAACATCAGTGCCTGACCTCACTAATGCTCCTGTGGCTGAATAAACACAAATCCCCACAGCCACACTCCAAAATCTAGTGGAAATCCTTCCCAGAACAGTGGAGTTTATTATAACAGCAAAGGGGGAATAAATCTGGAATGAGATGGTAGGTGTCCACTAACATTTGGCTATATCATGTATATAATAATCCCAGTCTATTTTATTTCAGTTTCAAGTTGTAACATAACTCATAACTTCATACCTGTGTCAGGGAAACCTCATGCCATTCAGGGTCATGGCTATTAGTCTATATGTGCTTGGAATCTTATCCTTGAGGTGAAGAGGAGTCTTGACATGAATATGGCTCAGCATCTGAGACCTTTTGGTCTGTTCCATCTTTCAATGACACATTTATCACTGCAAATGGTGAGAATAGTTCACAGCTTACATAACCGACTACAACTGTCAGGAGCACTACCGTGCCGTGCATAAGTATTCACCCCATTGTACTT
Source organism: Pangasius krempfi (assembly GCA_037576825.1). Classification (NCBI taxonomy): domain Eukaryota; kingdom Metazoa; phylum Chordata; class Actinopteri; order Siluriformes; family Pangasiidae; genus Pangasius; species Pangasius krempfi. The sequence goes on along the minus strand of CM074982.1, from coordinate 4,440,677 downwards.
TTCCACATTTGTCCGATGTCCTGGTGCTGAGATCAGAAATAAACCTTAATTCAATGTCTTCTTTAATAACAAAATGTGCTTGTGCTACAGCACATGCAACTTTTGTTTAGCAACATTAAAATAGGTATTTAGTAACTTCTAAAGAGTAATAAGCCATATGCTAATCTTTGTTAATTTACACGTGTAATTTGCCTGTAGTTTACACTTGTTTAACAACAAATTTCTTGCCAATTGACAAATGTAAGCATGTCATGACAAACTATAAGATCTCACCACAGTTTATGTTTAACACATTAATGTCAAATTATTATGTTTCTCGATTGTGATTGGCCAGAAGCTCTGATGGTAATTCCAGCTGCAAGACACATTTACGTTTACATTTATGGCATTTAGCAGATGCCCTTATCCAGAGAGATTTTCAGACTTACAGATTTACTTCCTTGTACCCTGAGAGATGGTGGGACCAGTCGAGCTGTGCTAGAGGATCAGAGGGAACGTGGTGCAGTGCAGGATGTGATAAGTGTTCAGTGCATCAGTGTTTTAAATCTGATGTGGGCAGATACAGGAAGCCAGTGGAGGGAGTGTAGCAATGGGGTGGTGTGGAACACATTAGGAAAGTTGAAAAACAGTTGTGCAGTTGCATTATGGATCAGTTGCAGAGGTCGAATGGCGATCTGAGGCAGACCTGCCAGGAGCAAGTTGCAGTAGTCCCATCTTGAAATCACAAGAGACTGGACAAGCACCTGAGTGACCTGCTTGGATAGAAATGGGCGAATCCTTCTGATGTTGTAAAGCAGAAATCGACATGAGCATGTCAGATCAGCAATGTGGGAGGAAAAGAATTGATTGTCCATGGTTACCCCAAAGTTGCATACAGTAACCAAAGATTATATCAGAGAGTTGTTCAGCAAGATCCTGACATGGGGATAAATCACCTGAGATGTGAAGAAGAAGCTGTTCAATGTCAAGAAGGCAAGAGGACTGGAGCTTGTCGGAGGGGAGGCTGAAGTCTCCAAGGACAGTAAGAGGTATGCTGTTGGTAGGGAAAAGACTGAGGAGCATGTCCATTTCTTCTGTAACTGCAACTGTAACTGCATGTAATTCAAAGGATGAGATGTTGAGATGAGACAGGGAGAGAGGTGTAAAGCACCATCACCAAGACAGCAGCAGACCTGTACAACCACCACTGCCAGTTTCTCGTGCCAGTTTCTCATGGAATACAGCTTTATATTTGGTCTAAGCATATAAGAAATGCTACTTGATATACATTATCAGTTAAAAGGCCCTTTTTGTGCTCCACCAAATCCATTAAGCCTAACTCTTTGCACTGTAGGAGTTATTCATGGTCCATTCTCATGAATGAATGAGAATGAGAGCTTCATTAAAGGTGAGTGATGTTTGGTGAAACATTTACTATAAAACTGTACGCAGCTGTGAAACTGTAAATAGCTAGTTCAAAGCACATCAGTCCATGTCCTCACCAGGAAAAAAAAAGCAGAGCCCATTACTCCAGTCTTATTCAAGCTAGACTGGATCCCTGTTAAGTTCTGCAGTTCATTAACTATAATGTTCATCTCAGTAACCTGACGGAGACTTATTGTCAGTCCTCACGCATAGCTGGTGAAAAAAAAAAAAAATTCCTTACATTACCCCTACACAGGGATAGTGTTTCATAAGATAATCGGAAAGCCAAATCAAAAATATACTTGTTTTACTGGATCATGTTACTATTTTCCTGCCTTTTATCTTCCTTTATCATATTTTTCATAATTTGTCCTAATTTCCACAAATCTATAGTTTATTCTTTAAAGATTGAAGATTGTGTGCTCAAGTAAGACTCAAAATGAAACATCATCTAATTAAACATCATTCTTTATTAGGGGTCCAAGCACTGAAGGTGCATAGGCACCCTATTGTGATTCTATCTTCTTCTTTTCTTTTCTTCTTCTTCTATTCTATTTTCTTCTTCTTTTTCTTCAGGCTAGGGTGTCTGTGGCAGCCCATAGAAGCATCTGATAAAAAGTTGTGAAATTTGGCAAACTGACTGGGAAGGGTCTGAGGAACATTCTGACCAAATTTGGGCCAAGTGTTGCCATCGTTCTAGTGCCACCAGTGGGTCTAATTTGAAAGTACATTTATGGTCATAACTTTTGATCCCTTCTCTGGGTCAAGAAGGGTTCAATGCATCCTATGACATAAATTTCTGCTTAATTAGATTTTCCACCACCTTGGATTTTGTCCAAAACAGTTTTTTTCACTAATCTTCCTACGAATTTTGCCCAATCATCAACAAATTTGCAGATGTCATCATCTGAGTAAGCCTCACAACAGTTATCAAAATAACTTTTAATGATCCAAAGGGTTTGCCTGTAATGGGCCAAGGAATCTGATGGCAAAGCCACCGAACAGGAAGTGAGGCTGTATCTAAGCAACGACTTTGCGCACTGACACAAAATTTGTTAGGCATCTTCAGGACCATGGCCTGAGGCTATGCAACAAATCTCGTGCCAGCACCACCTACTGGTCAAAAGTAACAATAATATGCCAAAAAACATTGCCTACATCTAACTGCCATTTTTGCTCCTCCTCCTCCAGATTTTGTCCAATCTACACTACATTTGGCTTGCATCATGTTGACATCATCTTGTATAAATAATGCAGCAGCAATGCCACCCTACTGCCCATTTGTTCATCTAGACATTTCCTCCTACAGTCAGAGAATTCCACCACTGTCCATGGTCAAAACATACACACCTTGAATCCCTTTAAATAAATATTTATTTTATTTATATTTCAACTTCCTTGGAAAACACTACATGTCCAAAAAATGGTATGTGTGTGTGTGTGTGTGTGTGTGTGTGTGTGTGTGTGTGTGTGTGTGTGTGTGTGTGAGAGAGAGAGAGAGAGAGAGAGAGAGAGAGAGAGAAAACTGTGTGCAGCTGGTCATTTCAGGAAAATGTGTCACTCAGACAGAAAACAATTTTAGTTCCAATTTCCTTGAAATGTTTGTTTTTTATTCCACACAGTAATCTTCTCCAGTCATGAAATATTCAAGATTCAAGATTCATAGAACTTTATTAATCCCAGGGGGAAATTGCTTTGCCATGTCACAATTGCTCTCAAGAAAGAAAGAAAGAAAGAAAGAAAGAAAGAAAGAAAGAAAGAAAGAAAGAAGAAAATAAAATAAATATATACCATACATATATACAAAAATGAAAAAAGTAAATCAATAAATTAAAAATGAATAGGGAAACATACCAATTATTATGTAGAACTATACCAGTGAAGATGATAGTTTAGATCAGGTGTGAATTTAATTGAAGTGCAACGGAATGACAAATGTTGAGTATGATAAGTCCAGTGTGGTAACGGTAATTAAGTACAGTAGTTAAATAGTATGTATTGCACACTAATCTTAGTATTAATAAATAGGCAGTAATAATAAATTTGTATTGCACATGAATTGAACATGTATTGCATATGCATTACACATGAAAGTCCCCGCACTTATAGAGAGGAGTTGTATAGCTTGATGGCCACAGGGATAAAGGATCTTCTGAAGCGCTCAGTGGAATACTTGGCAGTGATCAGTCTCTGGCTGAAAGTGCTCCTCTGTTCGACCAGCACACTGTGTAGTGGGTGAGAAGGGTTGTCCAGGATTGAGTGGAGTTTTGACAACATCCTCCTCTCAGCCACAATGTGAACAGGGTCCAGCTCCATGCCAAGTACAGAGCCAGCCCTCCTGATTAGTTTGTCCAGTTCATTTCTGTCTGCCACCTTCATGCTACTTCCCCAACAGACCACTGCATGGAAAATGACACTAGACACCACAGACTCATAGAACATCTGCAGCATGGTGTTGCAGACATTGAAAGACCTGAGCCTCCACAGAAAATACAGCCTGCTCTGGCCTTTCTTGAAGAGTACTGTTGAGTTTGATGTGTCATATGTCATAGAGTCCCAGCACCAAAAATACTTAATACTTTTTTTCTTTTTCCCAGAGACAGAGAACTTCTGTCAAGTTTCTAACTTGTAATTTTTTTTTACAAGCATTACTGGTATGCTGAGGTGCAAGGGTTTTTTCATTGCAAGGGGATGCATCTTTTAAAAGAGCTTTTAAGGATGTAGCTGCAGTTTCCATCCCACAAAGTGAAATGTGCTTAGTGTGACTCAGTTCTGTCCATCACTGCTAATGTTTAACAGCATTTGTTAGCCCTCCATGAGAGCTTTAATGTCAAGTGAAGCTGACTTTGTTTTGATCCGTTGCGTGCCATGTCCTTAATGGACTATCCACTGGGCTATGAGGCATGACTTGCTGACAAACATCAGACAAGTGACTCCTCATCTGTTAAACACAGATAGCAAATGTTTACTCCTACCTCCCACTCTGGGAAGATCTGTGGGGAGAACCCATTTACAGCCATTTAAAGAAAGAGGCATAATGTATGAAAAAATCTAGGGCATATTATTCTACAGTAGAAATTTCCACATGACCTAACATACCATGTCCAGACCTAACAATAAAATTACCCTATAAATGAGCAGAGGACAGCAACAGTTTTCATAACAATATAGTGAAAAGACCTTTAAATATGGTAAAGTTGTTCTGATCTCTCATATCATTTACATTTATATGGACTGGATTATGAGCCATTGGGGAAAGGTGGGACTGTATACACACACACACACCTACACACACACACCTACATATATATATATATATATATACGGTCAGGTCCAGAAGTATTTGGACAATGACAGAGTTTTTGTGATTTTGCCTTTATACACCACCACAATGGATTTGAAA
>CM074982.1:4361071-4404831 GCA_037576825.1 Pangasius krempfi | reverse complement strand
GGCTGCGGTTGCCATGAGCACCTTCGTACTCAGGACTCCATCAGTGGACAGTGGATAGATTTTAACCAACCGGACTTTATTGGATGCACAATTGCACTATTTGTCCATATAGTACACAATAATAGAAGGGATTATTGAATTGAATTGAATTGAAATAATATAAAAGTATTGTAAAAGTAGCATAAATAAAAATAAAATAAATAATAGTAAGGCAAATAATAAAGCCTAGTTAAATACTAAAATGAATTTAATTTAATTTAACTTTATTTTATTTTAGCCTTTATTACACCTGCAGAGGCCATCATAGGATACAATTACTAAGTGTGAGTCACCACCATGTGGTTTAAACAAGAACTGTCACTTAGAGAACAAAATCACAGTCATTGTCTGGATCCAGCAGCCCCTCAGAACATACAGTAACTTCACCAGTTTTACTTTATCACCCGTATTTTATTTTACATAGATTTATTGCAAAATTTAGTTTTTTTGGCATTGCTTCTCAACCAACTTTCAGCTGAAATGAAATATAATCGAATTATGATCTATCGACAATATCCTTGCAGGTAAACATCCCAGAGTGCATTGCACTTTCTAGTAATTTCTAGGTGTGAAATTCCTGTGAACATATTCATGCTCTCATGCTCACCCTCTTTTGTGATAAAAACAGACTCCTAATTTCTCCCTGCATTGGATGCTAGCTGTTGAAGGCTTGATGGTTTCCAGCTGTGGATGTCGTGGAATGGATCCGCCCTGAAACCACATGCGTTTGTTGTTGTGGCTGTCCGTGGTGCTGAACTCACACTGACGGCACTGTGCGTACTCTAACATTTACATAGTTGATTTTAAAACAATGTATGTAATGTAACTTAATTGAAAGTATAGAGAGTGTGAGTCACAATGTCAAAATTTTACTCAGTTAAAAAGTACATAGAAAAAATGTACTCAAGTGAAAGCTTCAAATGTTTTTAAATGATGAAATGTAGTTAATGACAGGATTCTGTATTAAAACTTTTTATTATCTATTTAAAACTGTTAGATGATTTTCATTTTAAAGCATCTACACCATTTTGCCTGAAAACTCTGGAAGTTTGTGATATTTACTATTAGCTGGAATTTGACATGCTGCCTAGCCAACTGTGTTAGCTACTAGAACTGACGCTAGTCTAACTTGGCATTAGCAAAGAAAACAGGCTAACATGGTTAAATATAGCAGGGTAATGTTAGAAGAAAAAAAAAGCAAAATTTACCTCAACATGCTTTTTCAAATTAGATAAGAGTTCATACATTCTAGGGAAGCAAAACTAATCCTCCACTCATCCTCAAGTTCCATACTGCAGTAAGGTGGATTATTTATCTTCAAACACACATCAACACAGCACGGATAGCTACAGTGCTAACTACATTGTGTAGCATGAGAAGGTCGACATAATGGCCCTCCTTTCTTCATTGGCCAAAATTCATATGTCACTGGATTGTGGAAAATTAAGGGCCATCACAGAGAGAAAAATGAAAAAAAAAATTCATGTTTATCAGAGCTAGACTATGACAAGAGTTGAAAAGTAATTCAGACTTACCCAAAACCCAAAAAGGTCCTAAAGATATAGTATAACAACATTAATTTTTACTAATACAGTAAAGTTCCACATGTGCATATAAGATGGTTCTAAATGTACATAACATAAAAACATTTACAAATGATTTGGTTCAATGGGTTTATTAGCCAGTTACAGGAAAGTGTCTAATAATAACGTGACACCAGTACAATTAGGTGGAAAATGGTATTATATACTGTATAACCAAATATTTATTTCAACATCCTGGCCCTACATCACACACAGTAGATATATCATTTTATCTAGTTGGGTCTGGCTTAGTTAATGAAAATGGGTGAAATGTGAAAAGGGGAGGAAAATGTATTTTAGAAAAGGATAATGGAAAACAGTGAAACAGAAAATAAAAAATATGTGACAATGTGACACTATGTCTATTCAATATAATATTAATATTATTTACCGAAGCTTGATATTTGTGATATTTCCTCATTTTATTACTATTAAAGACTCTAATTTGAATACAGTATGTAAAGAGATAACATAGTTTAGATTTGATTATATTTAAATTAGATTTAATTTATTTATTTACTTACCGATGTCTCATTTTATTCCAAAGAAAGTAAAAACGTGTGCGAATAGGCATATCCATGTATATGTATATGTAGAGCACTGTACTATAGATGTGTGTATGAACTTTGCTACAGGAATTAAAGCAGAGAGTGTCGCCTTTTGGAGAAATATCAAGCACAAGGCATTGCATGCTCTGCTTCTGAGACATGCATGAAAACACTTGGAAAATATCACACACTGGAAAATAACTGGAAGTTAAGATAATAGACACCACAGTTTCAGAAGTATTTCCATCTAGCATGGTTTATACAGAGCCCATTACATTCTTCAACCAGGGAAGGAAGCGAGACACCTTCTGAAAGACGTAACCATTGCTGCAGTCCATCCCCTGGGACTGGCTCACCACGCCAGTGAGAAAGAAGACCTCTCGGTACAAGGTGAGGACAGGACTGCCCGGGCCGAAGATGCAATCCGCTTTAGAACGTGGCAGGGTGCATGCCATCTTGTTGGTAATCTTATGACACGAACGAAAATGATTCCATTTGTACCCTCCATTTGTCACATTTACTAAATGGCTACAATAAATTGTTACTAAATGAAGAAATCTCCTTACCTGTCCCGAGTGACGGTCCACACAAGCCGGCAGCTTGCTGTAAGACAGATGATTTAGCCTAAGGTTTCCTTGAAACTCAGATGCATCTTTCCAGCCAGTAACCACGCCCATGTACTCGCCCGACATCAAAACACTTTCAGCAAAATCTCTCTCAGGCAGGCAGGCTGGCACCATCTTCTTCTTAAAGATGATCTTGTCCTTCAGCTCTATCACAGCGAGGTCATTTTCTGGTTTTCCTTCCAGGTAAAGTGGATGGATGTGCACCTGCTTTACATACAGGGTCTGTTCACCAGACTCATAGGATGGTATCCTCTTGCCTGTATACACAAACATGTGTTCCTGCTATTTAACTGGAAATAATTTCGAAACGTACGAGTTGATGTAAATTAAAAATATAGAGAAACTGTATATATTTTTTCACTTTGTATCTTTGTACTTTCAATTATTCAGCAAATAATGTTCTTTTTTTCTACATTTGACAATTTAAGTATGGTGCTTCGTGGAATAATTCACTCAACAGTTCAAGTCTAAATATTAAAAATATTTTGGTATACAAAAAGTAGTCACGATTTTTTTTTTCAGAAAAACGTTCAGAAAAAAATCATGAAAACGACAAATTTTTTTGCATGTGCATGGGATAATTTTTGTTTAGGTAATTACCATGTGTGCAACACTTACTCTCTTGTTTTCTTTAAGAAAAAAAAAAGACAAATTTTCCTGTGCACACGAGCTCATTTTCCATTTTAACGAATTTTTTTCTCCTTTAACAACATTACACTTTTTTGTGTAGGTTCAGTTTTACAAATAGGTATCACTCACCCACAGCCACCTGGAAGTCAGTGTGTTTGCGTACACACTGTGCAGTCGTCAGTACAAAGTTGTCCTTAATGATGACGCCACTGCAAAACCCATTCGACCCACTGTTGCGCAGCAGGGCCTTAAAATGTGACAGGAATACAATTAAACAAGCAACTCCAGAGGTTATTAATGTTAACTTGCATGTTTGTTGTAAGGTTTTGTACCTGCCAGGGACACTCTTCAGCACTGCAGTCCAGTCCTTCGTAGTCCGAGCGTATGTTGCTGGACTGCCGGCTGGCCCACTGGCTCAAACTGCTCACCTTCCCACATGGGAATTGCACTGAGTTAAAATAAAACACTGCGTTAAAATAGGAGTTTAGTGCTTTAACAAAGCAGCCTACATGACAATGAAGTGGAAAACAAAATAATATAATGATTATAGAATGTGTTATTCTTTTTTATTATTATTATTATTATTATTATTATTATTATTATTATTATTATTATTATTATTATTACATTATTATATATTAGAACTAAATATACTTCATATCTGATTTTATATCCATGCTGTTTACAGCTAAAATTTATTATATCGCTGTTACATTTATTGGAACTATTAATGCAAAGCACATAATGTTTCTGATAAAAGTTCTTCAATAAGAGGTTAGAATTTTTGTCTTTTAGGTACTTTGAATATATATATATATATATATATATATATATTTTATTATTATTTTTTTTTACTTTGCATTTTACCCCATTTTTCTTTAAATAATAAGGTCAATGTGACAGTTTAACTTAAAAGTGTTTATGTTTTGGAATTTATGACTATATATTTATGACTATATATGCCACACATAACAAAATATCTGAAGAGGAAAACATATCAACTGTTGTTTTTTGTTTTTTTTTTGTTTTGTTTAATATATGTTCATTTATAGAAAGGTGAAAATATAAATAAATGAAAACTCATAGTATTTTACAGTACTAGAAAAGGATTGTCCCTATGTACTCACTGATAATGTAACCTTGATGGTTTTCCAGTTTCCAGTTTCAGGTTTATTTATATAGCAGTTGCTGCCAGGAATAAGTTTAACGTAATTATACGCCTAGAATCCTAGGTCACAAGTCAAAGCAAAAGAGGAATAACAATGAAAACAAACAGAGGAACTGAAACACAACCCCTCACTTTAGGCAACACCACAGAGAGGATTCCCTCCACGTCATCAAAGTCATTACGCAGCTAACTCCTAAGTAGGCCTGGAAAGAGGTTCACGAGGGGCTGCGCAATAGTGAGTGGGATGGAGGAAACCCGAACTACTCACTGATTTGTTTCTGTGGCGTAAGTCAACAGTGTTCCAAAAGATTCCATAATAACGTTTTGTATGTGGTTTCATCTCGAGGAGCTGTAATTCACAGTGCCAGACATCGCTCACGTCATCCTCCTTTTCACTTAACTGCACACACTGTCTCATGCTTGACTCATACATACTTATAGATTTGTTGTAAAGAGAAAACATAATTGTGTAGGCAAAATATTTTTAGCTTGTTTTTCCTAGCTTGTTATCTATGTTACCAAAATGACACTCCTAAGTGCTATTTGAAATAGTTATTTGAAACAGAATGTTGTTAGGTGGTTGCTATGTTATCCAAGGTGGTTGCTAGGGTGTCACTATCTGGTTGCTAGTGTATCCCAGCTGGTTGCCAGGGTATTGTTAGGTAGTTGCTATGGTGTTCCAGATGGTTACTAGGGTGCTGCCAGGTGATTGTTATGTTATCCCAGGTGTTTGCTAGTTGGTTGGTATGGTATCCCAGATGGTTATTAGGGTGTTGCTAGGTGCTTGCTAGAGGATACCAGGTTCATTCTAGGTTGTTGATAGGGAGTTGCTCTGGTATATCATATGTGTTTATATGTGGTTGTTAGGTTGTTACTAGGTAAAGCCTGGTATGGTATTTCACTATAGTATTCTAGGCTGTTGCTTGGTAGTTACTATGGTCTCACAACTGACTGCTATGGTGTTGCTAGGTGGTTGCTATGGGATTCCAGGTGCTTGCCAGGGTGTTGGTAATTGGTAGCTATTGTATCCCAAATGGTCGCTAAGATGTTTCTAGGCAGCAACTATGGTATTCCAGGTGGTTGCTAGGCAGTTATTTTTGTATTCCAGGTAGTTGTTATGGTGTTGCTAGGTAGTTGCTATGGTATTCCAGATGGTTGCTGAGGTGTTTTGAGGTAGTTGCTATGGTATTCCAGGTGGTTGCTGAGGTGTTTTTAGGTAGTTGCTATGGTATTCCAGGTGGTTGCTGAGGTGTTTTTAGGTAGTTGCTATGGTATTCCAGGTGGTTGCTGAGGTGTTTTAGGTAGTTGCTATGGTGTTCCAGGTGGTTGCTGAGGTGTTTTAGGTAGTTGCTATGGTATTCCAGGTGGTTGCTGAGATGTTTTAGGTAGTTGCTATGGTATTCCAGGTTGTTGCTGAGATGTTTTAGGTAGTTGCTATGGTATTCCAGGTGGTTGCTGAGGTGTTTTTAGGTGGTTGCTATGGTATTCCATGCGGCTGCTAGGTTGTTGCTAGGTGGCTGATATGATATTCCAAGTGATTGCTATGGTGGGGCTACATGGTTGCCATGTTATCTTTGGTGGTTAATATCCATCCCAAGTGGTTTCTAAGCTCTTACTAAGTTGTTGCTATGTTATATTAGGCAGTTTCTAGGGCATTGCTAGGTGATTGCTATGGAATTCTGGATGGTTGCTAAGGTGGCGATGGGCAGGGCAGTACAGTTGTCCTAATCTTCTCTTTATCTGAACTGACATGGCTTTAAATAGCAAATGAACCAGGAAGGACGGACTTACAACATTCCCCCATTCATGCCAATCGTTAAAAAATACAGAACTGGAATGACTGTTACATGGAAACCAGATTTTTTTCTTCTTTTTTTTTCTTTTTTTTTTTTTTTTTTTGGTTAACATTACTGCAAGTTACATCTCCTATAAAAAAAACTGAACGGTTCTCACCAGCAGGGACACATTTCTCCTTCTGCTGCAGCTTCCATCCCCAAGCGCAGGAACACTCATACGACTGGTAGCCAGGCTTACAGAACTGACTACAGCCTTTGTTCTTATCAACGACACATACGGTCTGATCTGCGAGAGAAATAAATAGCTATAACAAATTACACGAGAGCTGAAAATCACTGTTAAATAGACAATATTGACTACACTGCGAATTGAAATCTGTCTTGTTCTCTCTTCTTTTTTTTAAACCTGTTTCACAGTGCACTCCTGAAAATCCTGATTTGCAGATGCAGTCATAACCGCCAACGCTGTCTGAGCACATAGCTCCATTTTTGCACGGCTGGTTTGCACATTGATCTCCATCTGTGAAATAATGTTATTCACAAAAATATGAATAAAAGGAACACTGTGAATTTTTCAAAACACTACAACATTAAAGGCAGAGATCAGTAAAATACTTCATTCTCACAATTTTTAACAACATTCAGCCAAGACGTATTGGATGTTCAATGTTAGCTAACAAGTAAATCATCTAAATTATTTTCCTTAAAAATACATTTGCTTCAAATAAAATTGTTAAGCTACAATGCATAAATATTCACCCCCTTTTCCACAATTTGCAGCTTTACAACCTGAAACTAAAATGGACTTACGTGGGATTATATGTCAGGAATCTACACAAAATAGCCCATGATACTGAAGTGTGGGGGGAAAAATAAGCACAGTTTGCAAAATTATTTACAAAAAAAAGCATAAACGTTGTGATTGAATAAGTATTATGGAATATTTTAACCACACTATGTTAACCACAAAATGTGTACTCATACAGTATTTGATAACGTTTAATCCTCAATGTTATAGATGTATGGAACCAGGATAGTGCAAAATGTGTCACTGTACCCAGTATCTCAGTAAAAGGAACATTTTTTTATTGCTGACTAGGACTATGTGCATGGAACAGGAAGTGTATGCTGAGAAACTGAGGCCTAAAATGACCTATATGACCTTCCATATGCATGGGAATCCTAAAAGTGGGTAAAGTGGGAAACAGGAACATGCTGTAAATTTAAGTGAGTAAGGCTTCACTAAACAATAAGATAAACATATGGGGTAATCTGGTGTCTTGTTAAAAAACAGGATACACATGTATGAGAGTATGTGTCTTGTTAAAAACAGGATGTGGAAGAGGTTTCAGGTAAAGGTACAGTATATAAGAATGCCCTTCTGAAAAGTTGGGGGCTTTTGTCTGCAGACAACTGCTCGGCTTTATTTTTTGAAAGAATAAAGTCTAATGGCGTCAACACCCAGGCCCTCCAGAGTGATCTTTGAGCTACACGAATGGCCACAACAGTATTCACCCCATTGCTATGAAACCCCTAAATTAAAGTCAGAAGTCACATAATTAACTGAATGGAGTTAAATCTCAATATAAATACACCTGATCCAGGCCTCTGTATCAGACAGCATTGTGAAGACCAAAGAGCTACCAACACAAGTCAAACAAAATTTCCAAACTTTGACCATCTCACAGACCACCATTAAATCCATCATTAAAAAATGAAAACAATATGGCACAAAATGTGATCGGGTAAAGAGAGGATTAGTCAGAAAAGCAACCAAGAGAAACTCTGAAGGACTCAAAGAGATCCACACATCAGAAGCTTACATTTATGGCATTTGGCAGACGCCCTTATCCAAAGCGACTTACAATTATCTCATTTATACAACTGAGCATTTGAGGGTTAAGGGCCTTGCTCAAGGGCCCAGCAGTGGCAGCCTGGTGGTGCTGGGATTTGAACTCTCAACCTTCCGATCAGAAGTTCAACAGATAAACCACTGAGCTACCATTGCCTTGTTCACAGGAAGACCATAACCTGGACTCTCCACAGTGCTGGAGGATACAGATTCATGCTTGGAGATGAAACTGACTTCCATTACATGTTAGCAACATTTGTGTTCATGTAGCACCAGTGAATAATTAAACACACAAATATCTAGGGTCTTGGTTAATTGACTATATTGAGGTAAGGAAGAAGTGCATAATTAAGTTTTGACCAAATACATGCAATCACAATACAACTGTGTTTGTTCTTGAATTTCATTTTATATCTTTTAGGATAAATACAAGACGTGCAGACAACACTACTTACCTATGTACATAGACCAGAAGATATCCTGTAGTAAAAGAAAAACAAAGTCTATATTCTCAAAACAGTCACACAAAAAAAAAAAGTCACAACAGCCCAGGACAGTACCCCTCCCCTCCAGCAGAGGCCAGTGTCTCCAGAGTTCTACTCAGTTATTAATTTCCTGTTTACTTCCTGGTTAAGATCTATATAGACACATGGTTTACAGTTAATCATTACAAAGTCTTGTCAATCTCCCATGTTATATGTTCTCAGTCATGATTCTCCTGTTTGCACTGTCGTTAGTGATCTGACCACTTTGCTAACATTTAATTTTGGATTGTGGGTGACTCGGATTTTGGATTGTGTTTTAATAAACATATAATAATGCACATGGATCCTACTTCTTCTACCGAATCTGTTATATTTCCATTTAGATAGTACACACAAGCTACATGAAGGCTGCAATTTTAAAACGGGGTGGATAGATCACATTGTCAGAGACTCACAGTGCGATAAGTGTCCTGAAACACCTCTCTTGCTTCTTCATAATTGCACACTTCCTCCAGACACTCCCGCTCGAGGTTGTGGGGGAGTGTTTTCTCCTCGTCTCCTGCATTCGCTCTCTTCTGACGGCTTATGACTTCACTGGCTACCTTCTGGTCCAGGAACACTGGGACTGAGAGGATGGGAATACAGCATCTGAAGCTCAAGGATTTCAACTGATACATTAAAATTCATTCATTATATTGCATTATGTTGTACAGGTCAGGAGCTTCGTAATGGATCACTTATTTAAGGCTAAACTCAAGCAAGAGTAACTTTGATTGGCATGATAAAAACACCAATATTGTTGGCATACATGGTAAGCAGTAGCCAATGTTTTTGGTTTGCATTTGTAACAATTTGGATCGACAATACTCGATAGATATTCTTGTTTCCTGTGTGGTAGCCTTCAAGCCCCTTCATTAACATTACCAGACAATTACAAGAAGGAAAAAGGTGTTGTGGTAGTGAATGATTAGCATTTTTCGAACAGTGGATGCGCTAGATTATCTAGGTTAGGTTATCTCAAGCTTTTTACAGTCAGGAACGCCGTATGATCACTGTTAAATTTATTTCACACAACTACGTATTTAAAGATTGAGCATGTTTGTGTGCAGAACAGTGTGTTAAAATTGTACGCTTCTTTCACACTAAACTGAAACAAAATCCCTGATTTGAATTGTGTTGGACATGCACCATTTGATTGTGGGAGGAGAAATACTTAATAAATAACACAGATTAATAAATCATTAACCAGAGCAAGTGGCCAGCCACAAAACTCCACAAGTTAAACTCACTTCACAAGGCTAAATAATAAATATTTATATAAACGTTTAAATATTCGTTAATATCCTCATGGAGGAACTACATGGAAATGAAAACAACATATTATCTTATGGGGAGATTTATATATCGTAGCTCACAGGATCCCAGGATTATGTATAGTAACGTAAATAATCCGATTAAAGCAATAAAAAGCCGTACCTCTGCTTTTGTCCAGCCCAGCCGTCACATAGCCTAACAGAAGGGTTAGGGAAAGCGCTGTATACAGCCACACCATGGTAAGGTCTGAATCTGCAGCTAGTCTGGATCCTCCTGTAACGTTTAAAGTTCACCCCAAAAAGCTGTTTACTTTACAGAGTACCCTTTGATCATCACAATATTGATCCTTAAACCATTTCACTATAGGTCTTACAGAATCGCTTAGAAACAGCTTCTTTAAACACTCTCGTTTTCTTAACTTGCTATCATTAACCCAGGATGAAGCTCTGGTTTCTATAGCAGTGCAGACATATAATTAATTTTAAAGTCATCTCAGCAAGTTGGATTTAAATACATTGTAAGCAAAAGTAAGAAAAAATATTCCCAAACAAAAAAAGTACACATGCAGCAGTTGTTTGATTCCAAAGCCCATTAAGAAATGTTCAAATTATTTATCACAGCTGAATTATTTCAATTATGATAAAATAAATGTATACAAGTAAAAAAAAAAAAATAGGTGAGTGTCTCAGTAAGACTACATACTGTACATAAGGCCTTTATAACATATTCATAAGCATTCCATAACTGTTTTATAAAGCAATGCTAGAGAATTTATCAATTGTTTGACAAATGTCAAAGATTGTGAAGTAAAATGCCATTTTATGTTACTTGGTCTTTGCATGAAATAGAGGAGAGAAAAGATTTCAGTTATTATTATGACTGAGATTGTTACTGTCATTTTTATCCTTATCTTACTTTGTTTTTATTAACAGCACATTCATGACAAAGCTTACAATGCTGTGTAAGGTATACGTAGCACTTCCTAACAGTGTCATAAGCAGATATTTGTGGCATATGTGCTTCTTAAATAAGTAAAGTTGTATCAGAACAGTGGTTCAATATAGTTTTAAATGCAAACGGACCAGCATTCAATAGGTATTCAGTAGACACAATAACTTCTGAAGAGATATGATGACAGGTGGACACGTCGTAGAAGATTCCTCATTTCATGAAGGTACTCTTAGTAAAAAAAATAAAATAAAAGTCTAGTGTATCCTTCAAATAAAGTGTTGCTCAAATTTGTGCACCAGTGAAGTCTGATGTTCCATCAGTTCAGGGTGAGTCTGAGAAAGAAATTCACCTCACAGGTAAATAAATGGGTCATTTCCCACTTTATAAGTTTTAATTATAAGCAGAATTTTAGCTTATCTAAATAGAACAGCAGATGAGCTGAATAAATGAATGATGATGAGGCTCGCATTTTAGTGCCTTTTCCCTCATGTGATGAGACAGAGACTGACGTAGATGATGCCGATAATCAAAGTCACAACTCAATTCCCATTCTTAACTTATAATTCTTTACAATTAGGCAGGAATTCTGATTTTCCATAAGTAGATTAGGTAATAAATGTAGAGATTGGTGCTGCGTCTTTCAGTGGAAGTGGAATTTTCACTTTTGGATGTAACCAGACTCGCTACACACAAAATGCTACAACTTTACATCTGATTGAGATACAAGCAAAAGGGGAACTACATATAGTAGGAAATGTAGAAAATGTGACAGTGTGAAATGTTTTCCCAGCATGCTATACATACAACATAGTATAGTGCTGCATCATCTGGTGCCATGGATGGATAATGGATGGTGGACATAAACAAGGCCTTTGCTGTATCTACACTGCCCTCATGTGGAAGACTGCATGCTTTTCCTCCATAAACAAAGATGAGCATACAAAAGGCCTGAATTAATGAACCATGCTGGGAGAACATCCCAAACCTGATCACATGCATAAAAGCATGCGTCAATCATCATGCTAGATTTCACCAATATTTTTTGCAATTTCACAAGAATTAATCAGATTAATAAACACCAAACTGGAGTAAACTACCTTGGACCAGAACTTATGCTGGCATACTATTCAGCAGAGATCATTGTTCAAGACAAACCTAATTTATAATCTATTATAGACTAGAATTTTGAGCCAAATCAGCCTGATATGATGTGCAATCAGAGAAATAGTGACTTTATTGTTGCAGGTTTGTGATGATGTTTACATGCAGCATAATTATTTATTTCTCTTATACACACTATGTAGTCTAATATTTGATTAATGATGGAGTAACTAATACCCTGGCACCCCAGTCACATCACATCACATCACATCACATCACAGCTCAATAATTTGTCTTATTAGAGATTAAAATATGTGACAGTCCTCTTACTGTAATACAGCGCAGATAATCCGGTTTATATACGTTTCCTTAAAACAGTTCCCAATTTATCCACTCAGTTTCTCCAGCTTGTTCTTCAGAGTAACCGATACACCGGAAGAATTGCTTATATAACGCTGTCCTGCTTATCAGCACGGTTTTAAATCCTCATGTCGGTCCATGCAAGGCGTGTTTATCCTACAGATTACCGTAATACCTCACAATGAACACTAGAGGGAGCTCTCAAACCGCTCAAAGCCCATCTCTGAGTCTCTGCAGTAGTGGAAATGCATCATAAAAAACCCATCTGAGTAAAGCATTACCTTTTTTATTTATATTATTTATAAAACATATCCAGATTACTTAAATTTGCAATGTCATATGAATTTTAACTTCTTTTTTTTTTATATATTAAAAAGGAAAAATGGCTTGTTCATGTGTTGGAATGCCGTAAGTAAAAATAAATAAATAAATAAAAATAATAATAAAAAATAATTTTTTCAGCTATACATTTTTTTATTCACTCGTTTTCAGTAACTGTGGACAAAATATTATACCCGAAATTAAAAAAAAAAAAATATTTCTATTTATTGTTGCTAACCAAAATTACAGAAAATGTCATCTTCTAAACAATATACAGCACTAGTCTTGACACGTACAAAATGTATGTAGATATTCAGAGCTATTCATTGTTTCAACAATCAATCTAACAGAGCACACCTGGGCAACAAGAAACACCTGTCAGTCACATGCTCCAATATTTTTGAGCTCTTGAAAAATGGGTAGGTTCAAGCAAAAGGTGCCACGCTCTAAGCTGTTAGACTAAACTTACATTTACGGCATTTTACATTTACGACACCCTTATCCAGAGCGACTTACATTTATCTCATTTTTTATACAACTGAGCAGTTGAGGGTTAAGGGCCTTGCTCAAGGGCCCAGCAGTGGCAGCTTGACCTCATGATCTGCCAATCAGTAGTCCAACGTCTTAACCACTAAGCGACCACTGCCATATAGCTAGATGTAAATATCAGGATATGAAAGCTGAAATTCTGATCCATGATCATATATTCGTCTTTTTATTTCAAACCAAATGTCTTCAGTGTATAGAAAAACAAACAGTAGAATTGGCCTTGCTGTTCCAATACTTTTGAAGGAGGCTGTATACTGTATGTTCATGTATACACACACATACACGTATATATATATACATATATATATATATATATATATATGTGTGTGTGTGTGTGTGTGTGTGTAAAACCAAAGGCACAGAAGTCTAGAGAGCGACAGAAATCAGGATAATGATTAATGTGAAATTACAGTAATGGTCTCGAGTGATTCCTAAAAACAGCCTTCAACTGTCTGTCCATAAGTGTAGATGCTATGCATGAAAGGGTTAAAAGGAAAAATAAAAGCAATAACACAGCATGTGTAATCCATACAGTATTTATGTGAATACAGCAGAGTAGGCCTATGGTTACAACATGTGCAGTTTTAATGTACTCTCTTTTTTTCACAATTTTAAAAAAGACTTTACAGCCAATAGATATATGAATCTAATACAGATCAAGAAATTAGGAAACCTGACTTTTTTTTGTACAAAATTTTGTCACTGGAGTGGTACTTACAAGAGCACAAGATTGAGTGGTACTTACAAGAGCACAAGATTACCTGACCATGTGTGTTGCTTTCTCATGTTCTCCCTGTGTCCTCATGGGTTTGTTCCAGGTACTCCATTTTCCTCCTACCTCTCAGAAACATGCAGGTAGATGGACTGCCTATGATAAATTGACTGTAGATGTGAATGAGTGTGTGAATGTTTGTGTGTCTCATCCAGGATGTATTGCCACCTCACTCCCAGTGCTCCTGGGATAGATTCTGGATCCACCATGAGAAAGAACAGTCATGTAAAGTCATTAAAAAAATCTAAATAGGTACAAAACAGCAGAAAAAAAATAAAAGTCTGAAGATTGATATCAACAATCAGTTTGTATAGGCCTTCAGGATGACTGCACACTCAAAAATACAGAATAAAGGTTTCCTACATTATGTTACTGAAAAATAATCATCTTTGGGATGGTAAGAGTAACTCTACTTCATGTCAGGCCGCATCACACTAACCCGGCATTGATTGTTTTTCTAAAACAGCAAACCCCAAGTTCCATCTGTTTGCGCTGCTCTTACAAAGATCACATTCTGACATTCAAAATACAAAAGCTTCAATGTCCGAGTTTCACCACAAAAGTACAGAAGTACAGAAAATGAAAGTGTGTGTATAAAATAAAAGCCGTTTATACTTTTGAGGAATCGAGTAACCACAAGATCATGATGATGAGGGATTTATTGCAGTGTATAGTCATACATGGGCCTGCGACCCAGCAGCATTTGAGAGTCTGGTTTCATTTCCACAGTAAAACTGTCCCAAATGCAGATGAACTAATACACTCTTAAAAAGTAGGAAGCTAAAGCGCATCTTATAACATAACATCAGAAGGCCTACCTGCAAGTTTTTGGATGTTAGCCAATCATAGGTGTTTGTGAGTTCATGTACAGTACTGTGCAAAAGTCTTAGGCACATGCAAAGAAATGCTGTAGAGCAAAGATGCCTTCAAAAATAATGAAATGAAACATTTCTACATTAAAAAAAAAATACTATAAAGAGCAGTAAACAGTAATAAATGAAACAAAGTCAATATTTGGTGTGATGATCTTTCGCTTTTAAAAAAATAGTAGTCTCAGGTACAGTGTGTGCAGTTTTATAAGGAAATGAGCTGTAGGTGTTACTGAACATCTTGCAGAAGCAGCCACAGTTCTTCTGGAGACTTTGGCTGACACTTTCTTCTTATTTTTGCAGCAAAACCCAGCAGCCTTCATTATGTGTTTTTTTTTTGTCTGAAAAGTGTCTCTTATGTAATATGCTGCTTTTTTTTACTGACATACAAACCTTTTCTGTAACATTGAATTTTGTGCCTGAAAACTAATGTATGGAAATCTTCTTTGCCTAAGACTTTTGCACTGTACTGTATGCGTAAGAGGGCAGTTTTCCTCAGAGTGTGTTTACGCAGCATGAGCAGCAGTTTGAAAGGATTTTGTTGTCGTATGCTAGGGAAGAGTGGTAGCGGTAGCGGTAGTGGTTAAGATGTGGGACCACTGATCAGAAGGTCATGAGTTCAAATCCCAGCACTGCCAAGCTGCTACTGCTGGGCCCTTGATTGAGGCCCTTAACCCTCAACTGCTTGTTGTACAAATTAGATAAATGTAAGGTGTCTGGATAAATGCTGTACATGAGAGTTGGCTGGTGGGTGTGAATTGGCAGGTGACCTAACTAGGGAGAAAAAAAATAAAAAAGTATAATGTGTCTTCCTTTAATTAATAACCATAACAAAGGCATTGACTTCCATGCAACTACAATGCTTTTTCTTTTTTTTTAATGTCTATTAAACAGGTGAATAAATCTCCCACAGCAGTCTTGAACCCGGTAACCGTTTTCTCCACCTAATATTCCATGTATCGTTTACTTAAAACAGACCCAAACATGAAGCTACTGTAAATCTCAGCATGGTTAGGAACAGTTTGGCTTTCCATAGCGATTTGCAGCGTCTCTTCAGGCCAAAGGCAGAATCGGGGGCGTGGCTTAGCATGTGGGCGTGTTTTGACAGAATCCCACTTGTGGAATGGGCGTGGCTTCTGCTTGTGAGTGCATTCCTAAAGTACCAAAACTTGTCTCCACCCCTGCAGAGTCCAAACTCCGTGTTAGTTCCGTTTGTTTTTAGATATTCTCTGCGCTCGATAAATGTTTAACAGTAAATGAACTAAATGAGGGAGAAACGCAGCTGGGAGCCACTGCAGCAGCAGGAGAGGACTGCAGGATTTACCTGAGAGCCCCACTGAGAGTCCCACTGAGAGGGATCTGAGAGGGATCTGAGGTTACTCTGCTGTGCAGGTTTACACACGTCCCTGCACCTTCCACACACATTTCGGTTCAGCTTCAATCCGGACTGCACTCTTTTCACTGCTGGACTGTGGGCTTTTGTCTGTGAGGATGGTCTCAGAGGAGGACATCTCAAAGGAAGTGCTCGGTAAGACAGTTAATTATTAAAAACATGGCGTCTCTGATTAGTACCTGTGCTCACAGGTGAGACACAACTCATGTTAGACTCATCAGATATGAGTGAACAAGTTAATAATAATAATAATAATAATAATAATAATAATAATAATAATAATAATAATAACAGCTACAACAGCGAAACAACTACAACAATAATAATAACAATAAGAAGAAGAACAACATCAACAACAATAATAATAATGACAAAAGCAGCAACAACAAAACTACAACAATAACAACACTTATAATAATAACAACAAGAATAACAATAATAATAACAGCAGCAACAACAACAAAACAACTGCAACACTAATAATAATAATAATAACAACAACAATAATAATAATAATAATACACCTGTTTTCTTAAACCATTCCCAAATCAACTCTGTGACTGTAAAAGAAAAGGAAGAGGTTTGCAGTCTTATGTCCATTACTTCCTTATAGAGATGACTAAATGGGTGTAGAAAGAACTTTCAACATGTTTTTCGTAAAGTCAAAACCTTCAAATGGTTCATGAGAGCCTAATTAACAGCTTGAGAACAGAGGTTCTCAAACTTCTTACAGCCAGAAACCACTTTAACAAATTACTACTACTATTCTAATCACTAACTAACGAACTAACTAACGAACTAACTAAATCTCTGATTTATTTTACAGCAATTTAAAAAAATTAGGTTCGTTATTTAAATGTTTACAGTAATATTTTGGCTATTTATTTATTCTGAACTCTCCACCGATTTTTATTAAATTCGTCATTAGATTCCAGGTCTGCTTAAGTTATAGATATAATAAGTCTGTTAACGGGACGTGACTTCAACCACTGTAACAAATTTTTAAAAATAAAAGAGCCCTTGAGGTTTTTTGTGAACCATTGTCATTTATACAGATGATATAAATCTATAAATAAATCACTGTTTATAATATATATGTCTGTAAAATCTGAGGTTATACATGTAGCTATAATTACACACATAATGCATATACTGTAGTATAATGTATCATTCCTAGTTGGTGCAAGGATCATTAGAGGCCTGCTGTCATTGTGTTGCATAGAGCACCCTGTCTAAACACGTCGACGCTCAAATGCTCTAGAGTGGTCCTTATTTTAATATTATTATGAGAAATTCTATGCATATGTCAACCTTACCATGGATAGTTGAAGGCACAGGAGAAAAACACATTTAATCCTGTAAACTCTTGGAGTATTATGTTTTTGTCAATCTGAAACGATATTATTTAGTAACTGCTATGAATTATTCTAGTGTAACTAGTAGTAAAATGTATGTAGTTACAAGACCAATTGATACTGTGAGTTTAAGGGGTTGAATCAACTGAATTTTAATGGAATATCCATCACTTTTCAATCAAATATGCATAAGGTGCACACTGCACTGTTTCAAACCAATTACTTTTTTAAATTCTTAATTTTTTTTTGTACAAGGCCTTTTTTTTTTTAACAATAGAAAGCCGAAATGCAGCTTTGCAGAAATCTGGCTGTACAGTGGGTTAGGAAAGTATTCAGACCCTTTCAGATTTTGTGCACTTTATTGTGTTATAGATTTATTTTAACATGGATTACATTGAACCTTTTGGTTAATCTACACACAATAATCCATAATGACAAAATGAAAACTTTTTATTTTATTTTAGAAATTTTAAAAACTGAAATCTCTCATATGAATATTTAGACCCTTGGCTAAGGCACTCAAAGTGGAGCTCATCCTGTTTGCTTTGATCATCTAGAGGTGTCTGTAGAGAGGTGTCTCATGATTTAGAAAGGCACATGTGTGTGTGTGTGTGTGTGTGTGGGTGGGGGTGTGTGTGTGTGTGTGTGTGTGTGTGTGTGTGTGTGGGTGGGTGTGTGTGTGTGTGTGTGTGTGTGTGTGTGTGTGTGTGTGTGTGGATATCATAAGTCCCACAATTTACAGTGCATGTCAGACCAAAAAACAAGCCATGAAATCCAAGGAACCACCGTGATCAAATTCTGTCGAGACACAGATCTGGGTAACAGTATAAAACCATTTCTAAAGTATTCATTGATCCTGGGACTCCATCTTTGTGAATGGAAAATGTTTGAAACGACCAGGATTCTTCCTAGAGCCAGCCATCTGGCCAAACTCAGTAACCACACTAGGGAAGTTACCTAGAACCCAATGGCCAGTCTAACAGAGCTTCAGAAGTCCAGAGAGGGGAGAACCTGCCGGAAGTACAACCATCTCAGAAATACTCAAACAGGCCTCTATGGTATCTAGAGAAACAGGACATTTCAGACAAAAGTCCTTCATGAGCTGTGCAAGCAAACAATCTACAATAAGTACACAGCAGTAACTCACTGCACATATGCATACTGTATATCCTCCCTGTACATACAGTATGTACACATATAGTGTATTCACATATATATGTATTGATTGCATGAGAATTTGCATTTTCACACATTTTACTCACTGTGTAGGTTACAGTATGCATTCATGCTGCACTGAAGTTTCACTGCTGCTTTTGTTATTCCTGTTTGCTGAACTCAGGTCTTTACTTTTAGTAACCTCTAATAACCGTCTTCTTCCTCTCTCTCTTTCTTTCTTATTACTCACTATCTGAACTGTGTCATAACCTCTCTCTCTCTCTCTCTCTCTCCATCCCTCCCCCATTGTCCTAAACTTCCCCTGGTTATCACACCACTTTTCTTTATCATGCCACTCTTATCATTTTCCTAAGTATAAATGACTTAGCTGACAATATAGCTAGAATATATAGTGATATACACTACCAATCATGAAGACATTAACACTATAAAATTCCACATATGGAATTACACTCAACAGAAACACTTGTACGCCTGCTCATTTATGTAATTATACAATCAGCCAGTCATGTGGCAGCAGCGCAGTGCATAAATCCATGTAGATGCAGGTCAAGAGCTTCAGTTAATGTTCACATCAAACATCAGAATGGGGGGAAAGTGTGATCTGGCATGGTTGTAGGTGCCAGACGGGCTGGTTTAAGTATTTCAGAAACTGCTGATCACCTGAGATTTTCACACATAACTCTCTACATAAAATGGTGTGAAAAACAAAAAACATCCAGTGAGCTGCAGTTCTGTGGGTGGAAACAGCTTGTTAATAAGGAGAGATCAGAGCTAACAGGAAGGCTAGGGTAACTCAAATAACCACTGTTTGCATCCGTGATGATCAGACAAGCATCTCAGAATGCGCAACATCTCAAACCTTCAGGCAGATATGTACAACAGCAGAAGACCACATCGGGTTCTGGGCACAGACTCACCCAACATTACATTTGGAGATGTAAAAAGACCAGACGATGTTTTTATAATCTTCAGCTGTCCAGTTTTGGTGAACCTGTAGCCTCAAATTCCTGTTCTGCTGTCACATGAATGAGCATGTGTACAGGTGTTCCTATTAAAGTGGCCGGTGAGTGTATATAGTGACCAGAAACAGTGGTAAAAAAGTGAAAACTATTGGGAATTAACTTCACTATGGACATGATTTACTATTCACAGTTGGAAATAAATTTCAACCTTCAGCCTTTATGAAACTGTCTTTATGAAAATTATATATACTGTGTGTGTATATATATATATATATATATAGTTTTCCTTGCCTTTTATCTCATGATGACCTCACTCACTCTGTTTATCTGCCTCCCTTTCATAGCTTCTCTGTGCCTTTATAACATACACCCCTACACACACACACACACACACACACACACACACAGGCTCTCTTTTTTTCTTTGGAAAATATTTTCACGTGCCTGTGATCCAGAAATCCAGAGTAAAATTCCAGCGATGATGTCATTGACTCATTTCCCATCTGCCTTTAGTGCCAAGTCAAGGAGAGAAAGAGAAGAGAAAGGAAAATAGAGACCTTCAGGAAGTGTGAAAGTTAGCTTATAGGTCATAAATGCACACACTGCAGAACTGAAGTTGGTCTCAGACCATAACACTGTGTAATCTCATGGCGTGAATGCAGCAAATATGTATTTTAAGCCGTCCTGTGGGATTGTATATGAATTTACATGACACAGAAGCACATGGTGAATGAAGTGGTGTTTATCTGTCTCTCTCTGTCTCGGGTGTTCTGTAGAGAGTGTGCAAGATGCGGTGGGCCGGCAGCTCAAACTGAGCCTGAGAAAGAAGGTGCAGCTGGAGGGCAAAGGTGACAAACAGGACAACCGAATCCTGGTGAGTGAAACCTGTGCAGGTGGTGCAGCTATGGAAAATCATGTGACTTTATTTCCAAGACCAGGATGGCATTATTAGAACATGCATCATTACTGCTAAACTGTATAATATTAAGTGACACATTCTGGTTTTGAACCACATACAAAACAGTAAAAATGGGGAACAAATATATAATAACTAATAATAAATTAAAATATAGCTGCAAGC
This sequence comes from Pangasius krempfi, assembly GCA_037576825.1. Classification (NCBI taxonomy): domain Eukaryota; kingdom Metazoa; phylum Chordata; class Actinopteri; order Siluriformes; family Pangasiidae; genus Pangasius; species Pangasius krempfi. The sequence goes on along the minus strand of CM074982.1, from coordinate 4,383,897 downwards.
AGCAATTCTGGGGCCAAGCACTTTCTGGCCCCACTAAGCAGCAGAGGAAGACCACGGGCCATTGTGACCATCAGTGCTTTTTTCCCCAAGGTGCAATTTGAAGGCAGAACATTGCTTGAGATATTGCTTCACTTGTATCACATTTACAGTAAATCCCACAAATTGGGGCAGTTGTGGCCTAATGGTTAGAGAGTCGGACTTGGAACCTGAAGGTAATGGGTTCGAGTCTCAGCTCCGGCAGGGATTGTAGGTGGGGGGAGTGAATGACCAGCTCTCTTCCACCTTCAATACCACGACTGAGGTGGACTTGAGCAAGGCACCGAACCCCCAACTGCTCCCCGGGCGCCGCAGCAAAAAAGTCTGCGGGTGCAGGTGTGTGTGTTCACTACTGTGTGTGTGCACGTGGATGGGTTAAATGCAGAGCACAAATTCCGAGTATGGGTCACAATACTTGGCCACAAGTCAATTCACTCACTCACTTCACTCAAATTGCAAATGAACTTGAAGCTTATTTGTTAACATCAGGTCTTTTTGCTGAACATATGTGCCATGTTTGGTGTAAATTTTGGTGTGTAATGGATGAACTGTCCTGCATACCAAAAACTCAGTAATCAAGCTGTAGTTCCTTAATGCCTTTTGTGCCACTCCCTGTGTTACCCGGGGAATGAGAACATGGAGACAGGTGTGGCACAACTTAAAAGGAACGGAAACTTGCTTTTCAGCCTTGTTCCCCAAAATCACACACGCGTGCACACAGACACACATGTAGTTTCTAACGCCTCATCTCTCCCTCATGGCTCTTCTGTCTTCTGCTTTATCTCTTTGCCGCTGCTCACTGAAACAGAGAAGACACATTAGAAGAATCACCCACAGGTGCAGCCGCAACGTTACCACTCATTCTCCCGACTTAACCCACCATTCAAAAACCAGCACTCGACCACACCCCCTTCGCCTCACTGTGATCCAAATTCCATAATGATTGGACAAGAAGCAAAAAAAATAAAAAAAATTTCATTAAAACTGAAAATGGCCAACTTCCTGTTTGGCAAATCACAAATTTGTTACATCAGGAACACTCTGCACTTTCCAAGGAATCAATAGAAAGAAGAATCATGATCTGACGTTGAGTGGTTCAAAAGTTAATAGCTGTTCTGGTAATTTCTAAGTTATAGTGCTCCCTAGAGGTGAATTTACACAAAAATTTCTTAGCAAGACAGATGTAGTAGTTTTTTTTTTCAAGTGAAAAAAACTTGAATTAGAATTTTTGAAAAAGAAAAATCAAAAAGGAAAAAAATGAACATCATGGTGTCCATTCAATTCAGCATGATGGAAAGAATCAGAGGAAAGTGGAATCACGTTTCTATGACACATGCGTTAATATTATAAACAAATGTCCATCTTTGTCCTGTTGGTGGTTCTAGAGAGATTGAGGAACATACACAAAATTGCTTCGTAGGTAGCTGAGACTGTCGTCTATCACTGTGCCAAATTTCATGAAAAGTTCTTGTCCATAGACTCCCATGTCAAAGTATCATTTATAATAAGAAGAAAACATACAATTACAATGGGGTGATTACATGCCTTCGGTGCTTGGGCCCCTAATAATAGGTGAAATAAGAACTTGAAGATGACTTAAGTGCAAAGCTTCTGGATAGTAAGGTGAGCTGAAAAAAACAGTGACTACTGACAGATTTTTGGTGCTGGACTTATTGATCATAAGTAGAAGACTTGGGCCTAAACATTCTGAATATATTCATAAATATTAATATTTCTTTTTTTCCTGTTGCCACTGACTCTTTGTATTTATCACACAAAGTACACTGCATTCCACAGGCAAGCCTCAACTAAACTGTGATTTTTGATAAGGAAAGCTATCTAATTTTCCCCCCACTGGTAAATTTCTCTTAAACAAGTTCTCTCAGTGAGAATTCTCTGTAAGTATATGGAATGTTTGTGTAATGCATGATGAGTATTGCAGTGACAGAACATCAACAATTTTCTCACGGTTGCGAATTCCTACACCTGACATTATTTTCATATAGATTCAAATGATGTCCAAACAGATCAAACTCATTTGTTTAAATCTGTCTAAATTTCCCAAGGGATGAGGTTGGGGAACAATACAATATTGTGAATTCTGCTAAAACACTGAGGCAGAACTACAGAAAAATACATACTTGGGGGTGTGCTGTTATAGGAAAATAATCAGTGATGAGGTTTGATTAAGGAGGATGGTGGAGCTTATATCCAGCCGGGTCAGTTATGACAAGGACAAGTGCCTTGTGGGCCAAAAAATAACCCGAATTCAGCCATCCATATCTAATACTTTGTATAACATTTCAATTTCAATTTTGGGCTGAAAGAGGTCCAAGTGTAAGGTCTAGTGTTTGTCGTGTCTGAGATGTGGTTTCATCGAGATTGAGCTGTGGCTGAGTCCTTACACTGTGAGTGTATGTGAGCCAGATGCTGAAGGAAAGCATGAGCCGTCAGTCCGGCTATAATCAGCTCCAGCAGTGTTGTAATCTCAGTAACTGTAGTAAAGTCAGGCCTCAGTAACATCAGTTCAAAGCTCATCGAGCAGACAGGAGCTCAGAAACACACCCTCTTCACTGTGTGTGTGTGTGTGTGTGTGTGTGTGTGTGTGTGTGTGTGTGTGTGTTTGGAGGGTGTGGTTACACACTGCTGTAATCGGATTTGTGTGCCCGAGGCTAGGTTAAACATCCGTGCTGGATATTCAGGGTCACAGTTTTGTTCCTTTTTTTATGCCTTGCAGATGCACAGAGTGGCCGAGTTAAAAACAACCTGATTTAATAAACTGGAAATTCAGGCTATGATTTTTAAAGGGTTGTAGATTTAAAAACACGCACCAACACCTTGAGAACACCCAGAAAAACTGTGCAAACTGATTTACAAACAGGGTTTACAGAGGATTTGGGTCTTTCACATGAGCAAAATAGCATGTATTGTCCATTTTGCATGTTCACCTTAATGACTATACAGTTTAATTTGTTCATTTCCCTATATTTCTTCTAATGCGTGTTGTGATGTGATGCTTGTTACACCCTCAGCACGGTCTAAAGTCCATTATTCCATTTATACTACAGTGATTTATGAACGATTACAATTTGTTAATTTGACAATAAACACCACATTGCGCTTTTATAAATATTGCGCTTTAAATACACGTCTGCTAACAGAAATCTTCACCACGTCAACAGCTGTATGGTTTCTTTTTTCTTTTTTTTTTTGTTAAGCGACAGCACTGGGTTTTTTTTCAATCGGTTTATCATTGTGGTGTTAGTTACAGAGAATCTGCAAGCTCCTCGTTCGTGAAAACACTCATGTGTCTGTGTGTTAAACTGTACACTTCAGCAATCTGCTCGCTTCTCAGCTTTAACTAAAAGAACAACAATGTTAAAGGCATATAAATAGGTTCAGCTCTTGTATTTAATAAAATCTTCCCAAATAATAATAATTATGTTTAATCATTTTTAATTATGTAGCTCCAAACAATAAATAGATAATGAGGCAGATTTATAAAGAGAATTGCTGACATCTCAGCAACAGTTTGCGTTGGTGGGCGTTACCAGTTTAGGTGGGTTTTTTATTATTTTTTTTACACTTGTGCGTTTTTGTTTTTTTTTCCTGGATACAGGATCATTTGAGTCCCAAGTTTGGTACAAAGTGTTAACGCTGTTTTTGAGCCCAGGCGTCGTCCAGAAATCTAGTCCCTGGTCCTTTGTGAAAATGGTGGTCTTGGGTTTGCTTGAGCTGAGCCGCTGCATCCCAATAACATGACTGGTTTGATTTGTCATGTTTATATGTTTGTGGTACCAGAGAAAGAGTTGTTATGGTTATTGATGCATAAAACCAGGCTTTCATATCACTGGAGCAGTGTAACCCACTTCTGTGTTGCGATGTGCTTTCACTGAAGAGCATTGCAAAAAAAAAAAAAAAACATCTCGTACCAGTCTGTGTCTAAAAATCTTTAGACAAGAACTGTGTTTGTCGTAACACATAGCATAGACCAAATGGATGAATCTAGTGCCTACCATTTTGCAAACCTGTGCGCATAAGTGGCGTGTGGAATTGCGCAGTCGAGCCGTGGTTTGGAAGGAATTCCTCTATGTGAACCCAAACTTGCGATTAAGTGCCCTGCCCACAAATGAACCGGTCATGAGTTGTGTGACAGCCTGGGTCAGTGTGGTTCTAAACCGCTGATTAATGCATACCATTGTGTCATTAGGATTATTATAGATTTTAAACTGCACACAGCTTCAATGATTTTGAGGAATCTGTTCATCTCACCAAAACACAAATCTACCTTTTGTCTTATTTTCTGTGAAATTCCATACCTGAGCTCGCTGCTGTTCATGTCCTGACCTGTCGCAGCAACATGCTTCTAGGCATGCAGAATGAAACACACACACACACCCACACACACACACACACACTCGCTCTATCTCCCTCTCTGCATTCCAAGCCTTTACGCAGGATTCAGTAAGAGATGCCCGACAGCAGCCGTGATCACTTCCTGCACGGCTGTGCTGGGAAACAGTTGTTGATGTGCATGTTATTTATTAAAGGAGAGAAATAGAATGGCTACATTGTGTGTGTGTGTGTGTGTGTGTGTGTATACACCAATGTGTGTGCTTTGTTTGACTGAGACTAAACATTTCTCTCTGAGCACTTGAACAGGATCAGGATGGAAATGTGAGTGGAATGTTATGGGACACTGAAACTCGAGCGACATGCCTTGTCTCGAGCACACACACACACACACACACACACACACACACACACACTGCACTGATCCAGATTGCACCATGTCTAGCAGCTCTAATGCAATACTGCAGCACAGTCAGGGCACTAACTCCCACACTGCAGCCCCACCCAGAGGAACACAAGCTACACGGAACCCACAATAATCCTGTGAGTTAATGTGAGGAGCTGAAACGCAGAACCCACACACCTGTACATGAGCAGTGTGAGGTGCACCTTCTATCCCATACTACACCTCTAAACTCGTGTGTCACTGTGAGGAGAGCTGTGAGAGACACATCCCGCTGCTGCACACACACACACACACACACACACACACACACACACACGGGGGAGAGAGAGAGAGACAGGAAAGGAAGTGCTAAGAGGAGTGTGATTAGTATTCAGGAAATTTCAGTTCTGTAACTTGAGTCAAGCTTTCTTTCTCTTTCTCTCTTTCTCACTCTCTTATTGTGTCTCTCTGTCTGATTTCTCACGGTCTCACTCTCTCACTGTCTCTTTCTCTCTGTCTCTTTCTCACTGTCTCACTCACTCTCAGTTTGTCTGTCTGTCTCTCTCTCACTATCTCAGTGTCTCACTGTCTCTCTCTCTCCCCCTTTCTCTATCTCTTTCTTGCTGGATCTCTCTCTCTCTCTCTCTCTCTCTCACACTGTCTCACTCTGTGTGTGTGTGTCTCTCTCACTGTCTCTCTCTCTCTCTCTCTCTCTCCCCATCCATCAGTCTTTCTCCCTGTCACACAGCCTGCTTTTGGCCCTTGATCACAGCACACGTGCAAAAACAAGGCAACAGACTGTGGTGTGTTCGTCACCGCTGGTGCAGAGTGAGTCCGTGTAAATGAGCTGTTACTGTAAAAATAATAATGTATTAGAACAAGTGCATTAATAAGCCTGTGATTTGCAGCTGCAACTAGTGTCAGAGCTGCTGTTATAAAAATTAATCCACACCTTCTCACCAATCAGATTCAAATTCAGTCAGCAGTGATATGAGATTTTTTATGACGTAATAACAATAACAGTGTAATATATATATTTTTTAAAACAGTGTGAGTGACTCTTGAAAATGCTATAGAAATAAAGATTTGCTTGCTTTATTATACAGCGATTGGCAGAGTAAAATGTTGTGTTCGTTTTTATATATGAAGTTAAATGAAAGTAGGTGGTTCTTGGTTTAAGAGTGCGTCTGTGTCATAAACGTGTTTGCTGTGAGGTGTGTGTATGTGCCAAGTTGAAACCAGCTGAAGGGTTTCTGAGGTTTTTTTCACGCTCTGAGTGGGAGAACAGTTTCCACAGAGCCGGCCAACAAGTTCAGACGTTTAAATAACCTCATAACGGTTTGTTTTTTAACCTGCTGCTTATTATTAATGTTTTTATTATACTGAGCAGTGTGATGATTTATGTCATGTCCTCCTTCATGTCACATCCTCAGTTCATCATGATCATACTTTTTAATTATACTGTAATAATAATAATCGATCATTTATATTTTATTTATTTAGCACTCTTCTTGCTCTCAAGCTTGCTGTATGATTCACGGGACAGCATTCCCTCTGGGAAGCCGTAATACTGTAACAGATCCCCTTTCGGAAGCTAAGAATGCTTACCTAGCCAAAAAAAAAAAATCCCTTAAAGAACTCTGATTACAATTCAGGGATTCCACTCGGAGCTGTTCATTTCTATTGACTTGTTCCCATGGCAACATACACAATGTCAGTTGATTTGTGTGATAGCTAGCAGTTAGTTAAACCATCCTTTACTGCTTTGTTTTAAGTCTAGCAAGCTCACAAGAAGATATTTATAAAGAGATTGTTATTAGAAATCGAAAACGTTTCATGGAGATACATCCTGACATCGCACTGCTATCTACATTTAACTGTGGACGCTGCTGCTTTTTTTCCAGTAATGCTTGTTTAAAACACAGTGCCACACACTGTCAAGTCAAAACCTATGCAAACCGAAAAATATATTTACATTTTCAGCTGAGAGTTGATATGGGTGACGAAGTGCGTGGTTTTTGCGAGTCAGAATGTCCTTTAAAAGCTGCTTTCCTCATAAAACTTAGAAAAAAATAGAAACTTTCCTCATAAATAAACATTAAAAAGTAGCCATTTGTTTACTGGTACCCATCCTGTTGGGACAATGTTTTCCCTTCATCCACTTAAGATTTTAATTTTATTTTATTTTTTTTTTTTTAATATTTGTTAAAGGTACATTAGGCAAGATTTTTCCAAATTTGTTATGATTAGCTCTCCAACAGTTACGTAGAGGGATTCAAGAGCATGATTATTTTTTTCTTTACTCCTTAAGCCTGCCCCCGTCCCCACCAGTGCACGCAAAACTTCGCCCCAATACCTGGCATGTAGATTTCACCTAGAGTAAGCATGCTAACTAGTGTTAGCATTAGCAAGGACCGCCATGATATCACTGTCAAGCGCATTCCACCATTAAACTGCTTAAAATCCAAGTTATAACACTATAAACACATGAAATTTGGCCCATAGCGAGTTATGAGAATGTTCACGAATGCTTTCCCCGGCGTGTTTTTCTTTGAATGAGTTCTTATGAGCCTTAAAACTTCAGTATTAGCAATTTAAGCTACTTGATGGGCCATTCGGCTGCTTGAAAGCCAAGTTATAACGTTATAAATGCTTCAAATTCAACTCAGATTGATTGATGAGAATGATCAAAGAGTGACTTTGCTGTCATGTGTAATGAGAAAAAAAATTTATCAACTTGATTTATTATATAAAGCCAGCCATTTAAACAATTCAAAGCTTTATGTAGATTGTGATTACAGACCTGTCCAGGAACAACATCACTAATTCTGTGTCCAGCTTCATCCCCTTCACCAAAAAAGAATACTCCATCATGGAAATGAGCTGCCCATGTTTATTCTGGTTTTACTGTGTTTCTTGTTAAAGTTTTTTTTTCGAAGCACAGAGTGGTTTCTTGCTCACAAGAGAATTATCTGGATGTGCTGGGCACTTAACAATTTCAGACCGAGATGGGGGCGGAGTAAAGCGGTGTTGGGGTGTGTCTCTAAAGTGACCGACAAGAGGCCCATCCAAACACAAACAAGCACCATGACCACTGCTGGACTGTAACACAGTTTTCCAATGGGTTTTCTCACCCACATAATACACTTTTGGTCATGTAAGCCATGGCTTACACGTTTATTTTTTAATCATATTTTTCCAGGTTATTTGTAAAAGTAAGAAATCGAAAAATTGATCATCGCACCTTTAAATAAAGACTTACATGGGGTTCACCTCAGTGAAAATGATGTTGAAACAGTGTTAGCTTTAATCTAGGCCAAAAAAATCCTGTCTACTTTATCAGCTTCCTCCCAGATTGAGCATAGGAATAGTTATAGTTATTTATTTATATATTGATTTATTGATTAATTTTCTATAACAGCAGCTCTGACAGTAGTGCCATCTGTAATTCAAATCACAGGTTTATATTATTACACTTGTTCTAATATGTCATTGTATCTATGGTAACAGGGAGTTGATGCGCCACATAATCTAAGTCTAATAATGAATGTATTGTTATTTAAAAAAGAAAAAACTATCATTGTTGATATAGTAGAGTCCTAGTCGGAGGGGATTAGTTTTATATGGGGAGCTGGGGTAATGTAATAATTGCCAGAGCTTCTCTGTGATTTTAATCCTGTGCGAACTAGTCATCTAGTCAGCTATTTTACAGCATCTTTTACCTTCTATAAAATGGCCTGTAAAACTAACCCCAGGTTAAACTAATCCTGTGTGAATTGACCTCTGGGTAAATGTTTTGCCATCTCCTGTGGGAAATGCATTTTCCCGATATTTTCGCGAGTATAGAAGCACTCGAGGATGTGGTTTTCTTTCATTGTAAACCTAACCCATGGTGTGGTACCTTAAGGAGTCACAAACCCCTGCTTGTATTTCTATTTGCTAACATGTATGATAAGCTGTGTAGTCTACTGATACTAACGTTACCTACCTAACAGGTTTGGATGTGAGCTACTTACAAAGTCATGTCAGGTATAGTATAATTAAAAGTACATACATCATGAGAGATTTAGGAAAAGTTAAAGTAAATTATGCATACCCAACACGGCATCCAGTTCCTCAAAGTACAGACACTGCATGCAGTTTGAGCCACTTCTTCTGTTGTGTTTAATGTGCTCTCTGTATTTTCTTTTTAGGTATTCGATTAGTTCTAGACATTTAGTCCAGTCACCAAACGCCACTTTGTCAGAGGGGCATTTATCACAAACTTCCCGAAAAACTCCTCCCAAACTGAATGATTATATACCATTTGTTCAAACAGCGTTCTCCCCAAACCGAAATTAAACATAAAGTTTTAGCTCTCGTACAGTTGCAGCTTTTCTTTTGCTCCGTCGTTGCCATGTCGTATTATCAAACACTGAGGTGAGGCACCATGTTACATATGACACGCTGGGCTGCTGCGATGGGCCGTCAGCATGTAAATGATGAAGACACACACATCTTGGTCATTTCTACAGAAATCATTTGTTATGTTAAACAACTTCTGCTTCATCATGCCACTACTTCAGTGATTATTCTGAATGTCCTGAAGTGTTTCATTTTGAATATATTGTGTGTGGAATATCACAGTATATAATATAACAGCACTAATTATTATCCCTGTCTCACCAGGCTCTGGCTCCACATCGGGCATTTCTGCTGTCAGCTCGAGTTCCTGCTAGGGTGAGTCTGTGTGTGTGTGTGTGTGTGTGTGTGTGTGTGTGTGTGTGTGTGTGTGTGTGTGTGTATGTAGTTCTACTATCACACTGATGATCTACTGATGATCAAATCAGGCTCTTGTAACCTAAGGCGACAGCATTTAATCTATGAGGTGAGAGAAAGAAGGGTGGGAATGTGTGTGTGTGTATAGTTCTATTATCATCTACTGATGATCAAGTCAGGCTTCTGTAACCTAAGGCAACAGCATTTAATCTATGATCTGAGTGAAAGAAGGGCGGGAATATGAGTGTGTGTGCGTGTGTGTGTGTGTGTGTGTGAGAGAGAGAGAGAGAGAATTCCTAGACATGCCTTATCCTGTTTACCACAAGATGTTCTTGTATTTCTCTCCCTGCCTGTGACAAACACTCACATTTTCCCCTTTTCTCTTTTTTCAGCTGTTTTTAAAGTGTGTGTGTGTGTGTGTGTGTGTGTGTGTGTGTGTGTGTGTGTGTGTGTGTGTGTGTGTGGTGTGTTTGAGTGGGTGGTTAGTCTGTATGTTAGTCATATGTGAGCTCTATATTAGTGCATTTCTCACTAATAATGAAAGCACAGCTGATGTTAAAAGCTGAAACAGTCAGTATGGAAAGAGCTACTAGTCTAAGTGTAAGCATTAGCAAAGTGTGTGTTTGTGTGTGTGTGCGCGTGTGTGTAATTGGCTTAGAGAATTTTCCCATGAACCTGCAGCAGGAAGAGAACCAATGCCAGGTTTAAACAGCTGGATAAACTGACACACACACACACACAAACACATACACACAAGCACACACATACACACACATCTTACTATGCCTGTGAGGACCTTCCTTGTGGAGGTATTTGGTCCCAATCAAGATGTAAAAACATGCCCATACACACACACACACACACACACACACACACACATTGCGGATGCTTAAATTTAATGTGCTAATTGCATTATACACCACACTACACACCATCTGAAAACATCAAATTGTGTTCGTATGCTAGCATGTTAGAAAGCGTTGGTGACAATCCTCTTCAAGTTTGGCAGCTACTTGTCTGGTCAGGGTGCACCAGGAAGTCCTAGAGGTCTACCTATTTAATATGCATTTGTCGAATGTCTTGATATCTATTTTTTGGGTGACTGTGTTCTTGCCTGGGAATTCTGGACTCATTCATGTAGGTTACATGGCCAGTCCTCCATGGGCCTGGAGGATCCTCGCTTTGATGCTCTCAGAGCCGGTTCTGGCAAGGACTTCCTGGTTGGTGATTCAGTCCTGCCAGCATGATTGAGAATGGAGGTGGAACTGTTCCAGTTGCTTGATATGCCTGAGGTGTGGGGTCCAGGTTTCACAGCCATGTGGGATTGAGAGGAGGACTGGAGCATTATAAACCTTTAGCCTTCTCTGGAGTGGAATGTTCTTGTACTACAGGACTTTGGCCCAGAGATATTCAAGCACCTGGCTGGCTTTCTGGATCCTTGTTGAGATCTGTTTGTCAAGGGATCCATCACTGGCCAGGTATTTAAAGCTCTCCACATATTTCAGGGTGTCTTCAGTGGTGATGAAGGGCTGTGCAGGGCTTTCTATTTTGTGCAGGCTGGAGGAGGACTTCAGTCCTTCAGTAATGAGCCTCCACAGCATCTTGGTTTCAACTGTGAAACCTTTCCAGATGGTATTTTATGTAGATACCAAAGTCTAGGTCCTTGACAGCATGCAGGAGCACTTGTTTGGAGAACAGGGACCTATCCTTGCTTTACACTGTTGGAGATGCTGAATTTCTCAGATGGCTCTTCCTCAGAGAAGACCTCACCTGTCATGCCATCATGGAACAGCCAGATGAGGATGCTAAACTTGGGTGGACATCCTAGCTTTCTGAGGATAATTCAAAGTTCTCACAATGATTCACAGGAATACTTTGTTCTTTTTAACAAGCAGTTGTTCCTGTCAAACTAGTCTTAGATGGTCCATTTCTTGGGGCCAAGCACTGACTGCTATGTCTGTCCATATCCCTATAGTGCAGTGGCAGAGAGTTTATTGTTATGGCTAGTCAGGACCATGTGATGGTATTGGGGCTGCTGTAATTTGGAAACGTTAGAGGTTTTATGGAGGGGCTTGGGATGTTTCCAGTGGTGTTGAGCAATATGTAACTTCAAAGTGGTGCGTCCCTCCAGCACTCTGCTTCTCTCATGGCCCTGGTAATGAGGATGTCATGGTGGCGGATGATGACAGTCGTTTATATGCCACTGTCTAGATCTGGGGTACATCCAGTTGGTTTTGTACTTGTTTACCATCCTGAGCAAAGTGTTTGTGATGGTGAGCTAATGCGCAGCACATTTTCTGAGCAGTAGTAAGACATTGCTATTCATCTTGCTGATGCCATGTTTGCCTAACTCACTCTCCTCTTGGGGGTAGCTACAGGGGTGGTGAAGTCAGTAAGATTAACTTTTCACAAGCAAGGAGAACTGTACAGCTTAGTGTATTCTCTAATGGTTGTTACTTGGGGGCAAGAGGAAGTCAAAGCTTCATTACCTTTCAATAGTCTAATCTGTAATTTGTTTCATTAGACTGTTCTTAATGGCAAAACCATCTCTATATATGTATCCTGTCTTCACTCTGCCCTTTAGCTTTCCAGAAGAAGGTGTACCCACTCATGGGTTCAATAATATATCCTTCGTGTGTGAGCCTTGTGAAAAATTGTTGAGTTCAGGTTTTTGAATCAATTTCTGTTTTCCAGATGTGTTTTATAAGAGTCATAATTTGTCAGAAAAAAATTTACTATCTTGGTATCATGTATCACAAAAACATCTTCACCCATTACTAATTCTAATCTAATACTCTGCCTTGGGGTTTTTTTTTCCAGATAGAACAAAGCTTCAATTTCTTCGACATCCAAGCAGTGGGCAGCAGCAGGACAGGCCAGGTGTGTTTCTCTTCATCTGTTTCAACTTCAGGCTGTATGATCTCCAGCCCACACTCGTATATAACCTAACACACAGCTGCTGTGCAAGAAGGACACGGGCTAGCTGAGATCAGAAACACACAGCAGATCTGGTATTCAAGTCACTTTCAGTGTGGAAAATGAGTCGGAAAATGGAAAATGAGGAATTGAATTATTTTCTGCTATCAAATGTCAGACGTGTGTGAGTAACAAATCCAGCAACGACAAATATATAAGTGCTTTGAATCCTCTATCATTTGGTTCCAGCTGTAGTTCCAGTTGTAGACAAGTTTTATTCAGCTGTTCAGCTTATTACTGTTAAAGCCATCAGACTTGCAAATAATATTTAACCTAGTCCTGGACAATATGACAAAACATAATATCATGACACTTGAAGACATTTGTATGATACAAGCAATTCAGTGCTCCATAAACAAACATTTGAAAACATTGGTCGGTTTATATTTAATACTATTAAATATAATTAATAGGTAGATATTTAATGTGTACTGAAATGGAGAAAAAAATGTTTCTAATTTATAAAAATCCAATAACTATAATAATAAAAAAATACACCTTTTATTAAAAAGGTGTAAAAATAACAATTAAAAAATAAATTGTCATTGATTTTAAAGAATGTGTGTGTATCAGCTGCTGTCAATCGGAGCTTGGAACTGCTTTTTAAAAATGTTAGAAAAAGATACCGCAATACCCCTGATATCTCAGTAAACGTGTATCATGCTACAATTTATAACAATATCCATACTGTATTGTCTACCCCAATTCAACAACAAAAAAATAACAACGTCCGGCACTTCAACAATAACCGTTGACAAGGCCCCGTTCACATTTGGCGCCCTGGGTGATCGGATACGAGCGGACAGAGACACGTAGCCGTTCACAGCTAGCATTATGAATGCGTCTCCAGTGAGCACTTGTGATCAGATTTCATAGATAATTTCCACTGGAAAATGGCTCACACACAATTATTACGTCTGTCTTCCTCTGCATTTATTTTCAGGTGATTTCTTATCTCAAGTTCTACCTGTTCGGCGATGAAGAATGGAGCTATGAAAAGCAGCTGCTTTTGTCTCTGCTGTTATAGCATCGTCTTTATCTATTAGCTACAGCAGAGAGCTCTACCATTCAGCACAATTTCCACACAGTCTTGTAATGATTACATATTTATTCATATATATATATATGTGTGTGTGTGTGTGTACATATATATATATATATATTTATATTACATATATATATATATATATATATATATATATATATATATATTATATGTAGAGAGAGAGATAGATAGATAGATAGATAGGTAGATTACATATAGCTAGGGCAAATATTAATTGGTCCTTTGTTGCTGTCCGTGACTCGTCAAGATACTTTCGCCCTCACACTACAAATGTGATGTGTCCATACGTATCAAAGACCACCTCTGAATATGGATTAAGTAATCGGATCATAACACGTGTACTAGATGCATTTGACCCCATTCACAGCTGTACTTAGCACTGTCCACTTGTGATCCGATCACCCAGGAAGCATGTTAATGCCAGGTGTGAACAGGACAAAGAGTCAGTCCTTGGGCAAGCAGACAGATAGACGGGGACAGAGACAGGCAAGCAGACCTAAACTTAACCCCTAACCTTAACCTCAGTAATTTAAAATACATGTTTTGCCTCTTTTAGTTTTATAAATAAAAGCTGCAGTTTCTGTGATGAAAGAAATTTAGTGTTATGGGAACCAGACAACCCCTGACCACAAAGCTCAGAGAGTGGTAAGAACATCAGAGCTCATCACTGGAAACAAACTCCCGGCCTTACAGGACGTCTACCAAACATGCTGTTTGAGGAAGGCCCGCAATATCACTGCACTCACCCTGCTCATTATTTAAGACACCGCCATCTGGCAGACGCTTCCGTTGCATCCAGTCACGGACAACCAGACTGCAGAACAGTTTTTATCTCCAAGCCATCAGACTACTTAACAGCCAGTAGTCCTTCATCTAGCACTGCGACACTTTATTACTGACACTTCCGGACACTTAGATATTTACTGTTCAGATTAATATGTACTATTTATTGTACTTGTATTTACTCATCTGCCTGATTTAATAGCACATGTCACTTTTACTCTGCCTTTGTACATCACTGTCTCATTTACCGTCACATTCCACATCAGCCCAACCTTAATGTCCGAATATGTGTTTGTTCATGTCTTATAAGCGTTTGTACTGTCAACATCTAAATCTGAGCTTCGTCACAAGCATTTCAACACCCAGTTTTTCCAGTGTAACTGTGCAAATGACAATAAACTTGACTCTTGACTATCTTGACTCTTGACGAATGCACCCACAAGGTTAAAACTGGCTTGCTAGGTTTATATGCACATTTGATCCCCAATAGGAGATAAAAACCATGTCTCTCACACACACACACACACACACACACACACACACACGCACACATAAGAGTAGACATAGAACCAGCTACAGCTGTGTGTTGGAAAAAAAGGGGCTGTGCATGTTGATGTTTTTGTGTGTGTGTGTGTGTGTGTGTGTGTGTGTGTGTGTGTGTGTGTAGTTGGTGGTGGACTATGATAAAGGACAGCTGTGTGTGAAGCTCAGCTCTAATGAGGAGGTTGATGAAGTCATCGCTCAGATAGGAGTCAGCATACAGGAGCACTGCCCCGGACTCAACCCACTGTACGTACACCTGTCTGTCTCTGTCTCACTCTCTGTCTGTTGGTCTGTCTGTCCGTTTCTCTGTCCGCCTACCTGTTTGTCTGCCTGTATATCTCTATCTGTCTCTCTCTCTCTCTCTCCCTGTCTTTATATGTGTTAACTCGTGTGTGTGTGTGTGTGTGTGTGTGTGTGTGTGTGTGTGTGTTAGGAGGGTGATGAAGAAGTTATCTCTGAAGCCCGCTGAGAGGACGACCAGTCTACAGGCACTCTGGGAAAATAATCCTCCCACTGATAATGGACCCTGTGGTACACACACACACACACACACACACACACACACACACATAAGGCTCAAGGTTCTTTATTTGCCATATTCATTACATACACGTGATGTATTAATGTACTGAAATGTTTTTTCTTAGTGCCTTGTCCCACAGTGCAACAGTGATACATAATAAAACAGAATATAATAAAAGCCGAATATAATGAATAAAACAGAAAAATAAAAATAGAATAGAATCTATTAGGCAAAATCTAGATGTTATATGTAAAAATATGTAAAAAAAAAAAAATATATATATATAATGTTTAGCAGCTGGATATAAACACACATTCTAGTCTGATCTCTCTCTCTCTCTCTCTCTCTCTCTCTCAGGTGCTTTCTCTCGTATGTACTGGTGTGTGTGTGATCAGATGGGGCTGCCTTACAAAGCGGAGGTGCAGTGGGTATGTACATCCTTCTGTCTCTCTCCAGCTCTCTCTCTCTCTCTCTCTCTCTCTCTCTCTCTCTCTCTCTCTCTCCCTCCCCGTCCCCCCTTTTAAGGTTTTCATCTCTGTTTCTCGTTCTCCAGGATGTGGACACTATCTACCTCACCCAAGACACAAAAGAGCTCAACCTACAGGACTTTATCCACCTGGAGACCAGGTATCAGGAACGTGTGTGTGTGTGTGTGTGTGTGTGTGTGTGTGTGTGTGTTGGTCTGAAGTATGCCTATGCAGTCTGAAAGCAGCATTCAGAATTTCAGCTGATGAAGATGATTATAATGAATATGGTAATGATAATGTCGAAGATGGTTATAATGATGATGATGATGGTGATGATGATTAAGGTTGTAGGTTGTTGTAGGTTGTATGTTTTTATAGTGTGTTTTGTTCGTTGTCATGCTCAGGGACCTGGTGGCCATCGTGGCAGTGCTGGAGTACAACCAGTGGTTCACTAAACTCTCGCTCAAGGATTATAAACTGGTGCGTCTCATCTCACTGTCCTATGTAATATTATGTAATGTAATGTAATGTATGTAATATGTACTTTTGTGTGTGTGTGTGTGTGTGTGTGTGTGTGTGTGTGTGTGTGTGTGTGTGTTTAGCCTACAGATTTATGTGATCAGATCTTGAGAGTTGTGGCTCGTTCTAGCAGATTAGAGGAGCTGGCTCTGGAAAACACAGGACTCAAAGCGTAAGCAAAAACACACACACGCACACACACACACACACACACACACACGTCCACATTCAGATATGTACATTCTGATCAGTTTGTGTGTCAACACTTGTACACTTCACAAAGCTGTGGTGGATAATTTTGCATTTTTCAAGCATTTTTTCCTATTTCTAATTTCAAATTTCTATTTCAAAACCAGAAAATATGTCTAACATGCTTAATAAGTGTATATTTGTTTTCTCATAATTTTATAATGAGAAATATCCAGTAGGTTTGGCTTATTCAATATATATTCAGTATGTGCACTCCACATGTACAGTGTTTGTTTATTTATTTATTTATAGTGATTTTGCACAGAAGTTGGCCAGCGCTCTGAGCCAGAACCCGCACTCAGCTCTACACATACTCAACCTGGCCAACAACTCAGTGGAGGACAAAGGTGTCTCACTCGCAACATATACTTTTATACTATATATATATATATATGTGTGTGTGTGTGTGTGTGTATATACACATACAGTACTGTGCAAAAGTCTTAGGCACCCTTTTAATACAAACTTTGTTATGGATTTGTATTTTATGACTTCTACATTATTGATTCAGTACAAAAACATTTTAGATTCCAAACATTTGTTTTCCAGCACAAAATTAAATGTTACAGAAAAATGTTTGTATAACAGTAAAGAAAGCAGCAGATGACATAAGAGACACTTTTCAGACAAAAAAACAGAATGAAGGCTGCTGGGTTTTGCTGCAAAAATAAGAAGCGAGTCGACAGTCAAAGTCTCCAGTAGAACTGCGGCTGCTTCTGCAAGATGCTCAGTAACACTTCCAGCTCATTTCCTTATCAAACTGCACACACTGCACCTGAGACTGCAATTTTTTTAAAAGCGAAGGATCGTCACACCAAATATTGACTTTGTTTCATTTATTACTGTTTACTGCTCTTTATAGTATTTTTTAAATGTAGAAACATTTAATTTCGTTATTTCTGAAGGCATCTTTGCTCTACAGCATTTCTTTGCATGTGCCTATATATATATGTTATAAATACATTACTCAAAAAAATCATCAGTAAGATTAGGATTGTAAATATTCTAGTTAGAAGTTAATTATCCAGGTTTGCTGAGTTGGTGCTGCTGCTGCTGAAGACAGTGGTGATGAGGATGACAATGATGATGAAGATGGTAATGACTATTATGACAGTGACTATGTTGATGAGGACAGTGATGATAATGGCTATGATGAGAATGACTAGGGCAGAGGTATTCAAACTGTGAGGCATGCGATGGAATTGCAGGGAAAATGCCAGAAAAGAAAATTTAAATAAAGTAAATGAAAAAAGTGTTGACACTTTTCATAGGAGCTTCGCTTTTTAACGGCGAAAAATATGCCACAAGTGCAGTCTTTTCTTTCTTCTCCCTAATAAAAACAGCAGATGAGCCAATCAACATGTGAATTCAGAATGACTGACAGTTGTAAAGGTATTTTGAACTCTTTTGAAATATACCCTGATACAACACCCTTTCTGTCACAGTAATTGGAGATTTTTTTTTTTTTGGAGAGTTCATTGTGAATGTGAAATAAAGTCTGTCACTGTGTGTCTGACTTAACTATCATTAAATAAGTTTATAATATCAGTGGATTATATTTATTAGGGTTTGGTGGGCTCGAGTTCTCAGAACACTGGGGCTCAGAAAGTGGGGGTCATGGGGAAGACATTTGAATACCTCTGGACTAGGATAATGACAGTGATGACGATGATGATGATGACGACAACGATGACAATGACTGTGATGACAATAATGATACAATGATGACAATGATGGTGACAACAATGATGACAGCGATGACAATGATAAAAAAATTGTTATTATTATTATTATTAACGATGATGACGACGATGATGATGATGGCGACAATGATGACAATGACTGTGATGACAATAATGATACAATGATGACAATATTGGTGACGACAATGACAATGCTATTAATGACAGCAATGACAACGATAAAAATTATTATTATTATTATTATTATTATTATTATTATTATTATTATTAACGATGATGACAACTGCCAAATGCCATAAATGTAAATGACAACGATGATGACAACGATGACAATGACTGTGATGACTGTAATGACAATGATGATGACAATGTTGATGACAGTGATGATGACAAAGACAATGACAATAAAGATTATTATTATTATTATTATTATTATTATTATTATTATTATTAATAACGATGATGACGATGTGTTTATCAGGTATTGTGTCTCTGAGTTCCCCACTGGGAAAACTTCCATCTGGACTGAAACATCTGAACCTCTCAAAAAACTCCCTCTCAGCTAAAGGTGCACAGCGCACACACACACACACACACACACATAGTTCTTCAAATTTGCACTATTACTTTCACAGTGTGACGTCATTGATTCTTGTTAATTGTTAATTGTGTGTGTGTGTTTTAGGTGTGAACATTCTAGCTCAGTCTCTGTGTTCCAACTCGTCCTTCTTTAACACACTTGCACACCTTGACCTGTCTGGAAACACGCTGAGGGGAGACGACCTGCCTGTATGCACACACACACACACACACACCCAGGTATACACACTGATATTGGGTGTGTTATGAAGCAGCAGATTTGTGTGTGTCTCTGTAGAACCTGTGGAACTTCCTGAGTCAGCCGAACAACCTGCACACTCTGGACCTGTCCAACTGTGACTGTGCTCTGGACCTGGTCAGTGACCGTCACAGCACCTTTACACACACTCCTGTAACTTATAAATGATCTGAGTAAAGAAACAGATACACATTGCTGCTCTGTTTAAACATTTAGAATTTATGTCTAGTGCTAGAGTTTATATATGTCTAGTGATCTGGCTGAGATTTTAAGAATTTCCTTAAACACTAGAATACATAACAGTAGCACGAATTACAGATACACACTTCTACATTTTAAAATCAGAGTATGCTGCTTTGAGTTATCCTCAAAAATGTGCAAAAAGAGAGATCATCCCCCCACCCCACCCCCCATTTAAACCATAGATGAGCTAATCACCATATGGATCTGGAATGATTGACAGTTGCACAGGTGTTTTCTGATATTAACTCACAGCCTGGAAGCCCCGCCCACTTCCTTCATCTTACGTTAGTAATCTCTCATCTTGATTTTACCGCTTGATTTGAAAGATGCAGCGCTCTCACTTTCTGTCATGTAAATGGAAAATGTTTTGAGTTCACTTAGCTAACATTTGACAGGTATATTGTTAACATCACTATAATTATTATTATGTCTGAAAAAGTGTCTGAAAAAGTTTTGGATAAATGATCAAATATTTTGCTTTTTTGGGTGAAAGAGAAAAACTCAAACCATAAATGGACCTACAACGAGCCGTCAAATATAACATGTTCCAAATCATTTTAACGATAATGATTAAACTAGTGATTAAAAAGGATGTTTGTTCTCCTGTGCTGGTCAGTGTGGTCAAAATAGAAACTGAAGTGTGCGTATTTAAAGGGTTTTACGGTAACCACCAGCCACTTGACAAAAGAGATGGCAATCATCTGATTTAGTTAAGATGGAAAAGCTGGAAAAGTTGTACACTTTCTGTTTAATTATTGTACGTAATGAATTTTTCCTAGAATAAGAAAGAAAGTAAACTTTTCTGCTTAAACATTGTTCCTTTCCTGCATGTAAACTTTTCTATTGTCTAAGTATTAACTTAAACCACTGAGCTGGTGGTTACCTTATAACCCTGTATATATGCACACTACAGATTCTTTAGACAAGTGATGTGTGATTGTATTGAAAATGTACTGTTCCTCCTGTCTGTACTGTTCAGGTGTGCTCTTCTTTACTCCGAGGCTCTCTGAAGCATCTTTCTGTCCTCAACATGTCTAAGAGTGTCTTGAGTATTAAGTAAGAAATACACACATAAAAACACGCAATGCTTTCTGCAGTAAAACGTAAACGATATCAATGTGATGGTTAATTTTTTCTTTGTTATTATCTTGTGCGCTCCCTGCAGGAAAGGAAAGGAGCTGCCCTCCTCCTTTAAGCAGTTCTTCAGCACCGCCCTGGCCCTCAACACCATCGTCCTCTCCGGCACCAAACTGCCTCCAGAGGCCCTCAAGTGAGTCACACAAAGCTATTCTTTTTTTATTATCCTGCAATATGTAACATATTTCAAATCTATAACCTGCAGTATGTAACATATTCCATATCTATAACCTGCAGTATGTAACATATTTCATATCTGTAACATGCAGTATATATTTCATATCTATAACTTGCAGTATGTAACATATTTCAAATCTATAACCTGCAGTAAGTAACATATTCCATATCTATAACCTGCAGTATATAACATATTCCATATCTATAACCTGCAGTATGTAACATATTTCATATCTATAACCTGCAGTATGTAACATATTTCATATCTGTAACCTGCAGTATGTAACATATTTCATATCTATAACCTGCAGTATGTAACATATTTCAAATCTATAACCTGAAGTATGTAACATATTCCATATCTGTAACCTGCAGTATATAACATATTTCATATCTGTAACCTGTAGTATATATTTCATATCTATAACCTGCAGTATATAACATATTCCATATCTGTAACCTGCAGTATATAACATATTTCATATCTGTAACCTGCAGTATATATTTCATATCTATAACCTGCAGTATATAACACATTTCATATCTGTAACCTGCAGTATGTAACATATTTCATATATATAACCTGCAGTATGTAACATATTCCATATCTATAACCTGCAGTATGTAACATATTCCATATCTGTAACCTGCAGTATATATTTCATATCTATAACCTGCAGTATGTAACATATTTCAAATCTGTAACATGCAGTATATAACATATTTCATATCTGTGTCTAACGTTTTGCATGTTTAATCTAATATTAGTGTTAATATATCTGTTAATAATTAACAAATGAGTGTGTGTCTGATAATCTATATTGGGTGTAAGTCTCATTTAATGTGTGTGTGTGTGTGTGTGTGTGTGTGTGTGTCTGTATCAGAGCTCTGTTGCTGGGTCTGGCCTGTAATCCCAATTTAAAAGATGTCTCTTTGGATCTGAGCAGTTGTGAGGTATACACACACACACACACACACACAGTAATCTGAACCATCATTCTCCAGACATGCATCTTTTTTTTTTTTTTTTTGAGTCTGTATTGAGGAAGTTATTTCAGGCTCAAATTACCCCAAATGACTGCTGAGGAAATTTTTGAGGCCAACTGGAACACCTTAAACCTGCCAAATATATCCTGATTCTGCACACACTCACACTATCTTCATTTCATAATTCTGCACTCCTGCGTGGTTCTCTAAAGAGTCTTCACTGCATTTTAATCGCATAACGAAGCCTAAGCACAGTAGCAGAGAGTGCTGATGTTACGTTATGTGATATTGATGTCAGTTAGAGCTGTAGATACTAGGTCATTATTAAAATAATAATGAGTTCATTAAAGGTTATTAAAATAAGTAAGTATGTAAGTAAGCATGTACATGTATATAAGTGAGTATGTAAGTACATAAGTAAGCATGTATGTAAGTAAGTCCATAAGTAGGTTAGTACGTAATTATATATATAAGTGAGTAACTACGTAAGGATGTAGTACATAAGTAAACACGTATGTAGGTAAGTAAATAAGTACATAAGTAAGTACGCACATGCATAGGTACATAAGTAGATTAGTACGTAAGTACGTAATTAAGTACATAAGTAAATTAGTACATAGGTTTGTAGTACGTAAGTAAGCACATATGTAAGTATGTGAGTAAGTATATACATTAGTACTCAAGTTTGTAATATGTAAGTAAGTACATAAGTAAGTTAGTATGTATGTGTGTAGTACATAAGTAAGCACATATGTAGGTAAGTAAATACATAAGTAAGTTAGTATGTATGTGTGTAGTACATAAGTAAGCACATATGTAGGTAAGTAAATACATAAGTAAGTTAGTATGTATGTGTGTAGTACATAAGTAAGCACATATGTAGGTAAATAAGTACATAAGTAAGTTAGCATGTATGTGTGTAGTACATAAGTAAGCACATACATAGGTAAGTAAGTACATAAGTAAGTTAGCATGTATGTGTGTAGTACATAAGTAAGCACATACGTAGGTAAGTAAGTACATAAGTAAGTTAGCATGTATGTGTGTAGTACATAAGTAAGCACATACATAGGTAAGTAAGTA
>CM074982.1:4341288-4356224 GCA_037576825.1 Pangasius krempfi | reverse complement strand
TTCTTGATTCTGAATTCTGATACTGATTTCTGATTCCCGAATCTGAATTCTGTTTCTAAATTCTGAAACTGATTTTTAAATTCTAATTCTTCATTCTGACTTTGGTTCTTGATTTGAATTCTTCATTCTGATCAGTGTTGGAATAATTGTGAATATTAAAATCGTAATGTTGGGTTTGTTCTGTCTGTCTGCCTCAGTGAAGTAAAGCTCAGCATGGCCTCGTTCCTGTCTGACCGTATCATTGATGAGATCTTAGAGTCTCTCTCTCGCTCTCAGCACACACTGGTTAGTACCTACATTCACCAACACACACACACACACACACACACACACACACACACACACACACACAGAGGCTGTGTTTACATTCAGAGATGTTCATCAGTCTGAATGAATTCATTCTGATTACACTCGGTAATTCAGACTAATTTTAGGCAAGTGTCTCCTAGCTTGTAACTTTAACGCACTGTCAGCAAAACATCCTCTAAATGTATAGACGCCAAGACGTACTCACATTCTGATTCATTCTGGGCCTCATTTTTTAATCAGTCTTTTAGTAAAGTTATGTGTGAATGTTTTCTTGGCTAAACCAAAGTAAAAATTCCTGCCAGATTCACAAACATTTCATTAACACTGATTTTCTTCATGTTTCTTCATGTCCTGAAAAGGACAAAAATTGGCATGTAATATAAATAAATATGCAATTTCACTTGACAGCATAATCTGTATATATAATTGAAGTAACTCATCACCAGTTATTGGATTTGAAGCCGATCAACCGAGGTTCACATTTGAGAAATAGACTCTTTTTCCAAATGAACTGGATTTACACGAATACCACATTTCTTGTGTAAATGCTCCTGTGAACAGTTTACGAATGAATTCCTTCTTATGCAGTTGACAGAATCACTGGATGCCCATCTGAAACGCCACTTAAATTCATATTCAGCCTTTTTTCTCTCCATTTTTTCAGCCCCCATGTTGGTGCAAAAAATTAATGTTAATTAATTTAATTGTATTTAATGGACTGTTGAACATTTTATCATCAATCTTGCTTCATCGAATCACATTTTAATTCAGCTTGGCTTGACTCAAATGGTTTAACTCAAATGGTTTGTTGTGTATATTTGTAGGCGGAGCATCTGAGTAGGCGTTGCCAGCCGCTGATCCATCATGATTCGGAGGAGACTGAGGTTCTGGAGGAGGGGCAGCTGGAGCCAGAGAACCTGCCAACACCTTCATCTGACCTGCTGGTACACACATTCTCCTTCCCCGTTCTCTGTAGTGATGTGTGGTACTGTTACTGTTTAAGAATAGATACCTTTTAATTTGTTTGTTGTGGGTTTTTTTTTTTATGAAGCTGTCTCCAACCTCCAAGAGGCAGAGCATCCTTTTCCGGATGGTGCGTCCCATCTCCGTGGCCTTTGGTAGGGTGTGGATTGTCAACTAATTTACGCCTGTCTCTATCATTCATTGCAGGGATTTCACTGAAAATTCAAGGTTTATTAAACTGTCAAGTGGATCATTCATTTGTATGGCGTTATTCTGTTTAGTTTAGTTTTTTGTCTGTTTGGCCCTCAGAGCTGGAGTTTGATTTGGATAAAGCACTGGAACATGTGCCCATCCACATGGAAGACCCGCCCCTTCCTCCACCCCCTGAACCTGTGGAGGCAGAGTTAGAGAGGCCCGAGAGTGTGTGTTTCATTGATCTGCCAGAAACAGAAAGCCCCAAACTGCAGCACATGACCAAACTTCGCCCACGCAGGAAGAAGTCCATCACCAAACCGAGAAAAGCAGCTGTGAGAGTTGCATAGCCAGTACACACACATACACACACACACACACACTCTCACTGACACATACATTCTTTTTGTTTTTGGTCCTTTTTAGTAGTGCCATGTTCTTATTCTGGTTTCCACTTTTTTAGAGCGCTCCTTCAGCAGACATGGAGCAGACAGAGTTTGTTGGGAAAGTGGATGAGGGCCTGGATGATTTCTTTGCCAAAAAAGTCATAAAGATTGGCACCAAGTGAGACATTTTTGTCCTTTTGTTGTTTGTTTTTCAGATGTTTATAAATTAATCATATTAGTGCTCACAGTACAAGAAGGTTTGAGCAGGACGTATGGACATGTCTTTGTGTAGGACATATGCAGTAGGCATGTCTTTGAGTAGGACAAATAGATGTCTTTGAGTGGGATGTATGGGTGTGTCGTTTATATATTAACTCAAAGACTCATCTTTAAGATGTCTATAAGTATTCAGCTTCGCCTCAAAAGTAGTTTTATGATTGTACTAGATGTTATCTCAGTTATTGTCAGGTTAGTTTGTCTTAGCAAGCTAGCCAGCATTACTGGTAAAAAAAATTATGAACATACGTAAATGTGACTTTATCACAGAAATTCTACCAGGTTAACTCTTATTGACCAGCTAGCTAGAGTTAGCAGTGATGTTTTTTGTCTGTTAATGAACAATACAGTTAAAGTTCTGAAATCCTGGCAAGTTAGTTTAAGTTAGCAGTGAAGATTATGAACATTTTAGGGACTGAAGTTGCGTTAGCTTGCTGCCTAATATACTGACGGTTTCGAATATTGATGAAGATGACCGAAAAAAATTCTCTCAGAAATCATGTCAAGTTATTCTGTGCTAGTTAGCTGGCATTAGCAGTGAATCTTTATTTCTGTAGCAGTTGTCTTAGTATTTTATATTTATATATACATGTAATATATACGTATGAATGTATGTATATAATATAATCCTGTCTCTCAGGTGTTCCTCCATAAAAGACGCAGGTCCAGAAGGGGAGAGGAAGCGGGAATCTCGCATGAGTGGCTTCTTCAACCTCATTAAATCACGCACTTCCATGAAATCTCCACCCACCAGCCCACACACACCCACTCCTGCACCAACAAATGCCACCATGCCATCTACCACTGAATCTGATAACGTCGAATACACAAAGCCTGCAGTGAAAAGTCCCATCCTTGAACACACTCAAGAACCAATCAAGATTCAGATAGCGGAGAAAGTTGAACCATGTGAACCTGTAGATACAGCCATGACCTCTGAGAGTAAAGGTCATGTGGAGGAGGGTAAGAAGCGGGAGGGGCCACACGGGGGGCGAATCCGAGGGGTGCAGGTGATGGGGAGTGATTTCCTGGCACAGCTGCGGGCAAAACAGGAGAAGATGAAAGAGAAAGTGAGTTAAACAAGGCCTTTTTAAAATGATTTGGTTTAGTCTGGATTTGGATGTATTTTCACTCATTTTCTCATGTTATTGTCTCATATTATTGTTTATTTTAATTCTATGAAGTTTATTTTGTCTTTTTATTCATCCCACAGGCAAGTGAATCCTCATCTGCGAACAAAGCCGAATCCAATCACGGTTAGTGTGTTTGTAACACCTTCAGGTCAGCGCAAATGCACATTCTGCTTTTACACCCAACTGAATCAGTATGTGGTTGCGTTTTCTTTTCTCACCAGCTGATGGCGACAGTGCGGCTGTAGAGAAGCCAGCGCAGAAAGAGCACCACCAGGAGGCTGCGTCTAAATCTCCCTCTCCTTCTCCCCATCTCCTGAAACCGACTGCTTCTGCTTCTGTCCACACACCTCCAGCCAAACAAACCCTTCCAGCCGCACACACGGGCCTCAAAGCCCCACTCAGCCCACCATCCAGCAACCCCAAATCCACTCTGAGCGGCCACCCAGAGCACCACCCGAGCCAGGAGCACCTGAGCAGCTCCAGCACATCTGCCAGTGAGTTCAGAACACTAACATATAACGATGTCAGTTTTGTAGTACTAAGTGAAGGTGCTAGCTTTGTGGTATAATCTTAAAGAGTTTTCTCTACAAGTTCAACTACTAGAAGAGAAAGTTATTGGTATTTAGAGTAATATTTCCCCAAAAATAGTCCTCCAGAAAATCTGGCACAAACAAAAACAATGGCTCGCAAATCCGTAATTATTACATGGTTGCTGTGTAAGAAATAAACCACTTTGCGTTACAGGGTAATATAGGAAAATAATGATCGAGTTAATTATATTCCAGTAACACTGCACACCAAAGCGTTTTATTCCACTTATACCACAGCAATGGTATGTTTCATTTTACAAGATTTTTTTATTTATTAGAATACTTATAAATGATTATAGTTTTTTCAGCTCATTGTAAATGCATTTTTTATTATTAGCCTTAGATTATGTCATACAAGTCCCTGTGTAGATTTTTACTACAGAAACAATAAAGTATCAAAACATGTTCATTGCTATAAACCTGTAATTTGATTGGCAGCTGGAATTAGTATCAGAGCTGCTGTTAAAATAAATCAACACCTTCTGACCGATCAGAAAAGAGAATTCAACAGCACTGTGGTATAAGAGTGACATAACGTTCAGCATAGGTACCACAGTAATGTCATGATCAAGAGTAGAAAACCCATATTTACTCTTAGGTGTGATGTGTATATGTGTATTATAATCATAATAAAAGTAGAATCATGATCGTATTGTAGATTAAAACTTATTACCATGAAGTACAACAGTAAAAGTGGTTATTAAGTGTTATTAAGTGTTATTAAGTTAGCATAAGGTACCATAGTTTAGCTGTTATATATCACAGAAAAACTCTAGTATAGAAAAGTTACATTATTCTCTCTTTCTCCAAACACAGTCATTCAGACAAGACATGCTTCATGTCTCAAATGTCTGAAATTTGCTCATTTCAGTTTGCATTAGTGCTACAAGTCCAGTGAGCTAATAAGTAAAGGAAAAATACGTATGTGTTTGTAGCTACCAGTTTAACATTGTACAAACTGCATAACTAAAATCATTTTGAATAAATGCAGCTCCAGTTCAGAACTTAGGAACCAAACATCAGACACTAACCATGTCTTGGATGATTGAAGATATTTGGGAAAATTGTGTAAATTTAATTTTCAGCCAAACAACAAATCCGATAGTTTTGGCCTAGTAAAGCAAAGGTGTGTTGTGAATTTAGTGGCCATGGCTGTATGAATGCCATGTATTACTTCTTGAGCTACTTATTTATAATGTTTGTGAGGATTTTCAGTTATCCAGGTCATTCTGAAAAGTTTAGTAGTAGTAAATCTCAGGAGCTGGATTTGTCTTTTAATGTCTACACCCAAAGGAAGTTGACTGAAAGAAGTACTGATCCACTTACATTCCTGTCGTAATGTCTTTTTGCTTGCAATTTATACCAGGATCCACCGTTTGTCATGTGATCTTTATTCATTTTAACACGGTTGAGATATGAATTTCACACTCTCCCACCATTCAGTAGAATTGTTGAAGCTCCTCTGATGAAAGCGTCTTCAAGATTATAACACGAGTCCAGTCTGCTAGACTTCCTGCGACTAGATACTTATTTAATCTGCTTTCTGGCTTCTTAGATAATGTCTCAGCTCACCTCGGTGCTGTCTGCTCCACCAAACAATCTGCAACGGCTCAACACCAGAAAGAGGAGTCATCGAAAACGCAGAAAGAGGAACATATATGTGTCTCTCCTGGCTCACCTTTTATAGGTAACTTTTAATAAACAAATGTTTTACTCTTCCAGTTTATCAATAATAAGTAAGGAATAAAACACGAAGGTGATTATTTTCCTACTGTAACACATCCTGGAGTGTTTTATTCCTCTTATTCCACAGAAATCTGCTAGTGATTACATGGCATGTCATATTGTTTTCATATTTATAGTTACACTTAGTGTTGTGGAACATTCAAAACAAGCTTCTGTTGTCACTGATGTTATAGCATATACAGTATATTATAAGCAGCTGTTCTCTCACTCCCTCTTGAAGTTAATAAGCAACTCAAAGTGCAAACTCTGCCATCCTGAAGACCTTCCTATGGCAAAAAAAGTTACAGCTTTATCTCTGACTCTTACAAAGCGCTGACACTGGAGACTCCTTCCATAAACATTAACTAAACCTGTCCATATGGAAAGCTTCACCACTGTTATAGGTTTCTCACATTTTTATTCCATTATCAGCTCAAGTGAAGTTCGTTAGATGAGCCTTTGAAGAGCTGCGGGGTCGAGTAAACATTAGTGTAGACTTTAGACATAAAACATAACCAGAAAGCATTGCGTTCAGAGGCTTATTCTTTCTCAAGCCAGGAAAAACATTACATTACTTAACATTTCTGATAGCTAGGTAGCACCGAGATAGTTAGCAAGCTAACTAGTCAGCATGGTAGTCATGGACGTAATAGGGATGATAAAATACTTATTCTAAAATACAGTATACACTTTGATTATGCTCAAATTGTTTGTCAAATTGTTTTTATTTTTGTCTTTTTATATAATATCTGATGTAACTTAATTATTTGCTATCTAGTTAGCAAGCTACAGGAGATAATTGGCTCAGCACAATTAACAAGTCAGTATGACTTCACATTATTTAAGGGAAATTATTGACCACATTAGCACAGAAAATCATTTCATCCACATTGTTCTTACTGATAAGGACAAGTGCCCTTTAAATAAATGAAAAAATAAAAAAGTTTGTGGGATGTAGTAGATATGCACTTCTGAGTGGATAGGGGAAGTCACCAAGTGCTTGAAAACCTTATTTGAACACAGCGAAAGTTTCTTTTTGAGATTTTTAGGATTACAAAGTAGTGTTTGTTAGCTAACATACACACGACTAACAAAAAACAACTAAGAAGTTGCTTATCTTGTCTCTGATAGACAATCTTTACTTTTGGGTTCCTGAATGATTAACAAAATGTACACAATATGGCATGAATTCTAGCTTATGTCAGTGGTTAACCCCGTGTGCGAATGGTTTTTTTTTTTTTGGAGATGTACATATATCATATGTAGAATGTCAATGTGCAGTACTGATCACTTGATTTATCAGGACTCTAAACTCAATGCACTAAATGTAGAATGTAAATGTGCAGTTGCTATCTCTGGTCACTTACTCAACTACGGTCACTTATTCCATTTCAATCTGTACTTATGTGTGTCTGTACTAAACTGGTCACACCGATGTAGAGGTTAATGGGGAATACTATCACTGCTCACTTATTCAGAATGTTCTGAATGTTCAATGTGCAATATTATGACTTAGTCACCTGCTGTATATACTTTATACTGTACACTTGCTGTACATACTTACATACTCTTATACTACACGGTATACTCACTTTATAGTCTTATTTATTGTCTAATGTTATATGCTTGTTTTTATAACACCAGTCAGAAGCAGTGCTCCTAATTTTGTTGTATACAGGGATATACAATGGCAATGAAGGCTTTCATTCATTCATTCATTCATTCATTCATTCATTCATGTCTCAGTGATGATGTTGTTGCTGTCTCTCAGTGCTGGATCCTGCAGCAGAGGGCAGTGTGTTTGAGCCAGAATCATACACACCGCCATCACACACTGCAGCAGCAGGACAACGCTGCACCTCCCTTCACGCCTCCAGCTCCACCAGTGCTGCTGAAGAGAAAGATGATCGACAGCGCACCGTGTCTCTGCCTGCACAAGGTCTGACCCATCACATTCACCAAGTGAACGCCTCTCAGCTTTACTATACTGAGATATTTATCTCATGAACTCATTCTATTAGCCATGGATTGTGGTATTTACATCTTTATAAGTATAGAAGAGTGTTATTTCTACATTATCTGTGAATCCGCAACAAACTGGATCAGCTAGCTGTTGGACAAAAAAAAAAAACGTGTTAAAACTTTTTAGAGATTTAGATTTAGAGAACTAGATATTTTTTTAATCATGTTTAAAAATATTACAATTTTTTAAATTATTTCATCATTCTTCACTAGCATAAATAAAAATAACATTTTAGTAGTCAGAGTTAGATCTATAAACAAATTAAAAATAATATAACAAATTAATAAATGTTAACATTTAGATACAACATATGGCATCACTGTAATTTAAAGAAATGAAGTATATTTGTAAATTAAATAAGAGAACACAAACTTTGAATTTCATAAAATAATATAGATTTGTTATTGATATGTAATAAAGATCAGTAAGTTGATACTTAGTGGCACTGAACTGGTACTTAATTTGCTGTGTGTGTGTGTGTGTGTGTGTGTGTGTGTGTGTGTGTGTGTGTGTGTGTGTTCTGTTTGTAGTTGACCTTCTGACTCCTACAGACTCTATTTCATCTCCTGAAACTCTGGATTCCAGCAGCACTGACATGCAGCTCCAGTCTTCTGCTGCACTTGAACACACAGACCCAATACAAGAGGAACTCTCAACCAGTGAGGACGAGAGTGTGGAATAAAAGCCAAAGCAACCAGGGTCGAGTTTCCCAAAAGTGCCACAGCAGAAAGATCACCTTTAAATGGTAGCGCGAGCATCACATTGAATACTTTCTCTCCCAGTTATGATGATCTGAATTTTGCAATGCTTTTGGGAAACTCGGCCCAGAACATTAGTATACAATAAACACCAAAACACCCAGTATGCCAGCTTAGAATAAACACCATGCAATCATAATTTTTGGCGGTTTATAATAAGCACCAAAATCAAGAAGGGCGGTAGTAAATCACGCCATATGAAAGAGTACAACAGAGGAAAATAAACATTAAACCAACCAGGACAGCAGTTGAGATTAAACACCAAAGTGAGCAAGGTGACGGTGGACGACAGGGCAACAACTTAAATTAAACACAAAACTGAACAAGGCAACAGTTAAGGCTGAACACCAACGACAGTATAGAATAAAAACCAAACCAAAAAGCACAATACTGTACAATAAATACCAAAAATAAACCAGGTAGAAAAAACACCCATATAATCAGAATAGAAAAGAGCACCAAACAAACTAGGACAGGAATGTAGAATAAACACCAAACCAAAGTGAAAAATAGTGTAGACCGAACACCAAAGTAACTAGGAGGGAGGTGTACAATAAACACCAAACAAACCAGGATAGAAATGTAAAATAAATACCAACAGCGTAAAAAAAAATACCAAGACAACAAATTAGAACAAACACCAAGCCAACCAGAATAGCAGTATTGAATGAACGCCAAGCAAATTATGATTACACTTCTTCATTTATGACTACAGTTATCACTAGATCAACCAGGTTGACATTGTAAACACCAAACCAAAAAGGTCAAGTGTACACCAAAGACCAAACCACCCAGAAGAGAAATGTAGAATAAACACCAAATCAAAAAGAACCAGTGTAGAATAAACACCAAAACAAAAATTACAGAACTGCAGAATAAACACCAAACCAAAGTGGATAACAAAGTAGAATAAACACTAAAGTAAATAGGATGACACTGTAGAATAAATAACTGTCCAACCATAACAGCAATATCAAATAAAAACCAAACAAATTAGCACTACACGTTAAAAGTTTCACCAGAAAGTGTGACAGTGTAAAATAAAATAAACCCAAAAAAGGGCAACAGTGTATGCCAAAAACATAAAACCAACCAGGGCATAACTGCAGAATAAACACCAAACCAACAGGACCACAGTGTAAAATAAAAAAATAAAAAAAGTTTAGCATAAACACCAAATCAACCAGAACAGCAGTATTGAATGAACGCCAAAGAAATTATGACTACACTTTAAAATTATCACCAGACCAACAAGGTGACATTGTAAAATATAATAAACCCAACAAACAGGAGAAACCAACCAGGAGAAAAATGTCAAATAAACACCAAACCAACCAGAAGAGAAATGTAGAATAAACACCAAACCAAGCAGGACATAACTGTAGAATAAACACCAAAACAAAAAGGACAACAGTGTACAACAAACCCCAAACCAACCAGCAGAAAAATGTAGAATAAAAAAACAAAACAACCATGACTACAGTGTGACATAAACCCCTAGCTAAATTTAAAAACAAACAACAAAAAAAAACATAAAAAAAAAACAACTGACCATTATTTCAAAGTGGCTAAAGATAGAAAGGCGTGGAGGCAGGCTCGTTGTCATTGATCTGCTAATAATCAGGATTAGACAAGCTCCTCAGCCTTCTGTAATTATGAGCCGTCCTCCAGCAACAACACAGATGTGCAAACTTTTTGGAAAAGCTGAAACCTCCTTGTGCCTAATGAGCGGGGCTTTTTATAACTGTCACATGAGTGACTGTAATGGACATTATTATAGTCATTTTTTTTATTTTTCTGTCACTGTTTTTTTTTTTTCATGTTGTTGTTGTCTTCCTCACACAGTCTGTTGTGAAAGAGATGAAATGATTTATTCAATAACATTAGCATTTCGTTTATACATTGCATCAACAGCTTGCTGCTTGTCACATGGCTGGCCATGTGGATATTAAAATTAAAGCCCAACTTATATGAGTGTCTTGTCACTGTTAGCAATTCTAAATTTAATATATAATATCATCCGCTATGATAATATATAGTCAAATATTAAACAGTAGTTTTAGCTAAACAGGGCTTTAATGATACATTGATACGTCAGATTTTTCCAAAAATCAAATAATCAGCAGAAGGCTTCTGAGTAGCGCAACAGAAAAGTGTTCGCTGTATCATCACATAGATCGCAGATTTCAAATAAAACCTAAATCAAATAAACATCTGAACGCTTCTGAGTGGTGCAAAAAGAAAAAGTGTTCGCTTTATCGTCACAGAGATCGCAGGTTTGAATCCCAACGATGACCAGGAGCCAAGAGAGCAAAATTAGCCTTGCTCCTTAGGTAGGAGGGACATACTCTCTCTCTCTCTCTCCCTTGTCAATCATAGCAACACTAGCCAATAAAGGGTGTCTGTGAGCTCATGTATGTGGAAGAGGGCAGATAGCGCTTTCCTCCGAGTGTGTTACGCTGGCATGTGAAGCAGCCTGAGCAGCAGGCTTCAGTATCTCAGAGGAAGCATGGTACTGGTAGCTCTCTGGTAGCTAGTTGGGAAGAAAATGGGATGAAATTACAAAAATAAATAAATAAACAGCAAACAAAAACAAGTCATGTATGAATGTAAATGTATAACAGAAGCACTCAAATCTAGTGAAATGTAGGTTTCTAGTCTGCTTTATGAAACCTCCACATGGTGTATTGTGAAGAGATTGCAGGTTTGAATCTAATGCAAGAGATCAAAAAAACACCTTAAACACACAAAAGAAATCACTGAGTCAAAAAAATGTGCTTTTTCCTGTATAACAGTTGAAGTGATGTTATGGGTTAGCGTCATTTTCACATTTATTAATTTTCACAAAAAAAAGGCAACATGCAGCAAAACCTATAGGGAAGACTGAACAATGCAAGTATGACTTGATACATAGATTTACATTTAAACTAGATCTTTTATATTCATTCACATGTTTCATTGATTTCATTGTTTACCTTGATAATGGTATATTTTATTTTATTCATTCTCTGTGGTGATGGATTATACCTAATACATACATGTTCTTTAAAAAGGGAATATCTAAATATATTTTGATATATTGTTTTTAGACATCATCTTTGTTTTTGTTTTGGATTTTATTTTATTTTTTTTAAATATGTCTATTTGTATATTTGTACCAATTGAAAATATATATTTTTTTTTTCCTCTGCAAAATTTTGGAGTGTCCTTTAACAGAGGCTATACATGATATCATTATCGTTATATAATATCGATACACTTTTCTAAACATCATCATCATACAGCGTCAGAAATTTATTACTTCTTTGTTACACACTGTAAAAGTACTGGACTGACTGAACATTAAAAAAAAGTTTCATTTTTTCCCTCCTTTTCTTTCTAAAATACTTTCATTTTTATAAATGCTGGACAAAAATCTCTGAACCTAATATAGTGGCCCTTTGGCACTTGTTAGCAAAACCTCAGCAAAATTATACATCATGATACATCTTGTGTATCTTCAAGCTGTTTTGTCTTCAAGTATTGTGAATGTGGTCTGTTGTTTTTTTTTTGTTTGTTTTTTTTTGCAACATTTATTGCCTACCTGTACTGTATGTAATGTGAGATTTAGCTGTATGTAGCTAAATGTCACACTTCAGCCTAGACCAGGGGTTTAGATGCGGACTAGGTGCGCGTCTATTTCAGCAGGAGCACTTCTAGTGGATTGGCGATTCTGAATTGCACCTAGGTGTGAATGAGTGTGTGAATGGCATGTTCAGGGCATATTCCCATCTCAAACCCAGTGTTCCCAGGATAGGCTCTGGATCCACTGCGACCATGACCAGGATAAAACCATTCATTCAATTTAGCTTAAATTAACATTATATTCCAGCATATAGAGTTTATTTAGACCAACAGAGCCCTTTTCCCCTTGTTTTTCTCCCTAATTTTGTCACTTCCCAACCACCAGCCAGCTCTCTCTTACCTTACAGGGAGGATGAAGGGTAGCACGTGCTTCGTCTGAGATACATGAACCGAGCCAACTGCTTATTTGCTTATGTTTCATTATAGGGCAGTCTAACACGCTCGGAGGAGAGCACTATCCACCCTCTTCCTTGTACATGAGCTCACAGATGCCCATGATTAGCCGGTTTTGCGTGATTGTCAGGGGAGAAACAGTATGGCATCCTTCAACACTCGGGAGCTTCAGCAGAGCTCATTTAAATAAAAGTAGCTATTACAATTGTTTAAAATAAATACCAACCCTTTTTTTGATACACGTTTGTTTTCCTTTAATTTTTTTTTTTTTTTTTTTTTTTTGCAAATGCTGGCTTATTACCAAACACACTTGGTCTGTTTTCCTTCTGCAGCTGCATCTCTTTCATTCCGACTAGCATCCTGACCTTTTTCCCAGTAATACCCACGTGCCCGTGTACTGGCGTCCCCAGTGATTGCGTGTTGTCTCAGATCAGCCTCATTATGTGTGGGTGAGATAATTGATGAGCAGTCGCTCCCTCCCCCGGAGAGCGGAGGTGGACTTAGAGCCACTGAAAAGGGGCACGCTCGGGAGTCCACTCATTTGGTCTGAGCAGCGCTCTCAGTCACCTGTTGGAGCTCATCTGTTCACTTTCTCACCTGTTCACTCCGCTCTCTCACTCTCTCAGCACAATGGACAGTGCTGCTGCTTTTATGCACGTGTGGGGTTTGTTCGATCCAAACGGTAAGCCTAGTCTCTAAACCTCATATCATCATGCCGTGGGTCAGGATAATGAAATGTGCTGTTTGTGGAGAAGCGTAAAAAAACGGTGTGTTTTTATCACGGCAGATCATGGCTACATTGAGGGAAAGCACGTGGACGAGTTTTTCCGGCACATTGTGAAGAAATTAGGGATGACAGTAAGCCAGTTATTTGTTTCTATGTGTGTAATATAGCTGAGTATGCTTCTGGAGAGAATATGGTACAGTAAATTGGTCAACTAGTCACTTACTTCTGTGTTTAGACAAAATTCTAAACACAGTCTTCGCACTTTAACTGTTATCTGTTAACTGTTGCTGTTATCTTTTTTTTGTTGCTTCAGTCCATCTGTCGCCAGTGATTCGGTGGAATCACCATTACAATTGCATGAGTCTATGCCAACAATGGTGTGTTTTCACTGCATGGGCTATGAACTTTTTATGTGTGTGTTTCAATCTTTAATAGCTGCTTTATAATTATTTATCCATACTCAATTTGGATTTTCTCAGGTAAACCCACCGTGTAGGTCGCAGTAGGTGAACAATTATAGCCGTTATTACGCACAACATTTCAGAGCTCTACCCCATCCATCCCTGAGCTGGTATTATTTAGGTGATCTGTGTAAAGCAATGACTCTGAGATGAGTGTGTGTGGCGATGGTACGAGTGTCACACAATGGAACGGCTATCTTTGTGTTGGCCTGCTGTTATAGGAAAATATCAACAATGGAGTGGAGTGATTGTTACCTCTTTGCAGTTGATTATTTTACTACAACACCCTGTCTCTCTCTCTCTCTCTCTCTCACTATATATATATATATATTCAGGATTCTGCACTATTTCCAGGTCCCTATTTAAATGTAAGCAGCAGTTCCTCATGTCTAATCTCTTCTACTGAGGCATGTATTCAGATTATACTAAATGGATTTGATCTAAAATGGACCATAAAGTTTTGTACAAACTTGTGGAGTCCATGCCAGATCAAGTGCACTAACTAACCGACTAACGAACTAACGAACTCTGAAATTCAAAGATTCTACTTTTCACTCAATTGATGTTGTCAATAATATAATTTGTAATGAAAACTTTTGTATTAAATTAAAAAATAATGAAAAGAAAGCATTTTATATATTGAATATATATATATATATATATATATATATATATATATATATATACACACACACATAATATTCTTACAACGCAAACGACTCTATAATTAATTCACGATTCATTATTTTTGTAATTATAGCTATAAAGACTATCACAGTAATACATATTGAATTATATTGAATACATAGTCTGCTAAAGTCATTCTTCAACAAATACCTTCTGTTTTTGTTTGTATGCTACAAAACTCAACACTTGGAGCAGTTGAGCTCGGTACTCTTTCTGTAGCTTTTAAAAAATATTTGAAAACTTAGCATGTACTTCACAATATTTTTGGTATTTATATTTTCCTGTTTATTTTTATTATTTTTAATTCTTTGGGTTTTTTTTATATTTATATTTCATTTTATTCTAAAATTGTGCATTTTTATCTCCTTATGCTCACTTTGTATGTTTGTATTTTCACTTCATCTTGTATTTTATCTTTGCCCATTTTACTTTTCCCCCCTCCAATCCCACCAACCATCCAGGGTATGATACCCGCTAGCTGGAGAGGGTGAAGATTTACACACGCTGTGTCACAGGGCAGCGTAACACAATCTGAACAAAGAGCTTTCCGCCCTCTTCTGCATACTTGAGCTCACAGAAGCTCATGATTGGTTAGTGTAACTGTGATTGACAGGGGAGAGAGAGTATGCCCCTCCCACACAGACAGCGTGGCCAGTTTTTTGCTCTCTTGGCTGTGGCATTGTTGGGAT
>CM074982.1:4329119-4341188 GCA_037576825.1 Pangasius krempfi | reverse complement strand
GGGGAGAGAGAGTATGCCCCTCCCACACAGACAGCGTGGCCAGTTTTTTGCTCTCTTGGCTGTGGCATTGTTGGGATGAAATTTACTTTGTTACCATTTGATTTTTTAACTGCCTGATTATACAGCAATTTGAACTACCAGGTGTATGAAAAGTACTCATTATTATTATTATTATTATTATTATTATTATTATTATTATTATTATTATTATTATTATTATTTCTTGTTAGTTTTTAGTTTATTTTTTCTGTGTTATTAAAATGGCTCTGATTTTACAGCATTATGGTATTTATGGAATTCTTAAGCTTTGAAATTACAGCATTTTGCAGTAAATACAGTTTTATAGATTCACAATACCTTACTGCAACAAGGAATTAACCTTAAAAAAAGATACTTTTTCACACAGTGTGCTCAGTAATGGTCCTCTGGTTACAGTTAGTAACTGAACAATTAAAACATGACTGTAAAAGGTTTTATGTTGATAAAGTGTCATTCAGTTCTATCTATAAGGCACCTTTTTTAATCTGCTTCACTGAGTTAAAGTGAGTTTTATTGTTAAAAGGACAAGCTGATAGAGGACAGACTGCAGCGACTCCGAGACACGACCGCAGAAGGCCGTCTGCAAATCCATCAGGTGAGCTGTTTAGTGTGGACCTGTTAATAAACTTCAGACAGAATTTAATGCTCTGTATGCCATCTTTTTCTATTTAACACACACACACACACCCCTACAGGTGGCCAGCATCGTCCTGCCGGAGGAGGAGAACTTCCTGCTGCTGTTCCGCAGGGAGACGCCGCTGGACAACAGTGTGGAGTTCATGAGGGTCAGACCAGATTAATCGTTTGTTTTTTCCTAATCCTGCCTCTGTAATTTCTCCTGCCTTAGACATTTAATATGTTTTTCTGCTCTCAGTCCTTGTTTAAATTCGATACGTACTCATTAAATCCAATAAAGGGTTCATAACGAACCAATAAAGGTACCATAAAGAACCAATAAAGATCTCGAATGTTATAATAAATATGAATAAGATAAGAGTAAGCGTTTAAGAGCAAAAAAGTCTGTTTAAGAGCAAGAAATCACACTAATGTGTGGTTCATGTGGACTCCAGAATCAGCACTGCTTTGTAAATGTAACTTTTTTAAAAATACCTTTTAAAATAATTTAAGCCTAAGCTTAAACTTAAGCTTAAGCCTGAGTATAAAAACAAATTACGGTCATTTAAAAGAAAATCAGGGTGCATAGCATATGAACATAATTTAACTGTGAGTTTTTTAAATCAGGCGTAATGACTTAAACCTATCCTATCTGTGTTTGCGACATAGCGACAAGAAACCTTTAGCCAGAAAAACTGCATGCTAAGTACTTAGCTAATATTAATGATGACAAAAATGGTCATTTTGATATTATTTTGGCAAGGTTGCCTGAGGATATTGTGATTTTTTTTTTAAATCTCGACTCAGATACTGAAGTATCATTTGTGTTTACCTGAGAAAAAGGAGCTAGTTTACTACAAGCTACTTGTTAGCATTAAGTACAGTATTAGAAAGCAATATTTGTAAAGACAAATGAATAACTAAACCTGCCATTCTGTTATATCATCAATTTCCTAATGTTAGGAAACAGATGTCTCCTTTCCCAAATTTAGCATAAAACTTCCCCTAATTTGACGTCTCGCCCTTTTCTAATAACGCAGTAAGTTGTAGCTAATAATAGCATAGCGTAACCAGCAAAGAACTGGGGAGGAGTGAGTCACAATGACGAGAAGACATTTCTTGTCTTCTCAACTTGTCCGCCTTCTATCAAGTGCTAATTCCTGGTTGCTATGTCCAGCTTGTAGTCTAAGAGCTGTATTGGGTCAAGACTGACTGTTTCACGACCTGGTCTTAACTGCGAGCCATTTTATCGATCTGTAGATCTGGAGACGCTACGATGCTGACAGCAGTGGATTCATATCAGCTGTGGAGCTGAAGGTACCATTTAACTTTGAGATTAGATACAAGATATAGAACTTATGAAAGAAGCTTAAAAAGAATTTGAATATGAATTTTACATATTTGAAGTATATACAGATCATATGTTTTTTTTCTGTACATTTTTGCCTATGTTATCTTTTTAGAATGTGTGTGTGTGTGTGTCCTTGACTACACCAATCATAGTGATGTATTTGAGGTGTATTTAAGACTGCAGTACAGCTGTATGAGCTCTGTTTCTGCTCTGTGCCTCGTCTCTAGAGTTTCCTTGAAGATCTGTTTGAGCAGCACAACAAGAGCATCACGCCAGGCAAACTGGAGCTGTACACCAACACCATGGTACAGTCACCACTCCAACATTCTCCAATCTGATTAGCACCAGAGATTTGTATAGAAGACACTATACATAATCTACGTCTAATGCTTACAAGTTATTTTAAAAAAGAATGTGCTGTTAGTTAACAAAGAAAAATGTACAGTCGTTGATATGGTGAGGTTTTCTGTAAGGAGAGGTTTAACATTTGTGGAAGGAGTCTCCAGTGTCGGTGTTTTGTAACAGCCAGAGATAAAGCTTTACATTTTTCCACCACATGAAAGTCAGACAGAGGATGTTTACCAGAGGACGTTGTAACGTTATAAGATGCTTTTTTGACTGATTAATTTCAAGCGAAAACTTTTTACAGCTGCTTTAATGTGAATAATAATAACAGTAACTACAAATGGATAAAAAGTAAGATGTGTGATTCAGTATTGTCAGCATGCACTGATGTTTTATTAGGTTATTTTTAATATGCATAGTTTATTTTACTTAGTTAATCAGATTTTTTTTTAAACATATTCTCTTTACTAATTAAAGTAGCTACATGTACCTGATGATGATATTGGGCCATTTTTCTGCTTGTTTTTTTTTTTTTGTGCTTCTTTTTTTGTTCCCCAGATGAAGATGTTTGACAAAAACCAAGATGGCAACCTGGATTTAAATGATCTGGCCAGGTATTAATATTAATAGGTTTTACTACCGTATATTTAGAAATTTATTACAGGATATTTCATATGTTTTTGCGAATGGGTGCTTAGAGTGCAAATGGTTAACTACTTCTTCATCTACGTCTCCAGAATTCTGTCCTTAAAGGAGAACTTTCTGCTGAAGTTTGAGATGGATGTGAGTAGCTCAAGTCATGAAACTGCAGAAAAATTAAATAAACGTGCAGAAACATCTAATCTAATCTAATCTAATCCGTCCAGGCCTGCAGTCAAAAGGACAGAGCGAGAGATT
The DNA here is from genome assembly GCA_037576825.1 of Pangasius krempfi. Lineage (NCBI taxonomy): Eukaryota > Metazoa > Chordata > Actinopteri > Siluriformes > Pangasiidae > Pangasius > Pangasius krempfi. The sequence continues at coordinate 4,337,941 of CM074982.1, read as the reverse complement.
TTGAGAAAATCTTTGCCCACTATGATGTGGTAGGTTTGTGTGTATGATTCAGAAGATGTTCATAAGCCTGCGGTTCAGCTTTAATGCCTTCTCATAACTGAATGTACGTGTGCTCGTTAGAGTAAAACAGGAGCCCTGGAAGGACCAGAGGTGGATGGATTCGTTAAAGACATGATGGAGCTGGTAAAGGTAGAGATCTTTTGTCATTACGTCAAACATTAATGAGTTAGCAAGTGTAATTTCAGTTGTCTGAAGGCTTTTCTTTGTAATTTTCCATATTTTCCAACATACCTGAGGGAAAAGTTCATATTCCTGATGGTTTGGTCTTGGTCCCAATGTCCCACTGCCTTTACACTGTCTCTATGAAAGACTTTACAGCTACGTGCTAGCTACTTTAATCTTTAGCCTTAATGTACAGTTTCTATTTACATTACTTTACTAAATGGTTAAACATAAACGCAGTAATTGTTAATATAGTAATTCAAGCAGTAATTAAATCTTCACTATGTCCCTCTCATTCCAAATGGAGTCAATCAGCCAAGACATGTTTGGCATATGAGGTTTGCTTTTCTTTATTTTTTGCGCCAGAGCCACAAGGCTAAAACAGCTAACAACAGAAATTTAGCATGATACACTCACCTCAATCTGTGTCGAGTATCTCAAATATTACTTGATTATATTAATCGAGTTTTTAGTATCTCAAACAGACTTATTTCTGACTCTGTATAACACTCTTATATATGAAAACATACTAAAATACACAGCTAAGAACAGACAGACTGTGCTCCATCCTGAAGCTGAATCACTAAATGCTGAATCAATTTGTAATTTGTAAGTTGTATGGAGTCTTTTTTTTAATAATTTAAAATATGTTGATATTCTGGACGATTCCGTCTTGTATCCACTTTCCCTCTGGCTCTTCATTGTCTGTGTAAAAGACTTTATGGCTAGCTAGTTAAATTAGTAATATCACTACCTGGCTTATGCTAACTAGCTATCTTATTTCTTCCTCAGCACATAGTTAGCGTTCGACTCTGGTAGAGGCATGACTAAAGTTTGATGGCAGAATGGCACATTAGAAGTGATTTAAATAATAATAACAAAAATATAGTTTCATTTGATTTATTGAATCTTATAAGTGTAATCCTTTACCACAGACTTATTCTTGTATTTTATGAAGTTGAAGTTTTTGAGTAAAACTCGTCAGTCCTTTGAGGCGAATGTGTGATTTAGCTAACCTGTTAGCTGTAAACTTTTGTTACCCGTTAGTCAGATTAGCGTCATAGCTCCAGTGCAAACCTAAAGAAGCTAATGTCGGAGACACCGAACATGTCTGGCTTTGGTGTATTTCATTTCATTTTTTAGTTCAGTGTTCATCTGAACTGTTAATTAATTCACTTGCTGTGTATTTCAGCACGGCTCATGTTTACTGTTTTTCCCCCTCATGGCCGTCCCTCAGCCCAACCTGAGTGGCACAGACTTGGACAGGTTCAAACAGGCCCTGCTCAGCCACTGTGACGTCAACAGAGACGGAAAGATCCAGAAGAACGAGCTGGCGCTGTGTCTGGGGCTGAAGCTCGCTCCCTGAAGCACAGCACACACACACACACACACACACACACAAACACACTCACAGGCTACCTGCTAATGCTAACTCTATCCATATAACATTTCAAGCAACAATGCATGAGGAATAAATACTGCATTCAATGTTCATTTAAACCTAATTAACTTGAAAACTTTATGTAGTCAGGTTGGTGTTTACTTTTTAAAAAATCTCTTCGATGTATGCCGTGTATTTCTCTGATCCTTCTGTGGTGATAAATAGATAAATGTGAACTTGTGTTACGCAGAAAAAGGTGTGCTGCTTTTTAATTTAGCTCTCAGTTATTTAGCAAAAAAGGCAGCAATAAAGTGTCTTTGACTTAAAAACAGCTAACAGCTTACTTCCTTCAAAGTTAATACTGAAAGAAAACGTAATGCTCAAACATACATGTCCTGACAAAGAGAGAAATTTTAATGCTAATATCCTGACTTCATTTTACATTCGAGTTCTACACGCCCTGATCATAAAGAACGTTGTAAGAATGTTCCTGTAAGAACGTTTGGCTGTTAGAACATTGCTTACTAAGTTAACTAAAAATGTTTTTAGTTAGACAAAAAAAAAAGGCTTCGGTAATGTTAGTGCTAAACAACTTTGCTGCAATATTTTTAGTTATAGGAACATTAACAGTAATGTCAATGTTAACACTAATATTATTCATTTACTAAAGTTGTGTGTAGTTGTTTTTTTTTGTTTTTTTGTAGGACAAACCAAACTGAAAATTCCTGAATTACAACGTTTTTGGTAACAGTAAATTTCTTTGCACTCAGGTGTATGTGTAAAATCACAGTAACTTACCAATTATACGATTTGAAGCCAATCAGTTGAGGTTCACATTAGTGAGTCTCCTTATACATAAATTTATGAAAAACTCAGGAGTTCTTGTACAATATGATTTTTCCCCACCAAACTAACTGGATTTTCATTTCTTGGTCCTGTCAGTGATTTACGAAGAAATTAGTTCATATCCAGCCCATTGTGTGAGCAATGTTGTAATAACATTTTTCTAAACACCTCAAAAAGCTTGACAGGTTGAACAATTTTTGACGTAAACGTTCCTAGATCCTAAATTTTAGAGAACATTTTGCTAACCTAAAATTGTTAGCTGCGTAACAAAACGACAAAGTTGTAATATTTGTTCAGCTGAAAAAGACTCTATAGGTGATAAATTTCTTCAAGATTTAGTTAAAGTTTAATTTACGAATTTGCCCCTTGTGTATGTCTGAAGTTTGTTTTGTTGGTTTTGCACCGCAGCTACGATGCTAATCTAGCTAACAAGTAATGGAAATCTTTTTTCATTAATACAATTCCAAATCATCATGTACTTGTCAAATGACGTTTTGAAATCCTAACCTTTGAAATATATATATATATATATATAATAGCAATATTGCTATTTCTGCTTATCCAAAATGGCCACCCCATAACAATCGAGTGTTCAGCTACATGGTAAAGTTTTGTTCTTGTTCATGTAAACCACAGGAAGTCTGTGTGACATCACTGAAGAATTGGATGTGGTTGGAGGAAGATATTTACTTAATTTTTTTTATAAAGATTTTGGGTGACCTCCGTTACTTATTAGCTTCAAAAGTAAAGAAGCAGATATCAGACATAAAACATGTCTTAGCTGTTGGGCAAAAGGTCCATTCTGAGTAACGAGAGAGAGAGAGAGAGAGAGAGAGAGAGAGAGAGAGCAGGTGTAGGAACTGAATTGTGTCGATTGATGGGTCAGTGTGTAAACAGAAATGGGGTGGAAAAATTGGTGCCTGTTGTAAAGCTGTAAAGCAACACCGTGTGTGCGTGGGTGTGTGTGTGTGTGTGTGTGTGTGCGTGTGTGTGTGTGTGTAATAGCAGTACTCCAGCAGCCTGTGTAATGATCATGTATTTGCTCATCTCCTCACCACTCAGACAGACCGGACTGCACATTATCCCTTCTCTGTACACAGAAAAGAGCGAGAAAGTGAGAGTTAGTGTCACAAAGCTCATAATTTCCCATCAGTGCTGACTCCAGTGCACAGAATGAGTGGAGGTTTGTGTTTGTCTTACCCGACCTGCTATTAAATTCAGCCATCATGAGTTTCACAATAACATCTGAACCTGGTGCGCCTTTATTCTGGAGTTTTATGGAGTTGGTTTTGTGGAGGTGTTGATTATCAGCGGCTCTGACGGTAGTAACAGGTGCAAGTTTATTTTAATGCACTTGTTCAAATACATTATTGTTCCTATAGGAACAACTTACACAGGGGCTTGTATGATGGACGCTCCATATAGACTGATAAAAAAAAAAAGTCTGTAATTGTTGATATGGTGACGTTTTCTGTGACAAGATGTTTATTTAACATTTATGCCAGGAGTCTCCAATGATAGTGCTTTGTAACAGTCATACATAAGGATATTCCTTTAGGTTTTCCACCACAGGAAAGTCTTCGGGGCAGATGACTTTGCACGTACTGGTTTCTTAATGATAACAAGCTGCATTTTTTTTTTGTCTTACTGACCGATAGAGGGAAAAGTAGAGCCTGATGAAGTGATGACTGTTTAGCGCTGTTAAAACATAGGCCGTAAAAAGAACTAACTTGTTACATAGATTTTCCACAACATTAAATGTAACTATAAATGGGTAAAAAAAATATGCCTATTTCATTAATACACACATTTGATCATTGGCAAATTGCTGTATTATAAGAGAAATAAAACACTTCAAGGCATGCTGTTATTGGAACTTAATCTACTTCAGGGTAGTGACAGTAACTCCGTGCTGTCACACCATCCGGCCGTTGATTATTTTCCTGTAACAGCTCAACCCCATGTGTTTTATTCACTGGCTAGTACACATTCCCAAACACAGGATTATTTTATTTCTATATGTACGATATCTGATGCATTATATCCACGAAATACTTTCTCTGTTGCAGCTCCACTCAAAAGATTCTTATCTCACATTGGGCTGCTTTAAAGATGTTCAACACCAACATTTCCAATACACTTGAGCCAGCACATAATAATCCAGCAGCATACATTATGGAATAACATGATCATGTTACCTACAGTACATTTCCCAGCTAGCTCACGTTTGCTACACATTGACACAAATTGGGATTTTCCGTTTGCTTTTTATTTCTTAAATTTTTTTGATATGCTTTGTCATATTCTCAGTGATTTATTCACCAGTAGCCAGTCAAAATAATACCCTAACATGGCCCATGATTTTTGTTTGTCCCTAACATAAGCTAAGTTAGCTTAGCCTGGCTGTTCTGTGACTAAAATTTTATGTCTTCCTCTAATAATTTACAGATTGGACAATGATTCTCAGTTCACAGGTAATGCTTCCTGAAACACAAGTGCTGAAAATGTAAATGGAAAAAGTACAATTAGTGCTGTGGTAACAATAAACATGAAGCCAAACACCAATCTACTGTATATAATCTGTATATATAAGAGATTTTATGACTTTTAAAATTTAGTTAAACATACAGGACTGCTTGATGCACTTTTTTATTTTTTTATTTAATGATTTATAAATAAATTTGGCTTGAATCCAAAGACCTTATATAAAATATTTTATATATCCTACTGTATATAGTACATCTTATGTACTGCAATACAGCCATCTAGTGCTCACTTAAAAACTGACAACGCAATTAACATATGAGCATGAGGTGAAAGCTTCAATTAGGATTAATCACAGCAGCAGGAGTTAGGAATAATTTTCACTTAGCCATTAATAGAGTGTATAGAGTATAGATTTGAGTATAAAATAATCTACATTCTCTAATATATATGCTGTGTGGTGTATCGACTCATATTGGCCTCATTTGGAGCGACTGATATTTTCACCCTCATATTTAATTACACTCCTGGGCAAAAAAATGGGCCAAGTCCAAAATGGCTAACTAGGTTATCTGATGAAGATGTGTTAAAAAGCCATTGTTGTCTCAGAAAAAACATTAAAGACAGAATGAAGGTTTTGGCAGAATATGGAAAGTGTGATTCAGAGTGGATCAGCAGTTAGGAGTTGTGTGGAGAGATGAATGAGATGAATTGAGTTGCAGGGTGATGCTCCAGAGAGGTGACTTCGAAGACCTGGTGAGAAACATGCACGATAGTGAAAGCATCTCTACCACAGTTAAGCCTAGAGGAAGAGGTGTCATGGTGTGGGAGGCTTTTCAGTTGCTGATATGAGTGAGCTGCTTCACTGTGAAAAGTCAGTTAATGCTTTGGAATGCAGGAGAATATTTTAGAAAGGATTGCTTCCCACAGTTGAAATGATGTTTCCTAAAGAGGAACGATCAGATGTTAGTTTTCAACAAGACACTACAAACACCACCAAAAGGTGGTTTGAGATCAAGTCCATCAGCCTCATGGTTTGGCCTGATCAGAGTCCAGATTTGAACCCTATAGAGAATATTTGGTCTCATATTAAACACAAACTAACCGGGAAACATTTTTAAACTACTCATCAGCTGTATAAAGCCATCGACACTGAATGGAACAACATTGACTCTTCTTTCTGTAAAAAGCTGCCTGCAAGTTTAATAGCAAGTGAATAGCTATCACATACTAGGTTACTTTAAAGATTAATATTCTGCCATTTTGGCTTTCTTTTTTTTTTTTTTTACACACCAGGAGTGTATAACAGTTTGTACCAAAAAAGGTGCATTAGACTTTTGCACAGTACTGTATATATTTTTTATATTTTTACAGGTGTTTTTTCCCCCCATGAGCGCACTATTATTATAAAATTACAGAGTAAATATGTTTTATTATCTAGTTTTAATCTAGTCTTATGTTTTTTAGACAAAATCTCAGACCAGTTAGAGACAATGTCTAGAAGAAAACTGCACTGTAAACCTCTAACTACTGAAGGTTTCATTAGTAAACACTAGGGGGCGCTGTTTAGTTGTTATTTTCCCCATGTACGTTATAGAATAATAATAATACATCAGTTTTAATGGATAACATTTGAGGTTTTAGCTCTCTCCACACTGCATTTCCGGATTTTGTGAGCTGATGTTTGTTTATTCGTAAATTCATTATTAATTATTCATAGCCTGGTTTTATTTTTTATTTTTTTCCGTTATTTTGTCATGCTTGACTTGGAAAAGGCTGAATGTCAGTGTGTTTATTGCTGTATGCTGTTAGCAGTTAGGAATTAAATGCTGTTGTCCCTATGTTAGCTATTTTCACGTAGATCCATGCCTCCTGGTAGTAATAAACCGGATTGTTACACAGAAAATGTGGGAATAAACACAGCAAGAGTCTGAAGCTGAAGCCTATACAAACGAGTCATTCATTTTAATCAAATGAATCAAAACGCAGGTAGTTCGATTCAGCTGAACGTCTCGACTCGAGCTGTGAATCAAATAAATCAGTGAATCAAATAAAACAAATTAATTCAGCTGTGAATCAAATAAATCAGACACATGGAACTGGTTTGTTTGAAGAAGCAATTCTGTCTACATGAAGTAAAATTAAATGAATCAAACCTCATTTTGTTTTTATTCGGGTTTGATTAAAGGAATCGATTCAATCGATTCAATTCAGTGGATTAAATGCCGTATGGTTGAATACGCTTAGGTTTGAAAGAATCGATTCAGTGAAGTGAGTCGTCACGGACATCACTGAGAGAGGGAGAAGGCGTGGCTTCAGTGGCTGTCACTCACGCGCGCTCTGAGTCGCTCTAGAGCTCGCGCGCGGGGAACCGGCGGCGTAACCACGTAAGATGACCGGAAAGGTGCAGTGATTGAACAACTCCTGTTTGACTGTTTGTTGTGTTTTTCGGTCATTCCGCCATGTTTCCGGTTTTGTTTGCTTTCTGCGCACTAAATATAAGCGATAGGGATTTCGGAATGAGTCGTCCGAGGGAAACATGGTTACATTTTCGCCATGGCAACCGTCGCTAAAGCGTCACGTTCGCCGTAGCGCCGTTACTGAAGGAGCCGTTCCTCTCGCGCTGTAATCTCTCAGGCAGCGGGAGGTTGTTGTTGTTGTTGTTGATTTTAACGTCAGCGCGCGCCGTTTAGCAGCTCGTTGCGGAGGTGCGGGGTGAGATATCGACTAACCCCCCTGCAGCCGGACGGCTCGGACATGGAGGCGGTTATGGAGAGAGAGTGCAGCGCGCTCGGAGGACTTTTCCAAACAGTCATCACCGACATGAAGGTAACGGAGACCAGAACGTTACCGGCACTGCCCGTTACCCTGCAGCGCTTTAATCAGTAGCGCGAGCGGGTGCGCTGTTTTATTATCAGTGAGCTGTAGTGTCGGGGTTTGATGGACAGATGATGGAGATGCTGATGGGTTGCCTGGCAGCTGCTGTGGCCTTGAGTGTGTGTTTGTATGTGTTTATCTGTATGTTCGTGTGTGTGCGTGTGTGTGTGTGTGTGTGTGTGTGTGTGTGTGTGTGCGTGTATATGTATGTGTGTGTGTGTGTGTGTGTGTGTGTGTGTGTTTATGTCGTGGTGGGGGACCAAGTATAGGAAAATCAGACAGGTATTGTCTGGCCCCCAAATAAAAACAAACAAAAAAGCATTAATTAGCTGCCTTAATATTTACGTCAGTAGATAGTAAGACAAATGTGTGTGTGTGTGTGTGTGTGTGTGTGTGTGTGCAGATATTAAATACTCACGTTTGTCATGAGCCCTGAAACACAACATTCAGGTCAAAGCCACAGTGTTTGATTTACAGCTGAACACATGCTGCATGTAATCGTTTATACAGCATTAAATTAACACGTACAGTACAACGTGAAACAAACACTTATGCTGTTGACGTGGTGTTTTTACAGTGAAGCTTCAACGTCTGCTGCCAAAAGCACAACTGAGCACAGAATAAATGTTAATCAAACACTGTGTTCATTCAACACTTCAGTACTTACTACAGCACTATCACTCTGGGCTGAGAGTTAATTCAACGCTGTAGGTGTTTAGTCAACACTATGGATGTTTATAATACTACCCTGTAGGTGTTTATTCAGCACTATGGATGTTTATAATACTACGCTGTAGGTGTTTATACAACACTGTAAATGTTTATAATACTACCCTGTAGGTGTTTATTCAACACTATAGGTGTTTATAATACTACCCTGTAGGTGTTTATTCAACTCTATAGGTGTTTATAATACTACCCTGTAGGTGTTTATTCAACACTATAGGTGTTTATACTACCCTGTAGGTGTTTATTCAACACTATAAGTGTTTATAATACTACCCTGTAGGTG
>CM074982.1:4311404-4329109 GCA_037576825.1 Pangasius krempfi | reverse complement strand
CAACACTATAGGTGTTTATACTACCCTGTAGGTGTTTATTCAACACTATAAGTGTTTATAATACTACCCTGTAGGTGTTTATTCAACACTATAGGTGTTTATAATACTACCCTGTAGGTGTTTATACAACACTATAGGTGTTTATACTACCCTGTAGGTGTTTATTCAACACTATAAGTGTTTATAATACTACCCTGTAGGTGTTTATTCAACACTATAAGTGTTTATAATACTACTCTGTAGGTGTTTATTCAACACTATGGGTGTTTATAATACTACCCTGTAGGTGTTTATAATACTACCCTGTAGGTGTTTATAATACTACCCTGTAAGTGTTTATACAACACTGTAGGTGTTCATACAACACTGTACATGTTTATAATACAACCATGTATGTGTTTCTTTAACACTATAGGTGTGTATTCAACATTGCAGGTGTTTGTACTACTATAGGTATTTATTCAACACTGTATGTGTTTATTATACTACCCTGTAGGTGTTTATTCAACACTATAGGTGTTTATTATACTACCCTGTAGGTGTTTATTCAACATTGCAGGTGTTTATGCTACTATAGGTGTTTATTCAACACTGTACTGTGCTGTTTGCACAGCAGGTGTTAATTTAGAACTGTAGTTTTATCTTAACCCAGTAGGTGTTCCAGACTGTAAGTGTTTATTGAATACTGAAGGTGTACATTCAACACTCTAGATATTTATCCAGCACTAGGTTTTTATTCACAGCTGAAGGCTTATTCAAATGTGTTGGTGCTCAGTTCACACAGTAAGTGTTTATTTAACACAGTCGATCTTAGCCTAAGCCTGCAAGTGTTTATTCAATATTATAACTGTCCCCTCAGGATTAAGAGTTCATTTAACCTGTATGAATAAGTAAAACAGTGTACAATTTATTTCAATACTGCCCACGTTAACTTAACACCGTGTTAGTTAAACACTGTAGCGATCACGTGGGCGTGGCAGATGGATTCTCTTAGTGCAAATGCTGACATGGATGAGAGTGTTGTGATTATAAAAAGAGGTGGCGTCAGAACGAAAAGGTGCGATTAGGTGATATCCAATCAGATCAGCGCCGCTCATTTCTCCATAGTGACCTATTGTGTGTTTTTGATTTGCCTCATCCTGTGTTTATATCATCCTTGTTTTTATGGTAGCAATAAATCAGTCAAATCTGGTGTCGAATGAATCTTTCGAGAAGATCAGGATCAGGAAAATACCGGTTTGACATTGCATCTGTGCGGAGAGGTACAGTAGGTAGTAACTCGAGTGCAATTTTGGATCAAAACTCCCACTGAACAGGCAGATTTTGTCTGCCACGCCTTCTTTTACACTCCTGCGCCCTGTCAGTGTTAAAGCACAAAATGGAAAAAAAAAAAAAAGGCTTACGCTCAACGAAAAATGAGCAGGACACCGGTGTGGATGTTCAGCATGCATTTTCTGGGATCTCTTTAAAGCTTACATTTGATAGATGGCATTGTTTCTCTGAGATGCTGGAGAGAGCAGCTGTGTGTGTGTGTGTGTGTGTGTGTGTTCACAAATGCCTGGTAAAGCCCCTGGTAAACTCCAGGCTTGCTGCGTCATTTCAGTTGGCAGTGCCAAATTTACGAATAACAATACTGAACCAATCTCTAGTGCACTACTGCTCAGTGTTTTGCTATTAGTGTAATATAATGATGGATTCTCGATCCCGAAATGCGTCAGCCGTCTGATCAGTAACACATACATGCAGACGTGTAGTGTTCACCAGTGATGTCACCAGTTTAGCTACAAATATGGTAGCTAGTCAGGGTCACGGTGGATCCTGGGCGTGAGACGGGACCCTGGATGAGACGCCATACACATATTCAAATACTCGTTCACACAGTGCTTCTGTTTTTGTTTCTGTTTCTGTTGGAGACATTTATCTAACGTTTAAGGAAGGAGTCTCCCGTGTCAGCACTTTGTTTGGAACGGTTTACGCTTTCCGGTTTCTTGGTAAAATGCCAAGCTGCATTTTTTTTTTTTTTTTGTCGCATTAACTTCAAGACACAGAGAAAAAAAATAGTCTGGCGAGGGAATGACTGTTTATAGCCATTATAAAGTAAGTGATAACAGGAACTAACTTGTTCAACAACATTAAAATGTAACTATAAGCGGTTACAAAGCACAACGTGTCATTTGTTAGTAAATGGTGGTGGTAACCCGTCATGGATTATTATTTTCCTATAACAGCATTGTTCGACGTGTTTTACGCCTTACATAACACTTTTTTATTGTTGCATATATAAACAATGATGTGTAAACAATGAAAACCTGTTTTTATAGTCAGAAGATGCAGAAATGTGAGCTTTTTCTTATTTTTTATTTTTTCAAAGATACACATTTTGCTACTGCAACAATGGAAAAATAGACCTTTTCTTCATTAAACATTTAAACATTCTTTATTTTCCACGAAGATGATTGATGTAACCATTGTAAATCTAAAGAACAGATACACTTCTAAACATCGAAAGCTTTCCATAAAGCCACACTCTCCTGGAGAGAAACTGAATTTGACACAAGAGCTGTAGAGGTTTAGATCATCTGGGCTTTGTCTCGCTGCTGCTTCAGCACTAATCCCGTTCACCCTGATCACCCCCGTCTCTGTGTTCAGCTCTCTGCTGCCAGTCACGCTGCCCGTGTCTGTTCATGCTCTAAACTGTGTGTTTAACCTGAAGGAGCAAGACACATGTGCCGGATCAGTTACTGCAGTTTTCAACATGCACGGTGTTTCTGATGGTTTTATTTTATTACCCCGCCCTCCCCCTTGTGGGACGAACCTGCTTAGGTAGGCAGCGGCTTTGGCTCGCATTTTGGACACTCCTGTGCTCGGCTGTCCAATTTGGAAGCAGTATGAGGTTCACTGAAAGCAACATCTCACTAATTTAGAAATGGATGCTGAAGACATTTAACATTGTCAGACGCCTAGAGTGAACTAATTGTAGTAATGGCTGCACCGAGTCTTCACGTCTCTATTGTCTTTGCAAGTATGAGGTGTCAAAGCAACAAGAAAAGCTAGCAGAATTTCCATTTTCATGTGCACGTCGTTTCGTACTGAAGTCAATTTAATTTAATTCCAAAAATCAGCACCCAAAAGACACCAAAGCATTTTGGTACTACTGAGTACTGAAAAAGTCTTTTAAAAACTATTATTGTTACTTTTTTCAATTCACTACTGATTCACTTAAATTCAGGACTGATACCAATACGATTCGATTCAGGACTGATACCTAAATGCTTCAGGCATGATTCAGTTCAGTTCCATTTAGTTTTTCCACCACAGGAAAGTTTTTTTTTGAGAGAAAAATTGCCAGTGCGTGATCGACTATTTCTAGCTGCTGTAACATAAGTGATACCAGGAGCTAAATGCTTCACAGACATTCCACAACATTAAATGTAACAATAAACTGTTAAACAACATTATCAGGTTAGAGCTGTTTTCCTTTATGATTCAAACCGGATCTTGGCTCGTAAATCGATGCGGCCAGATCAAAAACTGTTTTCCTGATTCAATTTTTTTTCTTTACGCTCCTAAATATTAGGACTAGAGTCACTGACATGTCACAGAGGAGTTTGTAAAAGTAGATGAGAAGTTTCCATGGCGCAATAAAATCCTTTACCTAGTAGATGCAAAGTTGGTTAATACGACAAACTTGATGGAACATTGGATTAAACATGTTTTCGATGTATGAACAGCACTGCCCTGTCACTGCTGGAGACTGAACAATCTAGGAATGTTTTGACTTCACACTGTATATGAAGAAACCACACCTTGTGACTAAGAATGCAGTGATAATATTTTTCCCCAGTCTGGGTCTGAATACATGTTTTTTGTGTTCATTTCTGATATAGAAATGAGCAACTTGCTTAATATTAATCAGTCATGGGCACTGGGAAACATGTTGTTTAGCTCTTACTATTTTTCCCCAGTTTATATAGTGGCCATGAAAAGCAGTAGATTACTAGTCTACTAGACTGTTTATAACTTTAACTAGCAGCCTTTAAATGAAATATATTAGTTAGCTACATTGGACTAGTGTTGCAGTGGAGAAGAGCAAGGTTTTTTCTTAACTTCGGAAAAGTGCTTCTATAAAGCTGTACGTAAACTACGTTTTTGTTTTCATTGTGACAGAATCTTTCGTTAACAATAACTGATGGCAGCTCAATATCGAGAACATCGTACTGGGTAAGAGCTGCTATTTCCTCTCACTTAGCTTAGACTGTGGACATTTTATCTCGCCTTATCTTTAGCAGCTCCTGGTGCTGAGTTTTATGTTTATAATGTTTTATCGGGTTAGTTGTAATTGTAGGACGATGCTGGAGTTTCTGCTCGCTGATATTTCCACAGAGCACAGTTTGCAGCCTGCTTTGCCTTGATTGGCATCATTAATCGTGAAATTCATCCAGATCGCTGTCATTTCGTGTCATCTGTTCATCAGCGCAACAACGAACGCTAGGATTGCACCACACCTTATCACATGGGGTCAGATTTTTGTACAGTTTTTAAGGATGAATACGAAGTAGTATTGGTATTGATGCATCCCTACTTGTGACTGTTCATTTGTGCTGTTAAATTGTGGCATGAATGTGATTCATTAAATAATTCCTCTTCTCATGTCTTGTTTATTGTCACTATTAGAAAAAGTATCTAAAATCTTCAAACGTTACCAAACACTGTATGGTACTTTAGGCTCTTTCTATTTATTAAACGTGATTATGAGTAAGGCGACACGTTGACGCAGTTTGTAGCGTTGACGCCTCACAGCTCCAGTGTCCTGAGCTCGGGTTACTGTCTGTGTGGAGCTCCTCATGTTTTCCCCGTGTCCATAGGGGCTTCCTCCGGGTTCTCCGGTTTCCTCCCACTGTCCAGAAACACGCCTGTAGGTGGATTGGTGACTGTAAAATTGCTTGTAGGTGTGAATGAATGTGTGAGTGTGTGTGCATGGAGATGGACTGGTGTCTCATCCGGGGTGTGTCCTCTCTGAGGCTGCTGAAGATGAATGAACAAGTGTGAGAATGTTTCAGCATACAGTATTAATCACTGCAATATTTAGAAAAAGAGAGAACAGGGTGTTGAGACATGTCTTTTGTGGTGAATAGCAAGCTTTGAAGCACATGGCCTAGAGCAATGGTCTGTGGGTGTGTGGGTGTGTGTGTGTGTGCGTGTGTGTGTGCGTGTGTGCGTGTGGGTGTGCGTGTGGGTGTGCGTGTGGGTGTGCGTGTGGGTGTGCGTGTGGGTGTGCGTGTGGGTGTGTGTGTGGGTGTGTGCGTGTGGGTGGGTGCGTGTGGGTGGGTGTGTGGGTGTGTACGTGTATATGTGTGCTGTATCATGATGACACCATGATAAAAAAATGAAAGTGGTTAACGTGGCTATAGCAGTAAACCGAAGCTACATGAAAGACACCTGTCTAACTGCCACACACCTACAAACCTCTAATACATGATGGAAATGCATCAGTGACGTAATAATTTATTACATGAAATTGTATTTACAGATGTTTTGATTTAAAATTTAAAATGGTTTAAAATGGATGTTAGGCGCTCATATGTGTGAGCCGGCACGTGTGGGGACGAGAATGTAAAAGAGCTGGGGGCCGGGGGGTTGATCCAGTGTGCTCTGTGGTCTGCAATTTGCGCGCGTGTGTGTGTGTGTGTGTGTGTGTGTGTGTGTGTGCGCGTGTTGGCAGGGAAGACTGCAGCGTCATGGCTCTGGTTCTGCAGCCTCTCACGTTGTCAAGGCAACAGATGTTGCCTCTGGTTATCAAACTCTGAAAGAGGCAGGGATGAGGCGCAGAGACATCACACACACCTACACACACACCTACACACACACACACACACACACACACACACACACACACACACACACACACACACTCACACACACACAGTTAAATGTTCTTTATGCTATGCACCATCTCTTCTTTGACATGCACCTGCTCTGTGAACATCACATACATCACTGTATAATCACACTAATAGGCTATAATTGCATTTCTACGATGTAAGTCTCTGATGAAGTGTCGAGACAGGAAACAGAATTATCATAGCGAAAGGATTACATGTATACTAAATGTGATGTATAAATATATACAAAATGTGAAAGATGCATATTAAATGTGATTTTTTTTTTTTTGTCATTTGCATTTACACAAGGAATGCGGTGTTCATAAAAATTAGTTCGTTTAGAAGAACATCCGTATTTTACGTGAGCTTCTGAGTTTGCGCACGTGCATTTTGTGTATTATTTTGTGTATTTCATGCAGCTTCGCCTCTGCCTACGTAGAGGAGGAATACTCACGGCAGCCATTTTGTGGGTCTTTCCAAAAACTTCTAAACCCTTCTAAACAGTCATTACTAAAAGGAGCGAGTGAGGGCCAGTTTCAGCACTAAGCACGCTGACATGTTATACACGGTTCAGTTTTGTAGATTAGCCCACTTTCATTACAAGAATGCAGTGAAATTTGTCATTTTAAATCTCATACACAGTACAGTTGATCCCAAAGCCCTGCCCCAGCGAGAGAGCCGGAGATGAGCTCGACTGAATGGGGGATGAGTATACGGACACTGTGATTAGTGTCACTTGATGATGAGGAAACGTCCAACGTTCCTCGATTTGTTCAGCGTGATCATCCCCGCTGTGAGGTCTTGAGTAGCTTTTGAACAGTATTAGCCTATAATTTTACTTATAAACATTTTATACGTATCTTATTATTTGCTCACAACCGAGCCAGTGCTTCTGTGTACGTTTACATTTTTATTTCAGTACCTTCAGCTGGATAGATTTGACTAATAGCGGTGCGCGTGTGGAAAGAATTCTGTGGCAGATGTCATAATTATAATTATGAGACCTGTAAGGAAAATAAAAAAAATAATTAAAAAAAAATCTGGTTTTAAATGTTTTTTAGGGGTTACTGGGCCCTACAAAATGGCAGTCAATAGAGAATCAATAGAGATGTAAAATTCAAGAAAAAAACACATGAAAAATTCAGAAGCAGAATAAAAAAAGAGAAGCATAACAAACAAAAAAAATGTTTTTTTTACTCATTTAAAAATGAGTACTTAATTTATTAATATTAAAATTAATAGTAAAACTGATAAATTGCCGCGAAACACCCGTTCAGCTCCTCGATTCAGCTTGCAGCTCAGCAGTGAGATGGAGAGAGAGACAGAGAGAGACAAAGACAGAGAGAGGTGGAGGATGAAAGGTAAGGCGAAGGTAAACAGCGAAGCAGGAGGAGATAATGAGAGAGATTAGGAGAGGTAAAGGGCGAGAGGATAATGAGAGAGAGATGGTTATTGTGAGTGAATTGTATGTGTGGGGTATTTTGAAGTCTCTAAAGAGATGAGTGCATAAAGAAATTGTTTTTTTTTTTTGGTTTTTTTCTCTCCTGTTGCAGGGCAGCTACCCGGTGTGGGAGGATTTTATCAGCAAGGCTGGAAAGCTGCAGGCGCAGCTCAGGTGAGGTTTCACAACACACTCTGGATACACCTTTCATTTCATTACAGCACACTTTACAGTAACATCATTTTGTTCTAAATTATAACCTCACATTTAGAGTAGAAATCCTGTCCACCATCTTATTTATCAGCTCTGTGTATGAGAATGCCATGTGTAAGTGTGTATATGTACACACACACACACACACACACACACACACAGACACGTTAGTGTAAATGCAGCTCTGCCACGCCGCTCTGTGTGAACTGTCAGCACACTGATGGGGCAGCTGCGGTCTCAGAGAGCTCACGTATCACACTCATCGTCTCGTCTTTCACCAGTTAGATCAGTTCTCGTGTCAGCTGGGAATGTGTTAACCAGCGCACTGAACATTACTGAACACAAGAATCGTGTGGAGTGGGTGTGTGTTTAAACAGGCGTCCCACCTAAATGTTCATCACCACCAAAAGAACAGTGCTGTCGAAACACGCTGAGGATTCTTTTATGCTCACACACACAGACCACACAGCAGCCACGAGTACTACGTGCTCACGCGCTTTCTCTTTATTTACACACAACACACCGGGTTAATGGTTCTGATGTGTTACACTTTGTTCCCTCACCTCACACCTCATGCAATGAGCATGTCAGAGCGTGTTATTCCATATACAGGCTTAAAGACACACCCACACTGCCATCTATGGCGTTCAAGCCACTCAGCATAGCCCTTGTTTCCATATATGGACACAAAACCATTCCCACGTTTTCATCTATGGCCTTCAAGACACGC
Source organism: Pangasius krempfi (assembly GCA_037576825.1). Classification (NCBI taxonomy): domain Eukaryota; kingdom Metazoa; phylum Chordata; class Actinopteri; order Siluriformes; family Pangasiidae; genus Pangasius; species Pangasius krempfi. The sequence continues at coordinate 4,320,843 of CM074982.1, read as the reverse complement.
CCACTCTGCAATATATGAACTCAAAGACACACCTTTTGTGGTCTGTGATCTTTGAAAGACTCAAACTCACTGTTGTCCCCATCGATCACATAGTAGATAAGGAATAAAACATTGTGTGCATGCTGTTATAGAAAAATAATCAACACCGGTTTGGTGTGATGAGGCAGAGTTACTGTTACCACCCCCATAACAGCACATCCCGAAGTTCACTTACATCACAGCGATTTGCCAATGATTACACAAAGGACAACACACGATAGCTTTATCACTTGTGTTATAGCAGCTATAACCACTCCTTCCCTCACCAGGCTCTCTTCTTCCTCTTTTGAATCAGCTTATTATGTTACCAAGAATCTGGAAAGCACCGGAAAGCTCTGAAGACTTTCCCATGGCGGAAAACATGTTACAGCTAAAGTTTCAGCTTTACCTCTGACTGTTACAAAGCGCTGACACTCGAGAAACATGAAACATAAATAAACATTAAATACACTTTCTCCTCGTAGAAAGCTTCGCCATATCAAGAATGATATGTTTTTCTTATTAAATAGCAACAGGGTTTTCATTTATTTATTATTAGGTTTAGCTTATGTGGCGCATCTGCCATATACAAGTCCCTGTGAATAAGCTGTTACCATAGAAACAATAACGTATTAGAACAGGTGGATTACTGTATATAAACATGCACTACTGTTAACTATTGTTGAAATGTAGTGGTTTATATTGAAATTAGGTTTACATTTGTTGAAAATGCCCAGTGGTACGATATTTTAAACGTCTGTAGAGGGAAACTGTATTCAGAAGTAAGACAGAAGTGTGTGGTGTGCGTTCTCAGGGCTACAGTTGTGGCAGTCGCTGCTTTCCTCGATGCCTTTCAGAAGGTCGCGGACTTGGCCACAGGCAGCAGAGGTAATAAACCGCACACACACACACACACACACACACACACCTGGACTCACTGACATTAACACGTGTTATCCTGCTCCTTTTCCTTTCCTGTCTCCTGCCACAACTGGCTCTGCTTCACTGACAGTTCATGGACTCGGATGAACAGCTCAAATGTACACAGTTTCCACTTACGCTAAATGAAGTCGATGAGTTAAGACATGTTCAGAGTCTGAAGTGTGCTCCATTAATTTTACGCTCGAGCTACAAGCTTTGTGTTCCGAGCAAACAGTGTGCCTCACACTCAGTTTGTACATAAACTGTTCAGTGTTCAACAGAGATAAATATACTATATTATCCTCTGAATCACTTCTAATGCACAAGTACACCTTCACACCTCCTGAAACCAAAATTATTTAGTGTCATGATGGAACTATGACTGTTTTCAGCTCTGCAATATACTTTTACATGTGATTTTTTTTTTTTTTACCACGATGATTTATTTATTTATTTATTTATTTATTTTTTACATAATTCATTTATTTGATTCATTTATTTTCATTTTATTTTCGCAAGTGATTTTTCCACGTGATTAATTTATTTTCGCATGTTTTTAAACATGATTCATTTATTTCCATTTTCTTTATTTCATCACAGGATTGATTTTCACATGAGATTATTTTTGATTGACATGTGTAATGACACATGATGGCTTTCACAATTTTATTTGGTTTTATTTGGTTTTATTTATCACATATTCACATGATGTCCCATATACTAGGGTTCACATGCACTTTCATGTTTTTCACATATATTGCGCACATGCTCCCATGTGAAATTCATGTGCTTGTCCCATAACTGTCAGCAGAGGTGACTGGGGCAAGTGTGTTATTAGTCATGCAGTTTGGACAATACTAAACTGCAAGCTATAAGCTTCCTTTTCTTGTTAGCTACATTGGTGTCATAGCTTAAGTATCAAACTTAAAGGTGCAGTTGTCGATTTTTTTTTTTATCCCTTACTTGCATATATAACCTGGAAGATAACCTGGAAGATATGTAGAACATGCTAACAAAAAAAAACCAACGGGTTTAGTTGTAGCCTTAGCAAAAGTTTATTAAGTCGCTGATAAAACCCATTTGGAAAACTGACTTCCGGTCCGAAATGCTTGTTTGTGGTTGGATATGTTACCTGTCAGTCATTTTACAGACACTATATGGGCCACCTAAGATCCTGGGGGCGGAGCTGTGTCATCATGGGTGAGAATCACTCAAATGTCCAACCCACCTAACGGTTAGAGACCTAATCTTGGAAAAAAAAATAAATAAATCTTACCTAATGCACCTTTAACACTCCAGATATGCCTCAGTTGATTGACTACATTGTGGGTAAAAGGGAATATTTCATTTATGGCTGAGCTGTTCATTTAAACGGTGTCACTGTGTAGAACAGGACACTGTGTGTGTGTGTGTGTGTGTGTGTGTGTGTCCGTGTGCGAGAGTTATTTTAAACTAAAATGTGCAAATGAAGTCTGAAGAACTCTTTTGCAAGTCAGGTGTGGCTATGAAGCACAGGTACCACACTGACTAGCCCGAATCACAAGCGAGGAATTACAGAAGAAAGCTCCACAGCCATTTTACTCACTGCTCTGTGTGTGTGTGTGTGTGTGTGTGTGTGTGTGTGTGTGCGCTTTACAGACGTTGCCAGGCTGTCTCCTTCTGTGAATGTCTGAATGCTGCTCTTATTCATTCTTAATCCATTCTCCATTTATTTCTGTGTATTCAGTGTATTGAGTGTGTGTGTGTGTTAGTGCTCTTTCTCTCTTTCTTTCTCTCTCTTTCTCTCTCCCTCTCCCTTTCTCTCTGCATGCATGCTGTTAATTAGTGATGAGGAGCCTGAAACCAGAGCTCGTTAGCGTAAATCAAACAGCATCATTTAACAGGATGGGACCAGTAAAGAGCAACAGAGCCACCATCTGCCCAGCTGAGTCGCGTGTGCGTGAGCTGCCGAGCCCGCTGACGGACATGAAGGCTGCGTCTCAAATCATTCCCTGCCAGGGGCGTAGCCAGCCCTTTTACGGTGTGGTGGCCAGGGTAGACCTGATGACTCCGCTGGTGTGGAAATCTAGGGTGGGGCAAAATACTAATCCACATCCATAGAAAATGACATAATAGCAAGCTCCAAAAAAATTCATACTTATCATAACATTAGGTTACATATTATGAAGTACACTAGCTTTATGAATTCAATTCAATATCATGAAAAAAAAAAAGTGCTCACTTTTTGTGGGGGAAGTTCTCTTCATTAGGAATCTAAATATACACCATATAGGCCAAATGTCTGTGGACACCTGACCATCACACCCATATGTGTTCCTTCCCCAAACTGTTGCCATAAAGTTGGAAGCACACGGCTGTATACCTCACTAATGCTCTTGTAGCTGAATGAGCACAAATCCCCACAGCCACGCTCCAGAATCTAGTGGAAAGCCTTCCCAGAAGAGTGGAGCTTCTTATAACAGCAAAGGGAGCACATATAAACAAGATACGCATATGAGTGTAATGGTCAGGTGTCATATATAGGCCATATAGTGTAAATCAACATCTGTATTTCTGTAAAGCTGCTTTTATTAAAACTAGATGTACTAATAAAATGGAGTGGAAGTTAATTCTGTGTTAGCTAGCGAAACTAGCTAAACATTAGACATTGTTGGACACCGATTAAATGAACTTTCATATTTCCCAATTTCCCAGAGGTGTTGTAGTGGGGCTTTTTTTAAATTAATATGTAAACTAGCATCAAACAACAATCAGCAACAACAACAACAATAATAATAAGTCCTTAGTGTTCACTACTCACAGTAGGCTTAGACCATACACTGTGTACTTGACTATTGAGTATGAGAGTTATGGATGTGGAGTGTCCACCTGAAATTTCAAGACGTCCATCATAAACTTTACATATCACTATAGAGAGTTCTAAATAGTTTATTCCTTCACTCATCTTCAGTAATTGTTTTATACTGGTCAGGACCCAGAGTGCATCCTGGGATCCGTGAGGTGAGAATACACCCTGGATGGGATCCCAGTTCATCACAGGGCACCATGCGCACACACACACACACACACACACACACACACTTCTACACTAAGGACAATTTAGCATAGCCAGTCTGTTTTTGGGAGGAAACTGGAGGAAACATGTAAAACCGTGACAGGAATTTCAATTCAGGTTTAAAAATGTCACAAAGCTTTACGGTATTTTCCTTTCACAGAAATCCAGATGTAGACTTAGATCCCGAATGAGCAAATGGTTACTTGCCGATCCCAAGTGGGCGAGGCTAATCTTGTGTACAGTGTATGTAAGCTTCACAGTCACCAAGCGCAAGGCCGATCCCTCGCTCGTCCCACCAGCACAGACTTTATAGAAAGCTTTGAATTCATGCATGATTGGTCTCTCTACTACAGTACGTAGCACACTGGAGCCTCAGACATGGTCATGTCAATCATTCATGCTCATTAGAATACTAGGCCACGCCCAGACAGTGCTCGGATCTGTCTGTTTAATTTCATCACATTTCTATGCTATTTCTATTAACCAGCCAAGACTTGTTTTCATGAAAATAAAATACTGCATGCTAATGTTGAAATTCATTTAGAGCATGAATTCAGTCATGAGATAAAGCGACTGTCATCAGCAAAACCTGAATCCTGCTCTTTTATTAACAAGGTCATTTCGCACAGGACTGTGAATGTAGTGTAGAGCTATGCTGGGTATGATTAGACCTCGCGCATGTGTGCATTCCGTATATATGACTGTAAAGTGTGTGTGTATGTGTGTGTGTGTGTGTGTGTGTGTGTGTGTGTGTATACAGTACGTGTGTGTGTGTAGGTGCATGTGTGGGTGTTGGATTTCTTGCTTATGTTATTTATAGAGAGAATGTGAGACACTTCGTACTGTCTGACCTGTATGCAGGAGGAAGGCCCCTCTACACACACACATAGCCTGCATTTCTGAGCTGCCAGGGATGAGCTGTGTGTGTGTGTGTATGTGTGTCTGTGTCTCGGTCCCCCAGCTGTCCTCCGGAAAGGTCAGTGCACAGCGTGAACCACGTTAGCGCCTCCTAGCGTTGGTTTGTGTGTGTGTGTGTGTGTGTGTGGGTGAACGTCACGACTCCAAAGAATGTGCATCACCTACTTCAGATGCCATCAGGCTTTGAAACAAATTCTGAAGGCGGAGTGTGAGCACAGGAAGGCTGACAATCCTAACAGTCTCACACACACACACACACACACACACACACACACGGGAATGTCACGCACTGACATTAAACACACACACTCAGCAATTAATGTTGCACTTGAGGGAATTGTTCCCACTGAACTACAGGCTGCTTCCAGAGAAAAGAGAGGGTGGTGTGTGTGTGTGTGTGTGTGTGTGTGTGTGTGTGTGAGATGGAGAAGGGAGGTGCTGCTGCATTGCAGTGATCCACACAGGCCCAGTGTCACTGTTATTAATACAGAGAGAGAGAGAGAGAGAGACAGAGGGAGAGGGAGAGAGAAAGCGCAAGACAGAGAGAGAGAAAGAATGAGACAGTGAGAGACAGAGAGAGAGAGACAGTGAGAGAGAGAGACTGAGAGACAGAGAGAGAGAGAAAGAATGAGACAGTGTGAGAGAGAGGGAGAGAGAGAGAGACAGGGAAAGAGAAAGAGCAAGACAGAGAGAGAGAGACAGGCTGACTAGTCTCTTGTATAGACTGAAGCAGTGTTTATAGATTAGGGTCAGAAGAGCAGTGAGGTCTCTCTCTCTCTCTCTCTCTCCCTCTCCCTCTCCCTCTCTCGCTCCCTCACTTGTCTTTCTGTTACAAAGTGTGAAAAAAGGATAGATAGATAGATAGATAGATAGATAGATAGATAGATAGATAGATAGATAGATAGCGGCAGTTCCATAAGTACTGGCACCCTTGGTAAAGATGGGTAAAAAAGGTTATGAAAATGGCTTTGTAGTTCATTTGCTTAATGTCACACTAATAATATTAGAAGAGTCTCACCTTTAATTTAAGTAAATGTAATTCTAGACAAAATAATGCTTATTAAAAATATCTTTTTAAAAAATCTACATATAAAAGTGCCTGTTTGAGAGGGATTTTAGTTTCTCTGTCCTCTTGACTATAACTGTGGATATTTGAATATTTGCTGTGTTAGCAGGCTTGTGTAATATTGACTTTTTCTGGCTATTTAACGTGTTTTTTTTTTTGTTTTTTTTTAGTAAATCGCTATTATTGATTTAATCGTCCAGAAGCAGAGTAGGGGAGAGTATAGTAATATTACCAGCTGTGCAGTCAGAAACTGCTTGCTGGCAGTGGCAGTCGCAAAAATTCAGCTGGACAGTGGATTTTTAGGTGATTCTGTGGTAATACACAGTAAAGAGTTAAAAAACATCATAGTAACGTTTTTGATATAATCCTGTTAAAAATAGGTCATCTAATGTCCACACGGCTAACACTTTCTCTTTTGTTTTTCTGCTTCCTGAAATGCTTGACATGTCCGAGCGCTGACCGGTGCAGGAGAGAAGAAAAAAAAGTTTATTTAATCGCTTTCTAATGTTCAGCACCATAAACATGATTTTTAAAGTGTTAGATTTGTCACTATTTTATAACCCTGTTTAATCATTTTAGGTGAGAATTGTCATCCTTTTTTCCTCTTTCGAACAAAAACTGAAAGAGACGTTTTTTAACTATTTTTGGGTAATCTTGCTAATAAATATAGTTAACTGACACTAAATACAGGGTGTCCAAAAAGACAGGAATCAATGAGAGTAAGACTACATATACTTAATTTTGTATTTATTATTTACAACATATGCTTTACAGATTTTCTCAGCAGCTGTCTCATGTTTTTGCGGCTTTTGCTCAACATATTCAGATCATCTTATTTGCTCAACATATTCCCACTGGTTCCTGGCTTTTTTCGAAACACCCTGCATATCCTTGTCTAATGTTAGCTGAGTCGAACATGCACCGATAGATTTCATTTCAGATCTCATCTCAAAAAGATTCACGAGAAGCGAGAGGGCCCCCGTCGAGATCATGCGGGACTGGGGGAAGGGGGCGGGGCTTTCAGGCAGCATCAGTTAATATTGGCGAGTTCAAAACACCTGCTCAGATCATTCCAGATTCATATATCAGTTGTTACATCTCCCATTTTAATGAGGAGAAAAAGCAGACTGCTCTTTTGGCATATTTTTGAATGATAACTTGTACTAGCGTACTCTGATGATAAATTCCGACGCTTTTGCACAAAACATGTAAAAAGGTTGGCAGGTCTGGTAACATAACATAACATAACATAATATAGTATAATATAATATAATATGATCTGCCACCAGATATCGTGGCAGTGTAGAGAAGATTAACGTGTTATATGGCACAAGCCAGTGTGTTGGTTGAGTGTGTTCCCCTCTGAGTGTGTGATGAAGTGACTGACTGAGTGTAATGGAAATGTAAATAAGAGAACATGCTGTTAAGAATATCTGTGTATGTGCAAGAACAAAAAAAAATTATATTTATGCAAAAAAATACCAAAAAGGAAACAATCAAACAGTGTAAAAACTAAACACACTCTCGGGTGGCCTGACGCCAAAGGTGTGTGTGAATAGCAGTGTGTCCTTCTCTGAAGATGACCTGGAATTTCTCATCTTTACTTCTCTCTTTCACACACACTCACTCTCTCTCTCTCTCTCTCCTTCTCTCTCTTTTTCTCTGTCTCTTTCTCATGCTGAGAGGAACAGAAGGGAGAGGAAAGTCTCACACACCTTGATCCGGCACAGCCATCTGCGATCTGCTCACACACACACACACACACACACACACACACACACACACACACTTGTGTACACACACACATACTTGTGCACACACACAAATGCAGTCAGATTAAGCACATTAAAGCAGGTTTCAGTGTTTCACACTCTTACACTGTGGTGATGATGCCCTGTTGATTGTGTGTGTGTGTGTGTGTGTGTGTGTGTGTGTGTGTGTGTGTGTGTGTGTGTTGTGCGCAGCAGCAGTTTGCTCAATCTGCATGTCCTATGAACTCACTTTACATGTGACATATTAAGCACTGCACACACACTGTTTTTCACAGCAACTGTAAATAAGTAAACTCCATTCATCGCTCAGTATCTCTGACTATTTCAAGGGCATGCATTTATAAATCACTCATTGTGTCAGTGTGTGTGTGCTTGCGTGTGTGTGTGTGTGTGTGTGTGTGTGTTACAGGTGCGACCCGGGACATCGGTTCAGCTCTGACCAGGATGTGTATGAGACACCGCAGCATCGAGGCCAAACTCAGACAGTTTTCAATGTGAGCTCTGCACAATCACACACACACATCAGTAGCACTGCTGTACCTTCTAGGAGTATCTAATAAAATGGTCAGATCCAGCTGCTGTAGTAAATCCAGATGTTTCCCACCAGACTCAAACTAAATTGTACTTTTTAGCTTTGGAGAGTTGGTTTTTTTTTTTGTTCAGGATGCAGTGATGTGTTCCCTCTTAGACACACTTACACAACTCCTGAGTGAGATGTGTGTGTGTGTCTCTTGAGAGGAGGGTATTCGTTGTGCTAAGCGTGTGTGTTGTTTGCAGGGTGTTTGTGGACTCACTGATTAACCCGCTGCAAGAACAGATGGAGGAGTGGAAGAGAGTCGCCAACACTATGGATAAGGACCATGCCAAAGGTACACACACACACACACACACACACACACGTGCGGGGGTCTCGTAGCTGCAGGCGTTTCTTTGCAGTCTGTTTGCATGCACTGCACAGCCTCTGATTATTCATTCATCACAAATCCATCTGATCACTTTAAAGCCTTTTTTTTTTACTTTTTTTTTTTCTTGTGCTGACTTTGAAACTTCAAAGTTTTACAGAACTCCCCTCTGTCCTCTCTTTTCTCTCTCCTTATGGATAGAATACAAACGAGCACGGCAAGAGATCAAGAAGAAATCTTCAGACACGCTTAAACTGCAAAAGAAGGCAAAGAAAGGTCAGTCTTTCCCACATCCAACCCATGTTCACACATAAACATGCACACACACACACACACACACACAGACACACACACCAATGAAACACAATTAAAGGAAGGGAAGACTCCTCTCTGAAACACACTACATATGTTTATATTGAAATACACTGATCAGCCATAACATTAAAACCACCTGCTTAATATTGTGTAAGTCCCCCTTGTGCCACCGAAACAGCTCTGATCTGTCTGGGACTCCACAAGACCTCTGAAGGTGTGCTGTGGTATCTGGCAATAAGATGTTAGCAGCAGATCCTTTAAGTCCTGTGATTTGCGAGGTGGGGCTTCCATGGGTCGGACTTGTTTGTCCAGTACATCCCACAGATGCTCGATCAGATTGAGATCTGGGGAATTTGGAGGCCAAATCAACACCTTGAACTCTTTGTCATTGTCCCCAAACCATTCCTGAACAATTTTTGCAATGTGGCAGGGCGCATTATCCTGCTGAAAGAGGCCACTGCCATTAGGGAAT
>CM074982.1:4290761-4311304 GCA_037576825.1 Pangasius krempfi | reverse complement strand
CCACATTATTTTTTTTTTATATAATATTTTTTTTATTTTTTTATATTTTTTTTTATATTTTAATATTTATTTTTTTTTTTTTTTTTTTTTTTTTGCCTGTTAAGTTGCATCACATTAGCTAGCTAAATTTAACCATGGGAATGAATTTTATCATCACATACACTAGTCTGTTTGTTAAAAGAATAGCTACAAGACAGGCCAATGTAAATGTATTGTTCAAATTTCAACAAACTCATGCAACAAAAATAATTAATAGATTTATTTCACCTAAATAAATTTCTACCGATTTTATAGCTAGTTGGATTACCCAGTTTGCTATCATAATGATTGTTTTTCTTTTTTGTTTGTTTGTTTTCCCATAATTGTGTGCTACACTGTGAGTTGAGAACATGCTGAATCATCTGGTACCTGCATGTGATTAAGATATTAAGGCCAGCTAGCAACAATAAATTCACATTCTGCATCTGTCCATGTTCCCATACACCTATCAAAAATGTCCACTGTCCAGATATAATATTATGGCTACATGCTAGATGTGTGGTTTATAAAAATGTTGATTTATGGATGCTAGTTCTAAATGCTAGAAAGACTAATCCAATATATAATAAATGAACATTAGAATTGCCGAAAGTGATGATGTGACGATGTCTCTTTTTTGCTGAAGTGAAAGAAAATTCACTCTTCACAATAGCTATATTGAGCAATTAAAATAATTTTAAAATAACCTGTTTATGTGCAGATCAGTTGGAACTTGTGTATATGGGTGTGTGTTATCAGATTTAGTTCTGTTGTAACTTGGCATTTTGCCTAATGCACTATAAACAGAATAACTAAGTGATTACTAGAGCTATCGAAAGAAAGCAACTAAACTCCAAAGATAATAAGTGTCCTATCTTTACAGACTTGGTAATGCTAACACAAATAAAAAGCCATTGATAAGGAAGCTGCAAATAATCTTTACTTAGAAGAAGCATTGGCCATTAACTATACAGTATACATATACTGTATACATACATATAAAGTAATATACACTATTAGATGTATCTTCTACAATCAGATTATAAGATCTATGTCTGTAGTAGCATCATTACTAGGAAAAAGTACTGAGTTTATCACATAACATACTACACAGCTGTGTTTATGTCACACTTTCTTATCAATAGCATTAAAGTATCAGCACACTTCAATAAAACTCTAACCCCAAATGGACTTGACCATGTTATCTATTAATTATAAATTCACATCAGTGCATGCGACATCAGTGTATTACCATATTCCTCAGACTATAAGACTTTGGTAAGATGTACTCTGTCACAGCACAGGTGCCCCCATGGTTAAAAAACCACAGTGAAAGTCCCCTCTAGGGTGCCCCTACAGAAGATAAACATGTTAAATTGCCCTCTAGGGTGCCCTTGCAGTGGAGAAAGTGCCCTAAAGGCTGCCCTTCAAATGGAAAAACAGGATGAAATGCCCTCTAGTGTGCTGCTAGATGTGATACAACATGACACCCTCCAGGGTGGCATGTCATTCATTCATCTTCAGTAACCACTTTATCCTGGTCAGGGTTATGGTGAATCCAGTACCTATTCTAGAAACAGTGGGCCTCAGGCAAGAATACACCATGTACACACTCATTAAGATTCAATTTTTTTTTATTGTTATTAGCACATCCTAGCTTGCTTGGAAACTGGGGTCAGAGTGCAGGGTCAGCTATGATATGGCACAGATGTGGTTAAGGGCCCAAGGGCCCAACAGCAGCAGCTTGACAGTACTGGGGCTTGAACCCCTGACCCCTGACCTGAGCCTTAACCATTCACATCTGTTCTTTCACAGCTAGGTAGATTATAGTTGCTAATCTACCTACCATCAGGATTTGGGAGGTCAGAGGAAGCTGGAGAGAAAATGCACACAGAACGTGCCACCATGAGGCACATGATCAGAATTTCAGTAAGATTTCAAACCAAATACAAATGTGGCTTTAATGTCTTTGTAAAAAAAAAAAAAAAAAGGCATTCCATTTTATTTGCCTGTTCAAATGGGATGTGTCTGTTGGAACACAGTCTAAGCTGTTTTGAGGTTTGTTGACTATGTAGGTGCATTTTAGTATGCCAGGGATGCGTGCAACATGTCTGTAACTCAGACAGAAATTATATATTTCTTAGAGATTGGTATAAGTGTGGGGATTTTTTAAGTAGGTATGCATTTCATCAGGATATTTGCCCAGACTAGCTGAGCTCTGGTGTTCTTAACCTCAAATACTTGATACCTTCGGTTTGTCTTAAACCAAAGCCAGATGCCTGCCTTGATGCCATGCTGACTAGGCTGTCTTCAACAGCTAAAAATGTGTCTGTAAGCAGTTAGAGAAATGCTTCAAAAGCAGAATATGTCTCAATGCTGCCCAGGTACTGACATATGGACCAGGAACCTGGATGCCCTCGAATTACAAGGTTTTTCATCCATTAACAAGCTCTGCTGGTAAGCTATAACAGGATAAACTAAACCCTCTGTCAGCAAGAACAGGAATCTGAGGCTACAGTAGGCACAGGCTCAATGAAACTAGACAGTTGAAGATTGGAAAAAATTCACCTAATGAATCTTGATTTTTGCTGTGACATGGAGATGGTTGAGTCGGAATTTGACCTTAACTTAACTTAATCCATAGACCCAACCTGCCTTGTGTCAACAGTTCAAGCTGCTGGTTATGGTGTAATGGTGAAGGGAGTGTTTTCTTGGCACCCATTGGGCCCCTTAATATGAGCCAATCACCTGGTGAACGCTGCAGCCTATCTGAATATTGTTGCTAATCATGTATATCACTTTATGGCCACAATTATCGTATAATAGTTGCTTCCAGCATGATAATCCACCAAGTCACAACACACAAGTCATCTCAAACTGCTGAAGAAAAATACAATCCAATACAAAAATACAAGACAAAACCTTTACATTTGGCAGGGTCTCCATCATACTTATACAAAAACAGGACAACCTCAGGACCTCATGACCTGTTGAAGTCAGTTAGACTAAACATTATAAATCACAGCATCTTCTAAAGAGCAAAAATGTGATGTATAGTCTATTCAACTATTCAGGGCATAGTCTATGGTAACATCAGCAATATATATGAAGTGAGTTAATGTTAAAGAACAAATAAAATCATTACACACACACACACACACACACACACACACACCCACACGTTCAAGGTTCCAGAGTTCATGGCTTGCTCACTTCCCACACATTTATTGTTTGTTACCTTCTGTCACACACTGATCTCCTGCAGTTCATGCCAGCAACAAATAGGCACTTCCAGCAATAGACCAGCATGGACTTCAGTAAGACCCTGAAAAACAAGAGGAAACGCATTATTGTGAGTAGGGCCAGGGCCAGAATTGATAACTTTATAAAACATGCATGTGTGTGTGGGTTACTCATTGATTTAAATTTATTTATTTACTTATTTACTTAACAAAAATCACAGTGAATACAATGAAAATAAAGCTCAACTATTCATTTTATGTGTTGCTTTTTGCATTCTGATTTCCACGAACTGGTCATGGTATGAAAATTGCAATGGCAGCACTGCTTAAAATCGGGGATGTTGAAAACTTTGCTGGTACACCTCTACTGAGCATGTGACAGGCAAGTGTTACCACACAAAGATGGTACACACCATAATATACAGTCAGGTCCATAAGTAACATTGCATTAACCATTTAGGAAATACCATTTGAATGCCATTTTTTTTTACAGAATCCCTCCACAGGCCTAAAAATTAATTGGACAAACTAACATAATCATAAATATTAGGCTTATTTTAAATACTTGGAGTTCAGAGTACACATTGGTCAGGGTTAGTTCAAAGTTCATCATGCAGATACAGAATCCATAACTGTTAAACTACATAAATGATTTATGTAACAAACTAACAAGACAAGCATGAAAGGTGCATGGCATGGATATGACAACATACAACGACACTACTCACAACAGATGCTAGACAAAGAGTGCTGTACAAACATGTCTTAAATACTAGTGCTCATTGTGCATAAAAGTGATTCAGGTGTTCATGAACAATGAACATGTGGTGTGCAGTGGCTAATGGGTGCTGTAGTCCCACACCGCTTTCGCTGGCAGTTCTTGTTTCCAGTGTCACTACAGTACTAGTTCTACCGGAACACCGTTTGAGCACTGCCTACATGTGTCCTTTTTCATTAACCTTTTTTTGTCACATTAGTCTTTATATTTTTGTTTCTAGTTTTTAAAGCTCCCGATTCAATTTTTTTTTGTAGTAGATCTATGACTATACAGGTCATATTTCCCTGTGTGGTTTATTCATTGTTTGCAAAACAATTGAAAAAGCAGGCCAAACCTGTGTTTCCCAAATCTGATAAATGAATTTAAGTACATTTCTTGTACCCAGAGGTACTAGATATACCACAGTCCCTATTTGGACAATGAATGTGTCACATCTACTATGGACAATTCCCCAGACCGCTAGAGGGCAACCTTACGACCGTTTTGAATTTCTTCTTTCTTTGTCTGGCTTACCTCCTCTCTTTGTGCACACCTGTTTCGTATTCCCCCTGATAAGTTAACATTTAACCCCCTGTTAAGTTAACAACAACTTCTATCTTTAATTGCTTTAGGTGTTGAGCATTATTGTTGCAGTTATTATCAGCGCTTTGCATTTCAGTTAAGGCTTTATAGCCTTGCTTTATCTTGCTCTGGCCTAGTTCTTTTCCATTGTTTTTCTAGGTTTTGGTTCTTTTCCTGTCATATTTGTTTGTCACAGTTTCTTTGAATAAAGCCTTTATCTGCACTTGCATCCAGTATTATAAGGTTCTGTTTGGCATTTTGGTCAATACGTAGAAGTGCTCGGCCAATCTGGAAAACCTCCTGGGTGAAGCTGTCTCATGTATCTGGTTGTGTATATGCCAAGACTATGCAAACTTCATTAGGAACACTGTTAATAATTTAAAATATAAAATAGGTTTATTTTGTTCAGACCTCGTTCTTGGTCACTGCATAATTTCATATGTTATTTCAGAGTGGTAATGTCTTCATTATTATTCTAAAGTGTCCAAAAGTTTGCATTAGAAAAAAGTTAAAGGTTATTAATTTAGCATTTCGTGTGTGTGTTCGTGTGCATGCAGATAGGCGCTTTAGCTGTATCTGTTGTGACCATCATATTAGGACTGGGTCTAGGGCTTGGACTTCAGCTGCAAAAGTGCAAGAACAAGTGTAAGTCTTCCTTGTATTTTTGATATACTTTATCAAATAGTTTTCTTCATATTCCAGCTTTGGAAAGGAGTAAAGGGCCATGTGCAGGCTCAGCAATTGAGAATGCAGCTTCTTTCTCAATGCCACAGCATCAGCAGCGTGGTGGTATTGTGTGAAACAATTCCTAAATTATTAGTTTAATAACAACAGCATTCACATCAGTGATTTTATTTTCTGATGTCGTGGTTACATTTCAACATAATATCAAGACCAGTGATTTATAATGTAATTTCATTACATTTCTGACCAGATTTAAAAATAATAAAGACTTGCCAGTTATGTCTTATTAACTCTAAAAGAATGAGAAAGCAGACTTGAATGACTGGTTAATATCTGTTATAATGAGTTATGCATTAAACATTAAACCTAACTATAAACAGATTTAAAAAATTGATTAAAAAAGTATGACATGACATTCTTTAATTAATAAAAGTATGAAATTATTGGCAAATTGCTGTGGTATAAGACGGATATAGATTCGTGCTGTTATAGAAAAATAATGAAAATGTAACAGGTAAAATCAAACCACCCCATCATTGATTATTTTGTAATATTTTACAATACTGTTCAACAACTCTTTTGGAATAAATTAGTAGTTCTTTATTAACACTTATTTCTATTAACTACTAAGAAAGTCTACTAATGTAGGGTTTAAGGTAGGGTTTCAAGGTAAGGTTTAGCTACTGGAAATTAATGTTGATGGGATCGGTAATTAATCAGTAGTTATTATAAAAGAGCCATAGTTAGCTAGTAGTTCTGCAGAAGAAATGTAGAAGAAAAGACTCAGTAATTACTGCTTAGTTAATAATAAACCCCTAGTAACATACTTTCTGAGTAATTAACTAGTAGTTTTTAGTAGGAATAAGTGTTAATGAAGAACTACTCATTTGTTCTTGCTTAGCTGCTGCATAGTTACCTATAAGTTGTTGATCAGTATTGTAAAGTGTTACCAGTTATTTTCACATAACAGCAAACATGTTGATGATACTGTGATCTGTTATATTACACAACTATTACACACATTTTAGTATTATTACACTACTGGACCCTCTCTCTCTTTCTCTCTGTCTTAGTGCCAGATTCATGTCGGAACCGCTGTTATGAGCCATATGATTATGAGTCTCCAGTCTGTCGATGCGATGAGCAGTGTGTGACCAGTAACAGTTGCTGTTATGATTTTGCGGACATCTGCCTTCAGCCGAGTGAGTCATGATCAAAACTTGAATCACTGATTGACTGGGTTAGTTCAGAATTTGACTAAGGGAACAATAATGCATTGGGTACCACAGGGCAAATCAGCACACAATCTTTCAAGATATCTGCAAGCATGTGCAACATACTGTCAGGATATACTCTTTCAGGGCTTCAAAGGCCTTGGTGGCTTCTTGGGTCCAGGACAGGGATTTGGGCTTTTGCTTGAGGAGGGAGGTAAGTGGAGAGGTGATAGAACTGTAATTTTTGATAAACTGATGGTGGAAATTAGAGAAGCCCAAGAACATCTGGAGCTCTTTAACAGTTGTGGGTTTTGGCCAAGTCTTGATGGCTTGAACCTTCCCATCATCCATCCAGATGCCTCTGGCACTAATCTGATAAAAAAGGAAGGTAGTCGTGGGTCGGTGGAATGTGCATTTCTCTACCTTAAGGTAGAGCTGATGGTCCCGGAGACTCTGGACTCTTCGACATGTGCTGGAGATGTTCGGTGATGCAAGGACAAAGTGGTTGATGTACTCCCGGAATATCTCATTTATGAATCCCTGGAACACAGAGGGGGCGTTGACAAGACCATAGGGCATAACTCGGTACTCATAGTGGCCAGTGGGGGTGATGAACGCAGTCTTCCACTCGTCCCCCTCTCGTATCCGGATGAGGTTGAATGCACTGCGAAGGTCCGACTTGGTGAATATCCGGGCACCGGATTTGTTCCAATGCTGCTGGGACAAGGGGAAGTGGGTAACAGTATTTAACTGTGATCTTGTTGAGTGCCTGGTAATCTATGCAAGGCCGGAGACCTCCATCTTTTTTTGCCACAAAAAAGAAGCTGGAAGCAGCAGGGGAAGTAGATGGGACGATATAGCCTTTTTATAGTGCCTCCTGGATGTATTCCTCCATGGCCTTTTGTTTCGGAATTGACAAAGGGTAAATTTTACCTTTAGGCACTGACTCACCCGGTATGAGGTCTATGGCTCAGTCCCATGGCCTATGGGGTGGTAGCTGGGAGGCTCATGTTGGGCAGAAGACATCCTTGTACTGGTTATAACTGGCTTGAGAAATGCTGGAGAAACCGTAGGGAGACGTAGGGGAGCTTCAAATGAACACAGGTACTCACAGAGAAGAGGTTTATTCCTAGTTGAGGGCAGACAAAGAGTGCATGTGAGGTGTATGCTTATATAGAGTCCTGATGAGTGTGGTGATTGGAGACAGGTGGTGCTGATTAGAACTCTGGGGAGAGAGAGCGCTGACTGTTGGTGACAGAGCCTGGTGTTCCTGTGACACATACAGTAATAATTTCAGAGATGCATAGCTATAATTAATTTAATTAATTAAATAATTAGTTAAATTAAATGTCAAAGGCATCATTACTGTCAAACTATCAAATTAATACAGGTACAGGTGTTGACTCAATGGATAATTTTTGTGTATTTTTATTGTGATATATTAATGTGTGTTAATATTGAACAACTATTAAATGCAAAAAACACATGCCTTGTGTGTGTGTGTGTGTGTGTAGTTGAGAGCTGGGAGTGTATGCCATCACGTTGTGGGGAAAAGCGTGTCCCTGGTAGTAAGTGTCATTGCTCTTCTGACTGTGTGAGTGCTGGAGACTGCTGTACAAACTATGGCATTGTTTGCAATGGTGAGACCACACACACACACACACACACAACTATTCAGGCACACCTAAACTAATGCATGGGATGAGACTATTTTTAATGTCCTAGTACACAGCTTTATAATTTAAAAATTATTATGAAATAAATTATGAATTATTAGGCACATCTGCTAACCCGTACCTCAGTGAACACTCTCATACACAGTCATAGCTAATCAGTCCCTAACTTATCTATACCCACACTCACATTTCTTCTTCTTCTTCTTCTTCTTCTTCTTCTTATTATTATTATTATTATATTTTTATTATGTGTTTTTTTGTTCTTTTTCCAGGAATGACACCATGGGTGGAGGATCAGTGTGTGAACATGAACAGCCCTAAGTGTCCTGCTAAGTAACTTTTCTCTTTAACATTATATGCTCCTAATGTCTTCTATTGCTCTTATATATAAATTGCTATGGCGATTAAAGAGTACTTTTAATATAGAGTGTATGGATGACCAATCTGAGTGCGCAGAGCTGTATCAGCAGGCATGTTCATTAAAATTGCCTTGAATTACATTTTGACTCAAGAGCAAAGTGTAAAGGAAGCACTCGTGTGTTCGTGCATGCAGAACTGAAGTGCTCACATGCAACAGTTTCTCTGGATGCTCACTTCACTGTTCCACACTCGTGAATACCTTTGTGTGTGAACAATTCCTGGCACCTTGCCCTCATTTTTAATGGTAATGCACTGCAGGCACAGGTTGGGCACCCTCACACTCTCTATTAAAGATACTGTATAAACATCATAAGATGTTTTATCAGGTTACATATACTACGTATACTGGTATTTTCACAGAGCATGGTTTACAGTCTGCTTTGCTTTGATTGCCACCACTAATTGTAAAATACATTCATATTGCTGTCATTTCATGTCATCTGTTCATTAGTGCATATTGCGTATAACATACACTAGGCTTATATCAGCCATCACATTGTATCACATGGTACTGAATGTTGATATCGAGTATTTTACACAAGCATGAGTATGAGTAAACGAGCCCAAAGCATGGGATCGTTTCAGTATCAATGCATCATTAACTGGAATGCGCTTCAAATCCACTCTGTTTATTCTATTCTATGTTTTTGATGATACTGGCTTATGCTTTCTCACTCTTGTTCAGTTTTAAGAGGCAGCCTCTATTGCTTGTCTCTCTCGATGGATTAAGAGCGGAGTATCAGCACACATGGCACTCCCTCATTCCAGTCTTGGACAAGCTACGTGAGTGCTTGCATTGACTTGGGAAAAGCTGTGTATTAAAAATATTATGACGCATATGCTAATCTGAGCACAGTATGATTTGTACGTGTATGCTTCTTCTCTAGGAAAATGTGGGACATCCTCTGCATTTATGCAGCCTGTATTTCCAAGTAAAACCTTCCCTAACCACTACTCCATTGTTACGGTCAGTAGCACGTACATTTCTGTCTATGTGTTCCTGAAAAACCTAGGTGAAATATGACACTGCTGGGAAAATAACATTATAGATTTCTATTTAGTCCTTGTGCTTTTAATACTGGTATGAATTTGACTCATTACTAATGGAAGATATGACAGTGTCAGCATCCTACCTCCTGTAGTTGGTCTCCGTGCCTCTAGAGACCCCCTGTGTTCCCCTCTGCCTTAGTTCTTCCTCGTGTGTCCTTGTTAGCTTTATTTAGGTCACCTGTGCCTTGTTTTCCCTAGGGTTTATTAGTGGTTTTTTCCCCTTTTTTCCTCACTTGGTCTTTGAGTTTTTGCCATGAGTTTCCTGCTTTGGTTCACCAAGTCTTTCAAGTTTCCTCAAGTAGGTGTTCTTAGTTTATGTTTGTTGTTGTTACCTAGTTTTGTTTTCTCCCCTCGTGGAGTTTTTATTTTTCCTATTTTGTTGTTTTGTTTTTCCGTTGCCTCTACAGTTATTTATACCTCTGCTCAGAGAAGAACTTTTGTTGGATTCCTTTTTTTTTGCTAAGACCTTTTATTTATTAAACTTACTTTGCCTGGACTTCTGCCTAGAGTGTTTCGTTTGGGTCCAGTATTACTGCCTCTGTGGCTCAGTGGTAGAACTCTCAACCATCACACCAGAGACCTAAGTTCAAGACCAGCGTGTGACAGACAGAAGCAGGAATGAGTGGTCTCTTGGAAACCAAAAACTAAACATTTAGATAATGAAACGTGTATGGGAAACATTAGGATGATACAGTGACTGAATTATTCAGCTATGTGTATGTGGTTCCTAGTAGCATTTTGGAAAATGTTTCATGACTTATTGCTTCCATCTGTGGAAAGACTTTCAGTTAGTTTCAGTGACTGTGTACAGACATACACCAATCAGCCATAACATTAAAACCATTGACAGGTAACGTGAATAACCCTAATTACCTTGTAACAATGGCACCTGTGAACAGGTAGCAAGTGAGCAATTGCTTCTCAAAGTTGTGTGTTGATGTGTTGGAAGCAGGAAAAATGGGCAAGTGTAAGGTTCTGAGTGATTTTGACAAGGGCCAAACTGTAATGGCTAGATGACTGGGTCAGAGCAAATCCAAAATGGTCTTGTGTGGTGTTCCTGGTGGCAAAAGTGGTCTAAGGAAGGACAACCGGTGAACCGGCAACAGGGACATGGGTGCCCAAGGCTCATTGATGCACGTGGGGAGCGAAGGCTAGCCTGTCTGGTCCGATCCCACAGAAGAGCATCTGTAGCATAAATTGCTGAAAAAGTTAATGCTGGCTATGATAGAAATGTGTCAGAACACACAGTGCATCTCAGCTTGCTGTGTATGGGGCTGCGTATCTGCAGACCAGTCAGAGTGTGCATGCTGACCCCTGTCCACTGCCGAAAGCACCTTCCATGGGCACCTGAGCATCAGAACTGGACCATGGAGCAACTGAAGAAGGTGGCCTGGTCTGATGACTCATGTTTTCCTTTACATCATGTGGATGGCCGGGTGTGTGTGAGTCTCATACCTGGGGAAGAGAGGTCACCAGGATGCACTATGGGAAGAAGGCAATGACTGGAATAGGAGCTTGTAGGTGTCAGGATGTCAGGAATAGGACCTTGTAGGATTCAGGATGGCAGCAGTAGCACCTTATAGAGCCCAGGGTGGCCGAAAGAGGTACCTTGTAGACCTCAGAATGGCAGGAGTAGGAGCTTTTAGATCTCAGGATGTCCGCGGTAGTGCTTGTAGGACTCATGGTGACAGCAGGAGCAGATTAAAGACCTCAGGGTGGCAGGAGTAGCGCCTTGTAGACCTCAGGGTGGCAGGGGTAGGAGCTTGTAGGATTCGGGGTGGCAGCACTAACAGTTTAAAACCTCAGGGTGGCAGGAGTAGGAGCTTATAGGGCTCAAGATGGCATGAGAGGCAGGTTCTAGACTTCAATATTAAGGTTATAAGACTACATTAATAACCTTTCAATATATAGCTATGATGTAGCTAGGTTAAAATTTTTCTCTGTTTCTCTGAAGGGTCTGTACACTGAGTCTCACGGTTTAGTGGATAACAACATGTATGACCCGGAATTTAATGCCTCATTCAGTCTGTCCAATGCAGAGAAGGACAAACCCAGATGGTACCTAGGACAACCAGTAAGCATCACACACCCACATACACATTTCTTAGCATGGCATAAATGTTTGGTAACACTTTACTTGAACTCTGCATCATGACACAGACATGATGTGATATGCTTTCATAAGTTGTCATACCAGTCGAAGTCCACTTATATAACAGTTTCAGGTTACCGTTATTTGTGTCATAGAATTAACTACAAAATCCTGTAACTTTTCAGTGTTTTTTTTTTTTTTGTGGAATTACATCAGACTATTTAAAGAAACTTTGTAACCCTAAAAAACTCTGGTTTACCAAAAATCATCTATTATATGTTTTGTGTAATGTGAGCTAGATCAAAGTGGGAAATGAGTGTTTAGGCAGAACTATAAGTATTTATCAACACCAAATTCAGCCATGAACAGCTATGAATCTGTCTGCCAGAACATAGCCAAAACTCAGCTTTGATGAAACCAGATGTTAGGCATGATGTAGATCAGAACTCGTTTGATTGTTTTGGCTCAAATGTAATTATAATTATAATTTATTGATTTTGGGGCATTTTAGACCCAGAATCTGAATTCTATCAAAAAATAAATAAATAAAATAAAGATAAGTGTGGCTGATTACTGTTGAGACATATTTGGCCCACAGTACACTAACTATTGATATAACTGTTCATTATGTACCCAAACTTAACTATATTTGACCCAAAATCATTTGCATCCTGGTTCATAGCACTGCCTACTGAACATTTATCTCACAACATACCATGCACCTATGTAACAATGAATATAATATCATACAATAATGCCTTCAAATTGAATTGTAATGTCAATAATTAAAATGTTTAAGGAATCTTTATTGTATTGCATTGCATCGTAGTATATTATGTCACATTAAACTTAATAATGTTTGGAGTGTGAGTGAAGTGTCTTTATTTATGTATGCTGTCAATAGCCATTTGTTGATCTAGTCCCTGATTTTTTTTCCCATCACTTAAACCAATAATATGATTTATGGTTCTGTACTCCAGATCTCTGGGCATGTATGATGTAACTGTATATGAACTATTCTTTTGTCCCACTATCACCCTGTCTGTCTCTCAGATCTGGCTCACGGTGATGGATCAGGGTCTGCGAGCAGGAACCTTCTTCTGGCCAGGATCAGATGTGCAAATAAATGGAACTTTCCCAAATATATATGAGAAATATAATGGGTACAGTACACATATATGTCCAGTAAGATCTGAATCCTATACAGTGCAATACAACAACAAGCTAGGTTTATTTCTAAACGTTTTGGATGAATATCATTTTTGGCTTTTTATTATTATTTAAGCTGATAGGTGTGTGTGTGTGTGTGTGTGTGTGTGTGTGTGTGTGTGTGTGTGTGTGTGTGTGGTACAGAACAATCCCCTTTGAGCAGAGAGTTTTCACCGTACTGAAGTGGTTGCAGTTGCCTGATGATCAGCGGTAAATCATCATTACTAAGATTCATAAAATATTCACTACACCATCATTTACCTTATCAAATTTTTTCTGCATCAAGAAGCCTACATAACAGTGTTGCCCTCTCACATAGGGTTCCATCTTGAACCCCTTTGGCTAATTTACAGTTCTTAGCTTCTTAAAGTGAAGCTTGAAATCTCACTCTTATGGCACTCCTAAAGCTTCTGTGAAGAACCTTACATAATGTTCCTCTATCAACCTCTTAAGAAGTTAAGGACTCCAAGATATCCAAAGATCCCTTTTTTTCAAAGAACCCATCTTTCTATAAGTATTTCTTGGATTAAAAGGTGCCACAAAACATTCCTAAGCATGCTACTGTACAGTCTTAGAAAAAAAAGGATTCCTCTAAGTTTTTGTTTTTTTTGGTTTTAAATTCATAAAGTTCTATATGACAGTTGTAGGGTTCTGCATAAAACCTTAAACTGGTTCTTTGGTCCTGTTAATATTTCTGTTTAATGTGGTATTTTTAAGTGTGTAATAAAAGGGTTCATTACCTCATTTTATTGTGCAATATGTAGAATGAAAATCAAGTTGAGAATGATAATAAAGTTGGCGCTAGAAGCACAATCTCTAGAATGCTTCAGGGTGGAAAATTTAGTCCATGGTGCTTTAACCATCTTGGATTGGTGCTACAAAGTCCTGAATAATAATTTCAGCAATCATCAATAATTTCCCAATTTTTTGTGGCATTAAAAAAACTTTGGAAAGAGTCATCCATCATAATTCATTAAGGCGCCGAAAATGATGATGATGATGATGATGATGATGATGATTAATTTTTCCACTATTAATTCAGGTTGTGTTTTAAGTGTTGAGTGGTTAAAGGTTGTGTGTTAGAGCGCTAAATGAAATGGTTGATGATTTTCTTCACAGTCCTGATTTCTACACACTGTATCTGGAGGAGCCAGATAAATCAGGTCACAACTTCGGACCTGTCAGCGGAGGGGTGAGAAAGACACACACACATACACACATATCCATTTTACAGAAGAGAACTAAGACTTTGTCAGTATTAGTTAGTGTTATTAGATGCTTCAACAGGTAGGGTCCCATAAAGAGGGAGAATGTGAACTAATACACTAATACAACATGAAAACCAACACTAAGAGATGTGACAGACGGAAGACAAAAAAGCAGAAAGAAAGGAAAAAAATGACAAAAAGATATGCAAATATGATAACGAAGATAGAAACACAGATAATAATACCAAAGCAATAGTAATATTAATATTAATAGCAATAATAACAGTCTACAACATAATACTTTGGTTTGCATGTGTGTGTAATTTAGATACACATGTGAGTGAATGTTTTAGTGAAGGGTGTAAGGAATTTAGCTCATTTGAACATTGACCTATTTTAATCTTCCACTAATTATGGAAGTAGAGGCGATTAATACAAACAGTAATATTAGTCACTTTGGGGAAATTAATGAATGAATGGAGGTAGTTGTCAGTGGTCAGAGGGTTCTAGTCGGAACGGAGTTGGAGAATCTTGGAGAAATTGGTTGTCGACGGAGAGGGTGGATGGAGACTGGACGGCTGAGCATTGGGGTCCTCTCAGTTCTTGTTTTCTTCCAGTTCCAGCTCCCAGATTTGCTTGGTCATGAGGTTTTTATGCAGTTTTGGCTAAACCAGCCCTCCAGGGGTTTCAACCAACCAAACATCAGCTTAGAGGCGATTGGTGCCTAGTGTGCCTGGTCCTCCAGCTAATTAGCATGTGACCCCTTTGGTCACATACCTCTCAATGTCCATTATAGTTCAGCCTTATTTGTCCTTGATGCTTATGATAAACGTGTGGTGTGACGGTTTTAGAACATGAAAACAAACACACAGATACCAAACACTACATACATAAGTGTAACAATTAACGTCTGTATACAATGGTATGGTTAAAGAATAATAACAGGTCTAATATTTTACAATTTCATTAAGAGTAGGGTTGATTTATATTGTCATTTTGAATGCATGACTTCAGAAGTATTATCAAGCTTGACACTATGTAAGAAGTTGCTGTAATTGGGTTGTACATGCTGAGGCTGGGTTAGGCTTCACATATTCCATGTGTTCAAAAGCTGGTCGTTTATTCCAAGACATGCTGGAGCTATCTCTGGTCTGTTCTTCGTAAAGGGGTGTCTTTGTTTGTCCCGTGTGTGGTTTGAGTGAGAGTCAATTTTCTTGATGATCCATGAATTCCTAAAAGGTTTACAGATGTGTGGTGTGGCTGTGGCTATGTAGTGTGGCTAGGTGTGTGTGTTGTAACTATACGAGTTGGAATGCAGTAACTGCCAATGAATTTTGTTTATTCATGAATATTCAATTCAATTCAATTCATTTTTTATTTGTATAACGCTTTTTTTTTACAAAGCTAATTTTCTCAAAGCAACTTTACACAAACAAAAGTAAAGTGAAGACAAAAGTAAAGTGAAGAATATATTTAATCTGTTCTACAATATTAGATTTTGACCAGGAGATTGTGCGAGGATGTTCTGATTAATAGTGTATTTTTAGCAGCAGACAGCTGTGAAGACTCTATCCCTAATGTGGAACACCAGCGTCCCTAAACAATTAGCCTAAACAAATGAAACAATACAAATGCAATCCAATAATATGCCTCCGCTTGTTTCAAAGAAAGACATCATAATCAGCTTTTATTTCTTTACTGATGTGCATGGCTGGTATCTTCAGAAAAAGGGATGAGAATACATAAATTTGCTTGTAGGTTTACAATTATCATTCACTAACTCTAGCTTCATTACAATGCAGTTAAAGTAGTAGCAGTCAATGCATTTAGGCGTGCTCAGCACCAAACACGTCCATAGGTAATATTATTTTTATACTATAACATTATCAGGTTTAACATGCTCTAATATACCTTCTTGTCAAGCTCATTCTGCTAGCTAATTTTGCTATAATATCACGTGAAAATTCTTAACTTTTCATAAAACTGCCATTGAGTTTGTCTCGTGTTACTTGACTGTAACCCTGTTCCCTGAAAAAGTGGGAACGAGATGCTGCATTTCAATAACGCTTATGAGAACATTCTTTGTTCGACCGGTTATGAAGCAAGTGTGCCAAACACGCCAAGAATAACCTCGGTGGGTGACGTCATTTGATTGCGTGCACCTGCAGGTTATAAATAAACGTGAAACGGACATACCCTCAGGTTAAATCTTGTCTGAAGAGATGCCCAGTCACGCCTACAGTGTGGCATTGAGGCGCAGCATCTCATTCCCGCTTTTTCAGGGAACAGGGATACAGTCAAGTAACCCAAGACATTCCCTATCAAAAGCTACTCTTGATGCTGCATTTCAATAACGCTTATGGGAACTAGAATACCAACGCTGCCATACTGGGAGTGTCTGGACCCCTCAAGGTTGTGTAGTGTGTGCGCACAAGCATTGAAGAGGTCTCAGACATGACTCTGGGATGTTGACTCAAGGACATGCGAGCCCGGAGTTGCATGGGCATCCAAACTATAGAATCTGACAAATGTGTGCGGAGAGGACCAGCCTGTAGCATCACACACTTGCTGCAAAGGGACACCTCTTGCCAAAGCTATAGAAGATGCAACCCCCCTGGTTGAATGGGCCCTTACTCCTAGAGGCGAAGCTTGACCATGCGCCTCATAGGCTAGGACAATAGCATCCCTCACCCAATGTGACATTGTTTGCTTAGTGGCAGCCGCCCCCCGGTTGCGGCCCCCTGGTTGCGGCCCCCATAGCATATGAAAAGCTGCTCCGACTTACACCACTGGCTAGTGCGGTGGACGTAAATCTGAAGAGCACATACTGGACACAGTAAGTGAAGTCTTTCTTGCTCCGGTGTCATGAACAGCAGAGGGCAGAAGGCTTCAAGAATGACCGGATGTATGGTCAAGAAGATAATTAGGGTGAGGATGTAAAATAGCTTTGACCAGCCCAGGGAATGGCAAGACTGACAGAGCCTGCAAATCTCCAATTCTCAAAGTCAGAAACCGGGGTCTGAACCACACAGATAGGGTACAAAGCCCCTGGCATGTAACCCTTATTTGCCTCTGGGGATTGGCCCTTGGATGAAATCCCCTGGCTCTGAGCCACAACTGAAATGCTCTCATATGCAGGAGGCCCAAAGGTATCACCGTGGATGCAGCCATGAGACCTGGAACCCTTTGAAAGTAATGAACTGTAACTTTCTGGCCTAGCTTGATGTTCTTTAGGGTGTTTAGAAAGGACTCGACGCATGCAGAAGACATCTGTGCCCGCTTCGTGATCGAATCCCATACAACCCCCAAATACGTTGTCCTCTGAGCAGGAGAGAGAACGCTTTTCTTGGCGTTGAGTCTCAACCCCAGAGATGAGGGTGCCAGGAAGGAGCCTCTACTCTCTGTTGGAACTTTTCACGCCCCTCTCCGGGGGGGCACACCCCCATGCTCGACCCTCAGGACTTCTTCCTTTTGGACGAAATGATCATCCTCAGGTCCGGCCTCTTGCTGGGCTTCTGAGATCGGCGAGCCGCTCCCCAGTCCCTACGAGGGGGCGCACAGCTCGCCAGACTCTCCTTTTGTGACTCTCGCTGCAGAGAAACCGGACTGGGTCGGGGTTGGGTGGCCGACAGCCCCGACGCCTGAGCACAGCGGGGGAGAAACTTATCAAAAGCCTCCGCATGTCTTTTGGCCTCCCGGAACCTACTGACGAACATATTCATGGAGTTACCAAATAGGCTGGAAGGAGACACAGGGGCATCAAGGAGGAACACTTTGTCCCTGTCCTTGATGCCGGTGAGGTTGAGCCACAGGTGTCTCTCTGTGGCAACCATAGCAGCCATAGAACGGCCAATGGCACGGGCCATCTGCTTGGTCGCACAAAGAGACAGATCCGTGGCTCGGCGCAGCTCTGAAAACGCCTCCTCACTAATCCTCCCGCCTGTGCTCAGGTCTTTTAGCAGGTCAGCCTGGTACGCCTGCAGGGCAGCACCAGCCTGACCCGTTGCTTGAAACGCCTTCCCCACCAGCGAGGATGTTAATCTGCAAGGCTTTGTGGGGAGGGTTGGCTTCTTAAGTGACGATGAACTCCCAGGGGAGTGAGATATGAGATAGCACCTGAGGCATCGTCACATACCCCTGCACCTTAGCACCCACGATAGTGGAATAAATCGACATCATGGGTACAAATATGTGTGAGTACCCGCGTCTTCGGCTCGCTCTGAAGAAGCACCAGGGCGCGCTTCAGCAGTGAGGGCGGAGACATCGCGATCTGGGGAGAGAGGAGGCCCACCCACGATCTCAATGAGGATTCAGAGGCTCGCCCCTCCTGAAAGAAAGCAAGCCTCGAGCGGAGCACTCCGATAGAAAGCAACTCATAGTGCTCACACTCAGCGTCCTCGAGGGCACAAGCTGCGTGCGCTTTCCCGAGGCACTCCAAGCAATAATCATGCGGATCATTGTCAGGGATTACTTGAACACAGGGTGGCAAGCATCTCCTAACTGACAAACTAGACATGATCTCTTTTTTTTTCTTTCTCTTAAACAAAGAAATAATGCTGGAATCAACACACACACAAACACACAATTCAGTCTCTGAAGACAAGAAAACCTGAGAGTATGTCTGTTTCATTTCTATTTATAACCTGCAGGTACACGCAATCAAATGACGTCACACACCGAGGTTATTTAAGCCAATTCTTGGCGTGTTTGTCACACTTGCTTCACAAGCAGTCGAACAAAGAATGTTCTCATAAGCGTTATTGAAACGCAGCATCGAGAGTAGCTTTTGATAGGGAACATGCAGTGCATTTGTTGTAATTGGGTCCCACTCAGCTTAAGTGTGATTGGTTGGGTCGCCGTTCAGTCAGTCCAAAAAAAAACAATACCCTTAAATTATTATTAATCAGGGTTGTGTAGGGCTTGGAGGGTTGTGTGATTTTTTTTCTTCGGAATTTTGAGTCACAGGCTCAATTTCAGGCATGTGCAACATGCCTACAAGAGTGTGGGGAAAGTGTCCCCTGTGTAACACACAGCTGCTTCACCCCTGCATATAGTTAAGTATAGTTAGGGAGTCTCCCCCACTCTGTGATTTTTTGAGTCTCAAAAATGTTTCGGAATTCACATAATCCGCCCAGGAACACCAGTGAGGCAGTAAATCCTTACTAATGTAAAAGTTGTAACTTAAAAACCATAATGGCTCAAGTAGAAGTAAAAGTAGTAGTAAAAATTTACAAACACAGGCTGATTAGATAAGAATTAATGTAAATAAATGGAGACAAAAATTATTTAACCCCTTAAACACACCAGATACCATCAGTGGATCCAGACCTACATTTCTAACTCTCACTTCTTACTTCACGCATTTTGCTGTAAGTTTAACTATAGTTACTGATAATAATAAATGATCAATCATAGAATATTCTGCTTGGTAGCTTGCCAACTCGGCAAATAATAGCTGAAAGCCTTACTGTAAATGTTCTCTCTCTCTCTCTCTCCTCACTTAATGTCAGCTTTAATGACCCTGGAATGTTTGTTCAAACAACAGGGAGTACAGTGGAATCACATTTGACCCATACTTGTGTGTGTGTGAGAGAGAGAGAGAGAGAGAGAGAGAGAGAGAGAGAAAGAGAGAGTTTTCTCCTCTCCAGAAAGGCATTGTTTATTGTTTACTGCCAAATGGTAGGGGAATAACAGTGCACATGATACATTTTCAGTGCTAACAAAGTTTGTTTGTCTGATCTACACTAATTGATCCCAAATCCTTACTGATGTACTGCTGCATCCACTTATGTCATTCACAACGGTCATACCAAAAATGAAAATTCTGTCTAAATGGTTGCTTAATTTGTTAATTCATTATCATTTACTGTCCAAAACATCTCTCCTTTTCTGAAAGGTATGTGCTCCATATTTTAACTTAATAGGTCACATGCATTATGCATTAGAAATCTTGATGAATTCCGTGTCTGTATAAGATTAAAACCAACATTACTTCACTGTAATTATATAATTATTTAATTAATTATATAAATATGTATTATATTACATAATTTCCTACTCTTAGAGGCTTCATGAATACAGGCTCAACTCTGTCTCTATACAAAAGCCATGTAAAGTCACAATTTTGTCCATGTTTTGTACTTAAGGCTGTAAATTCTGAAGAACCTGCTTTCTCACTTTCATAACAACTGACATTTCCTAGTAGTTTCACTGTAATTTCTGAACAATATGCCTTATATATATATATATAAGAAACACAGTTTGGGTAGTTTCTTTCTTCTAAAACTTTATCAGACAGCCTGTATTCCTTTCTTAATAAACGTCTCCAGGTTACGTATGTAACCCTGGTTCCCCGAGGGAACGAGACGCTGCGTCACGAAACGCTATGGGA
>CM074982.1:4278125-4290661 GCA_037576825.1 Pangasius krempfi | reverse complement strand
TGCCCATTTTTCCTGCTTCCAACACATCAACTTCGAGAACTGACTGTTCACTTGCTGCCTAATATATCCCACCCCTTAACAGGTACCTACGAGATAATCAGTGTTATTCACTTGCCCGCTCAGTGGTTTTAATGTCATGGCTGTTCGGTGTATATTTGTGATGTGTTCAGTGATTCTGGTGATTCTCTACATCTCCATAATATGACATTGAACATCGCAGAAAATGGTGAGTGAGAAAAGAAGCTTGTTTAAGGAGCGCAACAGCGCAATTATCTTCCAGATGTCTTAGCTACAGTTAACTTCCCAGATGTGTTAGCTACAGTTAAATTACCAGATGTGTTAGCTACAGTTAAATTACCAGATGTGTTATTTACTGTTAAATTACCAGATGTGTTATTTACAGTTAACTTACCAAGAGTGTTAGCTACAGTTAACTTACCAGGAGTGTTAGCTACAATTAACTTACCGGATATGCTAGCTACAGTTAACAAAAATAAACCTGTATAACTCTTGAAACAATAGTTAGATCTGAGTAGAACATTAGCCTGTTTTTAAATTTCTCATCTCAACTCTTCAGACGTCACGTAAATTAGCTCAGCTCAGCGCAAAGCCTAAACGTCGAATGACTGCCTTAAGATTTAGAAGTTGGAATGTTGAATCTGATCCACAGACACCGCAGTGGATTAAGCCGTAAAGATCCATTTAGGCAGACAAAAAACATTCTCCGGTGTCCCACCTTTAAAGCTACAATGGCATAGAATCCGTCCCAGCCCTACTGTTCAGATGTGGTCCCTCTGTTCTTTTACAAATACAGTTTCTTCCACTTGTCTGTGCTGCTGAGCGTCGTATCACTGTGGGCTTCTGCCGGAAAAATAAATCTCATATTAGCTCAATAAACCTTGGAATGAACTATATCAGAACTTTTTATTTTTGTAAAATAAAAAGGTGTTGTAAGCTTTGATGAGAGTGACACAGTGTGGTATCTGTAACACACAGGCAGTGTGGTGGTCTGGAAAAACCCTTCACGTGGTGAAATTTGGACGGTTTCTACTTTATACTAGATCAGATTTTCTAGAGACTTTCCTGTACTGAGATTTATTCCTCTTTTGCATCTCACAAGTGAAGTTCGTGCATTTTAAAGTCTGAAAAATATGAAAAAGGAGAATATTGCATTTAAAAGATTTCGTTCTGCAGGCATTTCATCGAGGGGCGTAAATATACTGCGTACTGTATCAGATTGTTCGATACGAGGCTCTCGATTCAATACATCACAACATATCAAACCGCCCATTCAACAGACTGCGTAATAAAGTTTATATTACATAAAACTTGTCATAAAATGTCTCGTAAAACGTAATCAAGCTCAGACTCCTGCCTCTGAACAGTAGCTTCCTCTTTATCTGGACTCAGGAGAGTCTACAGGGGTTTAAAAAAAAAAACACGCTTCTGTGGCTGGAAACACCTTGTTGATGAGAGAGATCAGAGGAGAATGGTGACACTGGTTCAAGCTGACAGGACGGTAACAGTAACTCAAACAATCACTCTTTACAACTATGGTGAGCAGAAAAGCATCTCAGAACACACAACATGTCAGAAGAATATCTGAGGAATCTGAGGCTACAGTGGGCACAGGATCACCGACACTGGACAATTGATGATTAGAAAAAAGACCAAGACTTTATTTTTTATAATAAAGTTGGTTATAAATATCTATAAAATTCATACTGAAAAAGTCAGCAATTAGTACAATTTCATTACAATTTATAAAGTATTATTATTATTAGTTGTAGTAGTAGTATTTTGTATATGGATTGAAGTTTCTTTGATGTCACTGATCTAACCCCAGGTTAGATCTGTGGAGAACTGCGATCTTCAGTGCTACCAGTTTGAGAACAGAGTGTCTTTACTGTAAAGACAGTGGGAAATAAGACTGAGGCAGGATTTTTACTAAAGAACAAAAGGCCTTTGTTTTGTTTTGGGGTTTTTTGTTACTAAATATTGTGTTTCAGACATGCATCACTAATGACGTGTTCTGTGTAAATGTGAAATTTTATGCTGGTCTGTTACGTGCCACTTCAGACACACCCTGCATGTCAGTTTCCAGGATTAAGCAGCCAGTGGAAATAAACTTTAGTGCTGTGGAGTTTACATTTCTCCAGGCTAACACGTGAGGAACACGGGGACTTTGAACCTAGAGCGTGTGTGTGCTGTGATTTAGTCCAAATCTATTTAGTCCTATTTACTAACTTTTTATACAAATAAATGTGATCAGTTGTATTTTTGTCCATTTTATACTACTCTTACAGTATATATTGTAGTAAATTTTAGGGTAGCACAGTGGTACAGTAGGTAGGTTTGTCACCTCACAGCTTTCCTGTTTAATCCTGAGCTGTGCGGAGCTTCGTATGTTCTCTCATATGTTCATATGTTCTCCCCATGTTTGCCTGGGTTTCTTCTGGGTTCCCCTGTTTCCTCCCACCTCCCAAAAACATGTGGGTAGGTCGATTGGCTACTCTGAATTGCCCCTGTGTGTGTGTGTGTGTGCGTGTGTGTGTGTGTGTGTGTGTGTGTGTTCACGTGCATGTGCGCGAGCCCGATGGAATGGTGTCCCATCCAGGGTGTATTTCCAGGACAGGCTCCGGATAAAGCACTTACTGAGATTGAATGTATTACATGATAATATATTATAATCTTAATAATAGTGTAATAATTGCTTTACTTTAAGATCCCTTCAAAACACAATGGGAGCAGTTTTGAACACTACATAGGGTGCATTTAATGCACCAGTTTTTAATTCAGCCAGAGAAAAGGCATGACTCCAGTGTGTGCTTGCTGGCAATGCACTACTTATCCGTATTATGTACTTCTAAGTATTGTGATACATACAGCAACCACTTTATTAGGAACATCTGCCCATTCATGCAATTATCCAATCAGCCAATCAGGTGGCAGCAGCACAATGCATATAATCACGCAGATACAGGTGAAGAGCAGAGCCCAGAGCAGGAATCTGAGGCAACAGTGGGCACATTTTCACTCAAACCGGACAAACTGTCTTGCAACAACAACCATGCCACAAATAAAATCACTGAGATCACTTTTTTTTTTTCTTGAACTGTATCAGCATGATTTTACGCATTGTGCTCCTGTCACATGATGACCTGATTAAATAACTGTGCGAATGAGCTGTATACAGGTGTTTCTAATAAAGTGAGTGTATGTGCAAATGACTAAAACTGTCGCTTTTTTAAGCAAAGAAAATCATAACAAGGCATTGTCATCTTTTCATCCACTGTAAAGTTTCAGATTTGCCTTTATTTACTTCCTCATATTTTCCTGCTGTTAATGTTTAGCTCAAATTTATATCTCTTATGCAACCTGGCATCCACAAACTCTGCCATCTTCATCCTCCATCACACAGTTAAGACTAATCCCAAATGGGTATGAGTATAGTGTACAACATAATGGCATTGCCCAATAGCGTATCATTTAAGATACAGTACTTGGAAATTAAGTACTCACATGGAATATTACAGTATTTTCATATAAATACTGTCATATACTATATATTATATATATTCACATATTATACGGTCAGATCCATAAGTATTTGGACAGTGACACAATTTTCATAATTTTGCCTCTGTACACCACCACAATACATTTGAAATGAAGTAATCAGGATGTGTTTGAAGTGTAGACTTTCAGCTTTAATTCAAGCGGTTTAACAAAATATTGCATTATTACCGTTTAGCAATTACAGCCATTTTTTTTTTTTACAGAGACCCTCCGTTTTCACAGGCTCAAAAGTAATTGGACACTTTACTGATGAGACTTTACACATGAGTTTCATGACCAGGTGTTTCCTTGTTATTTTATGACAAATTATGGAGATAAAAGGTCTGGATTTGATTCCGAGCATTGAATTTGCATTTGGTAGCTGTTCATGGGAACTCTTAATATGTGGTCCTAAGAAGTGTTGATACAATTGAAAGAGGCCTTCATTAGGCTGACAAAACAAAACAGACCTATCAGAGATAAAGCAGAAACTTTAGGAGTGGCCAAATCAACAATTTGGTACATTCTTAACAGGAAGGAATGCAGTAGTGAGCTCTGCAACACCAAAAGGCCTGGAAGACCACAGAAGACACCTAAAGTGGATGATTGCAGAATTCGTTCTTTGTTGAAGAAGAACTCTTTTACAACATCTAGTTAAGTCAAGTACACTCTGAAGGAAGTAGGCGTATCATTGTCAAAGTTTACAGTCAAGACACAACTTCATGAATGTAAATACAGACAGATTAACTCAAAATTCAAATCACTGGTAACACTGAACAAGAACAGAAAGGCCAGATTAGACTTACTAAAAAACCTCTAAAAAAAAGCCTGCCCAGTTCTGATGCAAGATTAACTTGTACCAGAATGATGGGAAGAGATGAGTATGGAGGATGAAAGGAAGGGCTCATGTTCCAAAGCATACCGCACCATCTGTCAAACATGTGGAGGCAATAGAACTGGCTCACTGGTGTTTATTGATGATGTGACTGCAGATAGAAGCAGCAGGATGAATTCCGAAGCTTAGAGCTATATTTTCTGCTCTAAAGATGCATAACGATTCAAAACATACGACCTCATCCCAATTGAGCATGCTTTTCACTCACTGAAGACAAAACTGAAGGCAGAAAGACCCAAAGGCCTGGAAAAAGCATCTCAAGGGAGGAAACGCAGGATTTGATGATGTCCATGGGTTCCAGACTTCAGGCAGTCATTGACTGCAAAGGATTTACATCCAAGTATTAAAAATAATCCTAATATTTATGATTGGTAGTTTGTCCAATTACTTCTGAGCCTGTGAAAATGAAGGGACTCTGTAAACAAAATGGCTGTAATTCCAAATATTTTTGTTAAACCCCTTGACTGAAAGCTGAAATTCTACACTTCGATCACATCTTGACTGCTTCATTTCAAATCCATTGTGGTGGTGTACAGAGGCCAAATTATGGACTTATGGACCTGACTGTATAATATCTCTAAAAATAAACTATGCCCTTTAGTACATGCATGTATAGAGAGCCCTTTTTCAAGTCTTCATTTGGCCAAAGGGTTACATACTTTACATGACTAAATGTGGGATACCTGTGTGTTAGAAATATCATATGAACACACAGGGCTTTTGCACATTTCATGTACACTTTCACAAATAGTTCCTCTGAGTAATTAGTGTGTGAAACCCCGTTTTTTTATTCTCCATTTGAGAAAGGAATTTTAAGCGAAACGTAAGATCCACGTCTTGAATTCTTTCTTCCACAATGATCCCGGCTCTGATCCCAAACTTAACACCTAAATTGCATGTTTGTATCGTGGAGTTGGAACGCAGCCGCATTCCAGTGTAGTATATCACATCGTTTATTCTCCACTTAGGAGACTTGTGTGTGTGTGTGTGTGTGTGTGTGTGTGTGTGTGTGTGTGTGTGTGTGCGTATGTTGCATAAACAGGAGGCTTCTCTGTTAAGACAGCCACCCACATAAGTAACACCGTGTTCCCGAGAACACAATCAGATGTGACCTTAGTGACAAAAATGATCCAGTTTGGCTGCATTTGTGTGGAGACATGAAAAAAAAACAGAAAAGGTAAAAAAAAAAAAACATGCCGGGATATGCTGTTCTATGGAAATAATCCACGACCTCCACGAAATATTATCAGTTTTAGAATTTTTATATCCTTAAACAATTTTTTTTTTAATTAATATCCTATTAAGAAATAGCCTACAGTGGCTATTTCACAGCTGTAAACATTCCTGGTTCCAGATGATAATGATTATGGTGTTGATATGCCTGTGTGTGTGTGTGTGTGTGTGTGTGTGTGTGTGTGTGTGTGTGTGTGTGCTGCAGGGCGTGGGGATCTCCAGCCGCAGGTGGACAGCGCTCTGCAGGGGGTGAGTGATAAGTACGCATCGCTGCAGGAGACGGAAAGACAGGCAGTGAGGAAAGCTCTGATTGAGGAAAGAGCACGATTCTGCACATTCGTCACCATGCTCAGACCTGCCATAGTGAGTCAGTGCCTCCTCTACCCATGATCCCTCGGTCTCTCCTCTCCTTTAACATCCTGTATTTCTAACTCTGCACATTAATATTCCCACTCCTTCCTAAAGTACGTACTTCCCAAACTTATACGATTGTGGGTTTTTTTTTTATATTATTCCTCACTATTATATATGATTCTAACTGGAATATAATGTGCATATGTACATATCAGTGTGTGTGTGTGCGTGTGTGTGTGTGTGTGTGTGTGTCTCTCGCTTCAGGAAGAGGAAGTGTGTATGTTGGGTGAGATCACGCACCTGCAGTCGATCTCTGATGATCTGAGATCTTTGACTATGGACCCTCACAAGCTGCCTCCCTCCAGCGAACAGGTGTGTAAACACCCTCACCACATCACACACACACATCATATCACATCACACAAACACAAGTGCTCACACACAAGAGACCAACCACTAACCCCGTACACACCTGCCTATTAAAGCTGCATTCGACTTAACTCAGTGAGAACAACTCCAAACTACAAAGTGAACTGGAGCTACAAAGTGAGAAAAGCCATGGACTAAAAGTAGGATACTTAGGATACATAGGAATTCAATCACTGCATTTTTTTTTTTTCCATGGGAATGCACAAATATTATGGAAATTCCAGTCGTATTTGAACAACTTGGTACAGTAGTATTTGGTGTGTTGATTGTGAGTTAATGCAGTGAATTTTCGTGCAGGTGATTGCTGATCTGAAAGGCTCAGAGTGCAGCTGGTCATATCAGACTCCGCCCTCCTCTCCCAGCACCACCTCCAGGAAGTCCAGCATGTGTAGGTGTGTTATGAGCAGGGCA
Source organism: Pangasius krempfi (assembly GCA_037576825.1). Lineage (NCBI taxonomy): Eukaryota > Metazoa > Chordata > Actinopteri > Siluriformes > Pangasiidae > Pangasius > Pangasius krempfi. The sequence continues at coordinate 4,283,781 of CM074982.1, read as the reverse complement.
CCCGCATCTGAATCATGACGACTGTACACCTGGTGTTTGCTTGCTTATTCAGCGTTGTTATATTTGGGTCATTTCTAATTGTCTGCACTGGAAACATGGCCTTTTATATTCATATTGATTAGTTTAGTTTAGTTATAGATTGAACTGGTTTATAGTGAATTACCTCAATCTGGCAACCCTGTACACATACACACATTTGTCTACTGTTTTAACAATGCAGTAATGCAGTATTCTCACCAGGACAATATATACATATATATGTGTGTGTGTGTGTGTGTGTGTGTGTGTGTGTGAACCACAAACTGGAAAATATTCAGCATTATAGCAATGCAGTGAAAATCATGGTGGTTCATAGCATGTTCCTGAAGGCTGTTGTGGCCTGTTATGCCTTATCAGACCCACACAACTATGTTAGTCATGTATCACAACAAATTCTTCTCTCTGAGTCAGTAATCCCAACTCTGAAAGGATTCAGAGTTTTATATACACTATTTGTACAAAATAAACAGGTTTTCCTTTCTTTTCTTAGTACAGAGGAATGTGTCAAAATTATTGTTCGTGGTAGTCACTCGTATGCTACAGATGTGGTAGAAAACTGTGAAATGAAAATGGCAAAATGTATAAATTTGGACTTTTTTTGAGGTATTTTCACAAATCATACATGTGAAGGTGAGATTCCCACATTCCCAGTAGTGAGCTCAAGATATTATATGCCTAGTGTAGGTGTGTAACTGAATATGAATACATCACAAGTAATGTACTAAAGAAACAGATACAAATACAAGACTAAATGTGAGCTTTGGTATTGGGATCATGTGGGAGGTAAGAAAAGTCAGAAGGTTTTTACTTGCATGCAAGAGCGAGAAGTGGACAGATGTGTAGCTCACAGAGCAAACAATGACCACGCTGTGTGATGCACTAACAGCATTCATTCATCCATCCTTAGTAACTGCCTGGTCAGGGTCACGGTGTTTTAAATTATGGTTTATATTTTCGGAAATTGTATTTGTTAGAAAATATAGTGGGTAGGTATGAACAAAAATAATGACTGTGCGAACGGGATTAAAAAACAACCGAGTGCGTCTGTACTTGAGATCAGTTATGAAGGAGTGGATGTAGCTGACATATCCACACACCATGCTGACACTGCTGACATTTCTAACTCGGAAATGTTAGAAATGCTAACATCGCTATGTTTTCGTGGGCGTAGCGGTAGAGTTCACATTTAATTTAAAAAAAAAAAAAAAAATTTGGTGAGGTCACACCTACTTCAGGTTTAAATTTGAATACAGATACAGATATTTAAAGCACTAAACAGTTACAGATACAGACTGAGATAGTGGTATTGTGTTATACCCATAGCCTACTATCAAGTCAGATCAGTGAACAAGTATAATTTCTTTATATCTCTCTCTCTCTCTCTCTCTCTCTCTCTCTCTCTCTCTCTCTCTGAGCAGCAGTCTGAACAGCGTGAACAGCAGCGATTCTCGTTCGAGCAGCTCTCATTCTCACTCTCCCACATCACATTTCCGTTACCGAGGCTCCGCCCTCCCCCAGCAAGGCTCCGTCCGCCTTCCCAGTGTCTCCTCCCACGACTCGGGCTTCACCTCTCAGGACACCTGTCAGTCAAAGAGCCCCTCCCCAATGCCTCCAGATGGGAGTGTACAGGTACACGTTAACTAACTGTGACTCGTATACACTCACGCCCAGTGACGCTGAAACACGCTAACTGCTAAACACCCAGATTCCCAGTGCAGCCTTCACACACGTTACAGACTTTTTTTTCTTCCCTCATCTCATCCAAGAAGAGACTGAACACTTCAGGAAGTGGCTGTGACATTCACTCACATTTTTCTGAATATGTGTATTATTGCAGCTCTTCCTCATGCATATTGCATCAGGCGTCGAGAGCCTGTCACTGCGTGCAGTAATGAATATGCATTATTACGAAACCCTGCCTGCTCACGCTGCCATGGGAACCGTCTCTTGTTGCTAGGGAGCGTTCGCTATTAAATTAGGAAGGCCTGCAGCTGGAGACACTTACATCTTTTTCATCGACATCCAACCAACCTTTTTAAAAAAATCTCTCATTTTGAGAGATTACATAATAAGACGTGGGAGATTCATAATTTTAGGGATGTGAGTATTTGAGTATCCGGATATCAGTATTTGTTTATTTAATCATATTCAAATAAGGCATGTGTAATGCGTAACGAGATTGAAAGTGTATATTACTGTCAATTACATCTATCCATCTATCTCTCTTCAACTTAACTTATCTCTCTCTCTCTCTCTCTCTCTCTCTCTCTGATGTTGTGACCATCTCTTTTTCATGGTCACAACATGGCCAAAAGTATGTGGACACCTGACCATCACACCCATATGTGGTATTCCCCAAACTGTTGCCACTATTTTGTTGCACACAATTGTATAGAATATCTTTGTACGCTGTAGCTTTACAGTTTCCCTTCACTGGAACTAAGAGGCCCAAACCTGTTCCAGCATGACGACGCCCCTGAGCACAAAGCGAGCTCCATGAAGACATGGTGTGTGAAGGTTGGAGTGGAAGAACTCGAGTGTCCTGCACAGAGCCCTGACCTCAACCCCACTGAACACCTTTGGGATGAACTGGAACACCGACTGCACCCCAGACCTCCTCACCAACATCAGTGTCTGATCTCACTAATGCTCTTGTAGCTGAATGAACACAAATCCCCACAAAATAGTGGAGGTTAACAGCAAATGGGGACTAAATATGGAATGGGATGTTCAGCAAGCGCATTTGAGTGTAATGGTCAGTTGTCCACATATTTTTGGCCATATAGTATATATCCCTGCAGGGGTATTACCCAACAAAATACATTACAAGGGAAAGTGTTTTTGGTATATCAATGTTAAATCAATGCTTAAAGATTTCTTCCTCCTAAACACCGCCAAGATCCTATGTAACATCATAACTGTAATTTGTATCCCATTATTCCAATAACCAAAATGCTATACTATCAGTAACGTAATACAAAGCCATGAAAGCATTTTCCTGTTTCATTTATTTAAACACATTTATTTACTTTAGCCAAAACAGTACCTTTAATACAGAACTCCAGTAAGCTAGAGCAGTGTGTACTGATTCTGACACTAATGCAGTACCGTAAATCAGCAGTTTTAAGTCATTTAGATTGTATGACTTTGCCATAGACGTCAATCACACCCACGACCACGGATAAAAGTTTTATAGCATTAGTAGTTCATTCAGTTTCCTTCTCTGACATTTGACTCACAGCTGCTATATTCATTTTGCTTATTTTTTTTTCAATAGCCATGTGTTATGTCTTCTTTAAATGGCAGTCATTAAATGTAACTTGGGTTGTCATGGCGATGAAACGATGCACGTCCATGTATGAGAACCGGCTTTTGACGTGTGACGGAAAAGTGTGCAAGGTTCTCAGATTAAGCTCCAGCAATGCGTCAGTGGAACAGCACTAACTGATGAGTCATTCTCACTCGTCAAAACACACACACAGAACACATCCTTCAAACCAGTGAATGTCTCTTCTTGGCTTTTTATCATCTGAGATACAGTCTCTCTCTTTCTCTCTCTCTCTCTCTCTCTCTTCTCTGCACTGATGTGGAGGTTTAGTGACTGCTTATAAGCTTTTAGAGCTCATGGCTCTTACATCCCGCTGCTCAGTGCGTCCTGCTCATTTCTTTTGCAAAGCGCTAATGTGTTTTCCTTTGTGTGTGTGTGTGTGTGTGTGTTTTTATTGTCCTTATGGGTTCTTGTTGTCCTCCCTGTGTCCGCTTATGTACACACACGCTCTGCATGGCTTTGCGTGTGTGTTCAGTGCTCTGACTCGTCCTGCCCTGATGAGTCAGCTCAACCAATCACAGACAGCCGCACTCCCACATTACCTGACTCCAACACCAACACTGAAGACAAGGTGACTGACACACACACACACACACACTCTCTCTCTCTTTCACCCAAAGGAAGGAAATACTCTAAATAAGATCTCTCCATTCAAACTAACACATAGCAGTTGACTGAGACTCAATAGGCTACAATGTATTTGCCTCCATTTCATTTCATCATTATCATTTTAGCTTTGTGTTGTACATTTCGTATGATTTCTCATTCATCCTGTCTGGTTTTATTTACTTCACTCGTTCAGTTGGTAAACGGCAGCACGTCACAGTTTAATTCAGTGGACCCTTCCCTCTTCATCGTTCCATCATCGCCACCTTCCTCATCACACAGTCCTGGCCCTTCATGGGCGTGGTCTCAGCCTGGCCCCGCCCCAGGGGTGGATTTCGAGCCGTGTTTTCCTCTGGGTCCCGGCACCTTTCCCCCCTCACACAGAGTGCCCAGCTGGAAGGTCAGTTCCACCTGTCTCTCACCTGTTCTCTCTCCATCCTTCACACCATCACTGCTTATCCTTGCTTTTGCTTACAGGTTTTGTTCGATCTTTATTTTTTTGTGCTCTTCTCCAGACACGATTGTGTGAATGAATCACACTGATAAAGAAAGAAGGCTTGAGATTTCTCTGTTTCTCTGCATGTTTAGGACTGGGCCCGGCCGGGTCCGTATGACCAGCCGATGGTGAACACTCTGCGGAGGGTGAAGGAGAGAGTGAGGGAGAACAGTGAGTGCAGCAGCTCCAGAGATGAAGCTCACAAAGCCAGCCCCAATTCCAGCACTCACAGTAAACCCAGGGTGAGCAACACAGCACGACACTCCCTATTAACACACTCCTCAGGCTGAGGCAGGTGTCAGAAAATGCAGACAAGGACTGATCCGAAAATAGGAATGTGTGTGCATACGTATGATGTAAACCTTGCTTATTTAAAAGATAGACTTTATTATCACAGGTACAATACGGTGACATTTTTCTTCTTCACATATTCTCGCGTGTTAGCATCTGATCAGTGGCCCAGGGCCTTAACCACAAAAAAAAGGGCGAGGTTCAAAACCACACCTTACCACTCTGTTGCTTCGGAGTCCAGCGCCTTAAGCCATGAAAACAAAAACAGCAGTTTCCAGGTGTTGTGTGTTGATCTCACTTCAGTGCTTTATAACCTGTTGCGTTTGCTTTTAAACATTAGTATCGTTTTAACTAAAAACAATTAAAGCTGTCAATCATCTTCATTCTCACTTAACATTTCGATGGCATGTTATTCTTGGTGCTTTGCCCCAGCAGTGGTGTTACCTGAGAGCTCTGTAGTGTGTGTTGTCGAAATTTCTACACATTACTGCATGTTTCTGAGGCCAGAGTTCACAAACAATTAGTACAGCTTTTGGCCTTCTTTGTTTGTCATGCATTTAGGGTCTGTAGACTGTAAATTCCCATCCTCGATGCACAATGACTAATCCCAAGGTAGATTTCACAGTAAATCACTGTCCATTATATTTAAAACTGTAAAACTGTATTTAATGCAAAATGGAGTCTACATCAGTGCAGTACTGTTGTATTACATTAGCACTAATTTAGCTATTATTATAAATGCACTCTATCATACTGTAATAATCTTTGCAAGAGTGCAGTGACTGTAAAAATAATACCCCTGTTTTACATATATATATATAGGTCCGGAAGTATTTGGACAATGACAGTTTTTGTGATTTTGCCTTTATACACCACCACAATGGATTTGAAATAAA
>CM074982.1:4251455-4278025 GCA_037576825.1 Pangasius krempfi | reverse complement strand
CTACACTTCGATCACATCTTGATTGTTTTATTTCAAATCCATTGTGGTGATGTATAAAGGCAAAATCACAAAAACTCAATTTATCAGCCATAACATTAAAACCAATGACAGGTGATGTGAATAACATTGATTATCTCATTACAGTGGTACCTGTTATGGGGTGGGGTATATTAGGCAGCAAGTGAACAGTCAGTTCTCGAAGTTGATATGTTGGAAGCAGGAAAAATGGGCAAACGTAAGGATCTGAGTGACTTTGACCAAAAGGGCCAAATTGTGATGGCTAGACGACTGGGTCAGAGCATCTCCAAACTGGCAGGTCTTGTGGGGTGTTTCCTGGTATGCAGTGGTTAGTACCTACCAAGTATGTTCCAAGGAAGGAAAACCGGTGAACCAGCGACAGGGTCATGGCCGTCCAAGGCTCAGTGATGCGTGTGGGGAGCGAAGGTTAGCCCATCTGGTCTGATTCTACAGAAGAGCTACTGTAGCACAAATTACTGAAAAAGTTAATGCTGGCTATGATAGAAAGGTGTCAGAACACATCGCAGCTTGCATGGGGCTGTGTAGCTGCAGACCGGTCAGAGTGCCCATGCTGATCTGTGTGATTTAAACCCATAATCCTAAATATAAAAACATTTTTTTCTTGCAGAAAAGACAATCATAATCATGGCCATTATTCCCAAGTATCTTACAAATCACCCAGCTTAGCTATGAGGCTTTCTGAACACTGATATGTAAAATACCCAAAAATCAGTCCATGGAACAAGTCCAAAGAAAGCCACAGACCTTGCATTCTTGTTTTTGAAGGGCGTACTTATTACGACAAACGTACAGCGAGTCACATCGGCCCAGTGATCAGCCACAACATATACGATTCTGAAATATATTTCTTATGCAACTGATCACTTCTGGGGTTTCCTGTATATCTCCTGATATTCTCAAACCGCCCGTGTGTGTGTGTGTGTGTGTGTGTGTGTGTGTGTATTACAGGACGAAGCTCATGAGGAGCTGGCCGTGTGTCTGTCTCGTGGTCTGTCATTGGATATACCACGCAGCAGCCGGGAATCTGTTCAGGGTTCCAGCGGCTATAGCACACAGACCAACACACCCTGCTGCAGCGAGGACACCTACAGTGAGTCTGTGTGTGTGTGTGTGTTACAGTGTGTCATGGTTTTTACATTAACACCATGATCTAAGAATAGCCTTAAGAACACTGAAATATCCCTTTCATTACAATATTGCTATGGATTTTGCTTTATTTCGTCATTTTTCCAGTCCCCCAAATAAGCTCCGCCCCAGGAAAAGAGTTTGTGCTCGGTCTAAGTTGCTCATATCGTCTCCCATATAAGCAAAGCTTTTACTGTACCTTTTTACAGTGAATGTTATCATAATCCACTTGACTAATATGCATGTGAACACACCTTTTATTTGTGCACTAGCTCAGATTGCAGACGTGTTAGCAGTTGACCTCAGTATTCTGGATTTCATGCAGGGTTTTAAACCAGTTTTCCTTTTGGAATACCTCTCTTCTTGTCTATTTTATTTAATTTTATTTGTATTTGTCTATTATGCCAAAACCTTGTGAGCTGCTAAACAGTCCTTCATTGTTCAAAACAATGACAATAAAAATCTATTCTATTCAGTTGGTGTTGTGCTTACGCCATCTAGTGGCAAGAATAATGAAATGTAAATGAAAAAAGAGAAATGGCCCTTTTTTTGGATCCCAGACTCCAGTCTATCCATGCCTTATGTAAACAAAACATGTTGGTCTTTCTTTCTTTCTTTCTTTTTTCTTTCTTTCTACAGTATTTGATTATGAGTGCCTGACAGGGGGAGGAGATCAAGATGGAGAGTCACAGGATTGCGACGGGCCAGCCCCAGTTCTGCAGAACACAGACATCAGCCAGTCATATCGCAGAACTTTGCCAGCCAAGCGCCATTCTCCCTGTGGGCCGGTTAGCATCACACCGGGCGTGGCCACGATCCGGCGCGCCCCCACTTCGAAGCCAAGCCTGTGGCGCGGGCCGAGCGTCCACGGTCCGATCCCTATCAAAACCCCCGTCATTCCTGTTAAGACACCCACCGTGCCCCTACCACTCTGCAGCGAGGACACAGCAAACATCAGCGATCCCTCGCCATCACCCACACAGCTAACACCCAACTCCGTCAGCCAATCAGATGCTCCGGCAGAGCAGGACGAGGTGGGGCCTGACGGGCAGGAGGGCAGCATGCTGTCATCCATTCGGCGAGGGGTGAGCCTCAAAAAAGCGACGACCAACGATAGATCTGCTCCGGTTCTCGAATAAAGAGCTCTGCTGCCTCCCCCTTCGCCTCCTCCACCTCCTCCTCCTCCTCCTCCTCCTCTGCCTCGACCAATCAGAACTCAGACGTAGCTGAAATGGTGGAGATTTTTAGCAACAGTACTAATGTTGTCACGTGTAGGATGGGTAAAGTAGTACAAATGTTTTACAGTGATTCAATATATACATAAACATTTAAGATAAGATGCTAATGTTATATGATATTACACAACAATGACATTTAGTGGCTTTGTACATACAGATACAGAATATCTGGTTTGAAGTGATTCTCTTTCACTGTTGATTATATTCTAGATCTTTCTCTGCTACCAGCCCATCCTCCTATAGGTGCCAAATCTTTGTGCCTCGTATTGTATTTCCTTTTATCTTATTCGAATCAGGAATTGCAGAACCGCAATCAGAGCTGCGCTGGACGTTTACTCATGGAGAGCATGTACATTTTGTACATTATATCGGGTTTATGGGGTTTGAAGGCCTCGCATACTGCAGCAGTTCCTGAAGAAGTCTCTGTTTTGTTGCTTTTGGGGAAAAAGTGAAACAGTTCTCTCAGACAGGACCTGGAACGGCTTACAGCTATTGGCTGACGCATGGTATCTTCTGTCAAAAATTCAACTCTGGTGCATAATTTTCACGTATCGCCGTGCTTTGGTGCCTGCCATCAGCACATTGTTCTCACTGAAACCAACAGTAAGAGATGTGCATTTAACAGACACCCAGTGTTCTTGCGCATGCAGCCTACACAGCCTACACTATCGAGAATGTGCTCACTGACTTTTCTAGTTCTATCTCTATCTTTTTAAAATTCTAAAGAAATTGTGTCTACTCTCAAAAGTCGAGCAAACAGCTGCCTGATACCTTTTAAAGCCAGAATGATATCATCACTGAAATCCCGGGCCTGGACTAAGCTGAAGCTGGACTAAGCTTTCACACACACTCAGTAACGTAACTTAGACAGATTTCAAATTCCACGGAGGTTATAACTAAGGAATAATACACGAAGTGGCATGCTGCTATATTTTCTACTAACAGCACATCTCAAAGTGTTTTATTCCTCTTATACCACAGCCATTTGCCAGCGATAACAGATTTTTTTTATTAGTTAAATAATTGTATTTTTAATGGTGTAGAACGTCACAAAACAAATTAGTTCTTGTCATCACTTCCTTTATAGCAGCTATAAAGTCGTTCTCTCACCAGCCTTTTTTTCCCCCTCTCTTTTGTAGATTATTAGACAAAAAAAATACACACAGCTTGTCATGTTTCTGAGAAACCACAAAGTCGTCTGTCCTGAAAAAGTTACAGCTCTGACACTGGAGACTCCTTCCATAAATGTCAAACAAACATCTCCCCACAGAAAAGCTCACCATATCAACGATTAAATCCGTTTATGTGGAACGTCCACTGTATAAGTCCCTTTGTAAGCTGTTACTATAGAAACCATAGCATATTAGAATTATCACATTGATAAGATGAGATAAGATGTACCTTTATCGATCCCGTATCAGGGTTTAGGTGACACAGCATCACAAGTAGGAGGAGTAACATCAAAGAAAAGAAAAGAATTCCCATAAATACCTATACAATAGAAATAATAGAAACTATATAAATATATAATATAATATAAACCTGGAACTACTGTCAGAGCGGCTGTTATAGAAAATGACCAATCAGATTTGAGAATTCTCCAGCGTTGTGGGATACTGTTAAAGGTGCAGTTAGGGGGGAAAAGATTTCTTTACCGCAGATGTGGACAGTAAGTCGAAACGTGTTTGCTGTCTGATGGCTGTTCCTTTGGTTTTGTACTAAAGCTACGAGGTTAATGTAGCTAGCAAATAATAGAAGTCTGTGTCACTGGAAATACTGAACCACATCCACATCCAGTTCCTCAGAGATGTCACACAGACATGATGCAGTTTAGTTTCCCACACAGTGGGATTTACGGTCATCTGTAAACAAGAACAAAACCACAGGAGGTCATTTAAACATGAGATTATGTAACTCGACATTGTGGTTTGGAACAAGTAAATGAGGATTTGGTGTGTATTAATGGAAAAGACTGGAGGTGACCTAGTAACAAACAGGTCTAAGTGGTTGTGGTGCACTGAGCTTTCAGGAACAATCCCCAACCACGAGTGAATCACAGCGGTGTCTCTCAGTGTGTCAGATTCAGCACAACGGCTGCTACACAGTAACACGAAGTCTTTCCCATCTTCGCTCTCTCTCTCTCCCTCTCTTTGCTCGTTAATAGCAGGGTGCAGTGTCTGATGCAAAACACTCATTAGAGACGGTGTGTAAATCTTAAAGCGAAGGAAAAATGCAGTGAACAAATCCAATGTTGTGTCATGTGCCGTCAGCTCACTCCAATCATTGGAAGATCCGTCGGTTTAGAATTAGCAAAGAGTGGGTTTTTTTTTTACACGACCATCAAGTTTTTTTTTTAGCAAAATGTTATTGCAGTGGTCCGGTCTCTATGTATCGACTTTTCAGTTCCTTACATGTATTGTATCTTTAATAGCATTGCAAGTACAAGTAAAAGAGAAGTATTTTGGCTGAAAAAAAATAATAATAATAATTCATGCCAAATCAGACAACACATTTTTGCTTTAGTTTTCCACTGGAGCAACAAAGCTAATCAAGCTAACAAGTAATGGAATCTTATAGCCACCAGTTTAGCAGGATGCAAACTGTATCCAATTGTTTTATTTGTATGTAATCAGTGTTATTAAATAACAGAGTAGGTCTGTATTCAAATGATACAAATCAGGTGAGAACTCTCAGACCTTAAGCCACGCCCCTTACCTGAGGCGGCTGAGGACGTGATTGACTTGTTTCTGTGCAAGTTTGCATGACACTAAACTGCAGGCTGTAAGCTTCTTTTACTTTTTAGCTACATTAGCCGTGTACTCTCAAAGCCTAAGAAGCAAACGTCAGACACTGAACGCGTCTTGTCTGATCGATTACATTTGAAAATTGTGTACATTTCATCTCTGGCTGAAATATTTCTCCGTTTCTCTGAATGTAAAGTATAAACCTCTAATCTCTGGGTCCGAGTAGTCGTTTCCTCTCTGCCCCGTGTGTAATAAACGCTCAGTGTGCTCTCTGCTGTATAACAGAAAGGGTCTAGAATGTTCTACTTAGCTGATGCCTTACGCATATGATGCTGACCGTGTGTGTGTGTGTGTGTGTGTGTGTGTGTGTGTGTGTGTATATAAATTACTATCTGCAGAGATATTGTTCCTGAACAGTAATGTAGCTGCTCTGTCAGTAAACCGTGACATACGTGGCTCACGTTTATGAATGTAAGGATTAGTGTGTGAGGATGGGGTTTAGAAGTGGTTCGGATAAAGACTGCAGCGCTTCACTTCTGGAGTTTGTTTCATGTGTCCAACTGCTGTTTTAGCTAATAAAATATTATCGCTAACGTGTCGAACATTCATCTGGCATTATGTGTTTATTTAACACTTCATTTCCATGAAGTCCAGTCACCTGATGATTGAACTGAAGAGGGGGAAAAAAATCTGAATCAAGGTCAAAGAATCAAAATTTTTTTTTTATCCAATTAAAAGAAGTGGATAATTGATTTAATAATCCATTAAATGAAAAAATGATTGCTGTGTAAAGTTTTAAAAGGTCAGGTGGCCAAAGGTATGTGGACACCTGACCACTAAACATCCCACTGCAAATCCCTGGGCATTAACATGGACTTCGTCCCGCATGAAGCCGTATGACTGTAGTTTCAATTCTGAAGCAAAAACAAAACAAACATTTGATTGACAGATTTATTTATTTATTTATTTATTTATTTGAATCTTAAGCACGCTGGGTGCTTTACATGTCTGTACAGTCTAGAAGTACACTCCACAAACACACACACACAGACACTCCTGATTCCCTTAAACACACACAGACTCAAACTTGATTAAATCCTGCTGAGTGAATGTCTACCAATTAGCACTGAGCGCATGGAGAGCGTGCTAATTCGTACGTTAGCATGTTGGGTCAAGCCGTTCCTTTGAACACTGTCTGGGTCAGAGTGCAGTCTTGCTGCTGTAGGTCACTAAGTGCACTCAGGTGGGAGGACCATGGAGGCAGAGGAGTGTGTGTGTGTGTGTGTGTGTGTGTGTGTGTGTGTGTGTGTGTGTGTGTGTGTGTGTGTGTGTGTGTGTGTGTTTTGTAATGTGGGGCGTCTCACATGGGCCTCTCTCTGGGCCGGGTCACATACTGCCACCACAGTGGGGGGAGATCACCCTCCTTGCGGGCCGGAGGAAGAGCCTCGGCCCTGGGGCCGTCCGCTGGAGTCTCCTCCTCCAGCTGCTTCACCTGCAGCCCAAACACACACACACACACACACACACACACGGAGTTGTTACAGCTCACCCACCAGCAGCGTACACTTCCCCAATCACTTCAGCCTTCACTAATAATTAATGATTTATAGACTACAATGAGTGGAAATATTGATATTAAAAGCAATAAGAGTGAAACAATGCAAAACAAGATTAAAAACAAAAACAGACATTTGCCAAACATTTTGAAATCAGTGCATGAAAATAAAATAATGTTCATTTTCGATTATATTTAATTGTAAGGAGAGCTATAGTAAACCCTGTGTAAAGTGTAAATCAGTGTGTAAAGTGTATAGACAGATAACATTTTTTACTAACTTAAAGCTAGCAATGTTGGTTAGAAGGTTTACACAGACGTGACGAGCCGTCGGTCAGCCAGGTAGATTTAGAGACTTGTAGATAAAATTGAATTGAATTTAACTGAGCACTAAAGCAGTTGTTCTCAAACCTTTAACTGTTAAATAAATTCAGATTTTACTACTGGACAGTACAGATGAACATCATTTAAATGTGTACAATGACATTCTGTTCATTAATTGGATTTAATTTATTCCCGAACTGTCCACTGAGAGCACAGTAGATTCCAGCAGACATTACTTACACGTCTACTTGTTATCTGCGCTTCGGATTAAACCCTTTCATTTCAAGCGTTTAGTTGAACAGGATAGTTCTTAATAATAAATAATCAATAATAAATATGATAATTTTGATAATTTCCAACGCTGTAACAAAAAATAAAGAAAAATCACGGACCCCACTTTAATAACTTCACTAAAGCAACACGTTTTAGTTAACACAGGGGGGCGGGGCTTATTTTATACACACACCTCCTCAGTGAAAAGGGAAAAAAGTTCGGACTTGCTCTTTAAAAATGTTCATCCAAAGAGAGATAAACATGCAGCGGCTTTAATACAGTCTCAGTAAAAGATTTAGCATTTTATATGTTAATTTATACCATCATCTCATCGCTCATCTCTTTGTTTCTGAACAGGTTTATAAAGAAACCTGGCTGAATCTACTCTTCAGTAGAAGAGACAATATCAGTGTCCAACTCTAAGATAACGCTGTAGTTGATTTTGTCGTGTATGTGTGTGTGTGTGTGTGTGTGTGTGTGTGTGTGTGTGTGTGTGTGTATCTATACACACCTCCTTCTCCCAGCTCTGAGCTCGCAGCTTCTTCCACTGCTCTCTCTTGGAGAAGTAATCAGGGTACTCGGCCTTCTCAGACGGGTGCCAGTGATCCAGGACCCATTCAGGAACCTGAAAGAAAAAAAAGTAAAAAAAAAAAAACACATCAACTATGAGAACTGAAGTAGAACATGCAGGAACAAAAGCTACAAATCAGAGATTAATAATGTTTCTTCTAAGTCTTCCTGTATACACTCTGTCCTGCAGGATCTAACGCACACACCGTCTTACACACGCAGTAGCTTTTGTGTAGAGAATGAAGGCTTTAAGAAACGTTTCGTACCTGTTAGTCCGGCTGTGGAATCTGTATCAGAGTGAAACTGACACTTTTGGTTCATTTGGTTTCACACTGCATATAAGTATTAATAAATAAATAAATAAATAAATAAATAAATAAATAAATAAATAAAACAAAACACCCAGAGGAAAGCGCTATCTACCCCCTTCCGCATACATGAGCTCACAGGCACCTACAATTGGCTAGTGCCGCTGTGATTGACAGGGGAGACAGCGAACGCCCCGCCCACCCAGAGAGCATTACAGAGTGATACTTCAACAACTTCTTTCCAAAAAAAGCTCAGCTGACCCGCCCCTCTCTCTCTCTCTCTCTCTCTCTCTCTCTCTCTCTCTCTCTCTCTCTCTCTCTCGTTTCCAGCCCACACTCAGAAGCCGACTCTACCTTGTAGCACTCGTATCTCTCGTACGACGTTCCACCCGGGGAGTCGGGGAACAGGTAGGGCTGAGGATGCTGATTCGCCCAGAACTCCTCCTCTGCACCTTTCAGCAGCTTGGAAGCCTTCACCATGTCCTTCTCATTCTTATGCTCATCAAAGCGAGCCCTCAGCATGCAGGCGTAGAAGCGGTACTTATCTCTGAAACAAAAAGAGACACCACCGGTCTGAATACGCTGAGCTGCTCGAGATGACTGGGAGTGAAACCATGTCATAACGCAGGTCTAGAACCTTTACTGAGTGTCACAGATTTTTCTTCTTCTTCTGAAAATATCATAGAACAATACAGTTTGTTTTGCTGGAAGTGAAATATTAAGTTAATTTTTTTTTTTACACTAGAAGACCATATGGTTAATGGCACAACAAGCACCTAATAAGATACCTGTTACTATGTTAAATAAATAAATAAATAAATGTTTTAAAAAAACAAAAACCACTAAGGGTGTACTGTTCTAGAAAATTAATCAACGACAGGCTTGTGTGATGAAACGGAGTTACTGTTACCACCTTGAAGTTGATTATTTTCCAGTGTCTTTTATTCCTCTTATTCCACAGCAATGTTTGGGAAGGGTTTTATTATTATTATTATTATTATTATTATTATTATTATTATTATTCTTTATTAAAGAACATCACATTGTACTTTTTATCCATTTACAGTTACTTTCAATGCTGTGGTATGTCCAAAAAACAAGTTAGTTCCTGTTCTCACTAACATTATAGCAGCTACAAAGGGTTGTTCTCTCACTTCCTCTTTAAGTTAATAAGAGAGATGTTTATGAAGACTTTCATGTGGTGGAAAACTTACAGCTTCACCTCCGACTGTTGCAAAGCGCTGAAACTGGAGACTCCTTCCATAAATGATGTTAAATAAACATCATTTATGTTATCATTTACATCATAAATAAAACGTCACCATATCAATCCGAAAAATAACCATGAAATCTGTTTAAGTGACGCTTCTATCATACAAGTCCCTGTGCATGTTGTTACTGTAGAAGTGATAATGTATTACAGCGAGTGCATCTGCAGCTTCACTACCGTCAGAGCTGCTGTTATCGAAAATTAATCAACACTTTCTGACCAATCAGAATCAAAAACTAAACCAATAAAACCAAACTACTCTGGTATAAAGGGAATAAAACACTTCAGGACTTCTTGCAATTAGAAAATAATCAGCTGTAACAGTATGTAACAGTGTGGTGTGGTAACAGTAGTCATCACACCACTCTGTTGCTGATTATTTTCCTATAAAAGCACGACCCCAAGTGTCTTATTCCTCACTTATCAAAGTGACAAGCAGCTGATTGGAGCAGTCATGTTCTCTTTCTGTATTGTCAACACTCTTTTTTATAAATAAACATATATTAGGATTAATGCGGTCTCATGTTATGGCACTGCTGTTTCGCTAGTGTGTTGTGCTTTTGAACTTTTACCTCAAAAAAAAAAAAAAAAAAAAAAAAAAAAAAATATCGAACAACTTCATATCGTGCATACCGTATCACCGATGAGATATTTCTGTCTATACCGCTGACCTGACACTGAGACATTTCAGGTGCTAAACCTCTTATTCGGCGTCTAACAAAATAATTAAATGAATTACTAAGTTCTAGTTTATATACACGTCTTTATGTTAATCACATCTTGCTATTATTATTGTTAATTGTTTCAAATAATCGTTGTTTTTGCAGTTAGCATTAGCCACCTGCTAACGTTCACCAGCTGAATGACCTGAACGTCCCAGCGGTTAAGCAGTGACCACATTTCAAACTAAAAACTTATTATTTTTTAATAAAAAAAATAATAAAATAAATGAAAGTCTCTGAACAGTACCTGAAGACGCACCACGACTCGATGTGCCTCAGAGATTTTTTATAAAGCCGTAAGACCTTCTGCTGGTGGGTCAGAAACGCCGCCATTTTCTAGCGCTCCTCTCCCCCACCATCCACAATGCTATGCGCATGCGCAGTAATGCGTCCCCCGCACTGCACATGCGCAGTAATAGGCTTCCACCAAACTGCGCGTGCGCAGTAAGACCAAGTCCTGACAGCAGGCTGAATAATAAATGTCTCTGTTCTTTCTTTAGTAATGCACTATGTAGGACAGAGAACTGTGCTGTTCACACCCTATATAGTGCACTATATTTAAAATAATGAACTGTTTAAGATTTAACCATCACTCTTGCGCTTAAGAAGGATTGCAAAGGCTTAGTAACAGTAATAAATGCACACCTAAATATGTGATCGTTTAATCAAATCTATTATAACAACACAAAATATTAATAGACTAGATTTTGACGTTTTTAAAACCTAAATATATTCTATAATACATTTTAATTTTATATAATCTTGTTGAAAATCTTCCATACATGTAAGAACATGCACCCATATTTTAGTTATTACGGTAGATACAGGTTTGGTAATGGTAAAACTCGCACTCAGAGTTTGTCACTTCACTGCTAAATTTGCCATGGCCAACTTTAAATTCATAGGTAAGCATCAAGAATTAATCTGATCCTTTATCGTGCACTGAGCTAGATTACATTTTCAGCTTTATTAGAGGATAAACTGAAGAGTGAGTAGCTGTGTTCATTCTCATTCATTCACCAAATACTGCACATGTCCAGTACAGTTACATTATTATCATTATTATTATTATTATTATTATTATTATTATTGTTGTTGTTGTTGTTGTTGTTGTTGTTGATTGGCAGGTATTGTTTACTAGGTTGTATCTTTGGTTTTTAGCTTCAGTCCTCGTGCAAAATATTATGCCATATTGAAACTAAATAACAATGTGGCATAAGAATAAGAAATATAAACTCTAGCATTTAAACAGTGGTGGTTAAAAATACAGCCAAAGTAGTCTAGGTCATGTTTACAGTGAGGTGAAGTACAACTTAATGCAATGCACAAATTAATGTTAATGGTGATGTGAACCTTGGTAATAGACAGGTCAGGTATGTCCTGTAAAGTGCACACTGCAGTCTTTTATACATTCAGCTAAGGGTGTAAAAGCTTTATTTCATGTCACATTATGCACTATATAGGAAGTATGGAGTGGATTCAGGCCTAATCTAGTGCACTGCATTATTAGATTTCATGAACACACTATATAAATTGAGTTACTGCAGTTGCTATTGTTGCTGTTGTTGTTGGTGGTGGTAGTCGTAGTAGAAGTAGGAGTAGTAGTTGTAGTATTGTACTAGTTTTAGTAGGAGTAGTAGGTGTAGAAGTAGGAGTAGAAGGTGTTGTAGCAGTAGTAATAGTTGTTGTAGTAGGAGTAGAAGGTGTAGTAGTAGTAGTAGTAGTAGTAGTAGTAGTAGTAGTAGTAGTTTCAGTAGGTGTAGAAGTAGGTGTAGAAAGTGTTGTAGGAGTAGTAGTTTTAGTAGGTGTAGTAGGAGTAGAAGGTGTTGTAAGAGTAATAGTATTAGAATTACCTCATGGCACATTTTAAGTGGAATCATTACAATTTCTTGCACAATTGCACACCATCTAAGTGCATTGTTTACAGAGTTTGTTTACACTTATAAGCTCCCTCTTCCCCTTAATAGATTTTGATTAGAGGTTTTTCTTTTTTGCACTGTGCTTCTTTGTTGTATTTATGTTTATCTGTAAATGCTTGTTGTTACTATTAACACTGCAATTTCTCTCAGGATCAATAAAGTGTCTGCTTGTGTGTCTATGTGTCTGCCTGTCTGTCTGCCTGTCTGTCTGTCTGTCTGCCTGCCTGTGTGTCTGCCTGCCTGTCTGTGTGTCTGCCTGTCTGTCTGTGTGTCTGCCTGCCTGCCTGTGTGTCTGCCTGCCTGCCTGTCTGTGTGTCTGCCTGTCTGTGTCTGCCTGCCTGTGTGTCTGTCTGCCTGTCTGTGTGTCTGCCTGCCTGTGTGTCTGTCTGCCTGTCTGTGTGTCTGCCTGCCTGTCTGCCTGCCTGTCTGCCTGCCTGTCTGTCTGTCTGTCTGCCTGTCTGTGTGTCTGTCTGTCTGCCTGTCTGTGTGTCTGTCTGCCTGTCTGTGTGTCTGCCTGCCTGCCTGCCTGTCTGTGTGTCTGTGTGTCTGCCTGCCTGTCTGTGTGTCTGTCTGTGTGTCTGCTTGTCTGTCTGAGTGTCTGTGTGTCTGCCTGCCTGTCTGAGTGTCTGCTTGTCTGTCTGAGTGTCTGTGTGTCTGCCTGCCTGTCTGAGTGTCTGCCTGCCTGTCTGTGTGTCTGTGTGTCTGCCTGCCTGTCTGAGTGTCTGCCTGCCTGTCTGAGTGTCTGCCTGCCTGTCTGTGTGTCTGAGTGTCTGCCTGCCTGTCTGTGTGTCTGAGTGTCTGCCTGCCTGTCTGAGTGTCTGCCTGCCTGTCTGAGTGTCTGCCTGCCTGTCTGTCTGTCTGTATTCCTGAGTATATTACAGTACATCGCTTAAAAATGGTTACCAAATCTCAACACACTCAACACACCTGATCAAACTGATGTCTAATTATTAATCTCTAAACTGTTTAACTCTAAGAGTTAAAGAGCTTCAGGTTCAAACTGTGCATTTACAACCTACACATTAATGCCATCTGATCTCTTTACATCTACAGATATCGGTATTAACCTTACTGACCCCATGTTCAGGGGAATATACAGAGGAAACCAAAAACATGAAGGTAATAAGCAACACGTCGACTATCTGCACTCCACAGTCATTATCAATAACTTCGTAAAGTCTAATGTCTCTGTTATTTCTTTCCTCCTAGATGATTTTGTGCAAATTACCGAAAGAGCTCTGACTGTTGGGGTTCAGAAGGTATGATTCCTGACATCTTTACTACTACTGACCCTCTGTGTGTCATATGTAAGGGATAAAACAATCAGTGGTGTGCTGTTATAGGAAATTTATCAACGACAGGGTGGTGTGATGAAGCACAGTTACTGATACCTCACCAAAGTTTATTATTTTCCAATAACAGAACATCCTGAAATGTTTTGTCAAAGATTGCAATTTCTGATTTATTAAAGAACGACACATCATAATTTTTCTCCATTTATAGTTACATTTAATTTTGTGCACCTACAAGTCCACTGTTACTATAGAAACGATAACATGTTAGAACGAGAGCATTAATACAAACCTATGATTTCAGTTACCGCTGGAACTACAGTCTGGAACTGCTGTTGTGAAATTAATCAACATCTTCTGACCAATCAGATTCAGGAATTCAATAGCGCTGTGTTATAAATGTTCCTGAAGCTTCCACAATGAGGTCCTGTCATGTTTGTTTCAGTTTATGATCACCGGTGGAAATCTGGAGGACAGCAGAGAAGCTCTGAAACTAGCACACAGCCGAGGTGAGGAACAACGACACGCTGTAAATCACAGTCACATTCAGAATCATTTTATTCGCCATATACATTTACATGCATTAGGAATTGTTCTTGGTGTTTGGTCAAAACACCATACATTCAACACACACAGCTCAGACAACACAAAACAGTTACCATCCTAGTATACAAATATTACTCCTAATATACAAATATTACTCCTTAAGCAGAAATGGTACGATAAGTTGTAATTTATATTACAGTGGCGGTAGAAATAGCAGCTGCATCCAGCTGCACAAGTGCTGCACAATTGTGATATATAATAAATAATAGCAATGATATATATATATATGTATATATATATATATATATATATATATATATGGCAATGTTAATAAATAATGTAATTAATAAATAGTACTATTTATTAATAATATTTAAAATAATAATATTTAATAACTTGTAAAATAATTAAAAAATTTATAAAAAATAAATACATAAAAAAATAAGTAAATACCAATAAATAAATACTTACTTACTAACTAACTAACTAACTAATTAACTAGACTTATAGACTCTTAGACTTATATTGGAAATAAAAAACATAAATAAACCAGAATCAGGATTGGATAGAGAATGAACTTCGCTTTAAGCTGATAAACCTCCTAAAAATATAATTCCTCTATGTTTATATTTTCACCTCTTCTTCTTTTGGGTACTTTCACAATTGCTTTCTTTATATTTTATATATATCTTTTATTCTATGATTCAGTTTTTATTTAAACATTTCCCTTAGGTATATTTGCTTGAGTATTTGTTAATAATCTGTGCACTTGTCTGGTCTGTATAGTATGTTACAGATCATGCATGTGCGCACACACACACACACACACACACACACACGCACCCACAAGACAAATCCTTCGTATGTGTAACACACTTGGCGAAATAATGGGATTCTGATTCTGATGTTTACGGTTATTTGTCCATTAATCTTTATCATTATCTATTACAATTCATGTACACTTTATCTCTGATTAATGTTTGTCATGTGTATTTTGTTCTGTTTATTTTATTTATTTTGCTCATAATTTGTTGCAACTCTGTGACCTTGAGTTTGAGAAAGGTGTTAGCAATAAAAGTATTATTGCTGTTGTTAATATTATTACTATTATGTCTCTCTCTCTCTCTCTCTCTCTCTCTCCCTCTCTCTCTCTCTCCCCCTCCCTGTGTAGAGGAGTTCTTCAGTACTGTAGGTTGCCACCCGACTCGCTGTGCTGAGTTTGATCAGCAGGGGGCAGAGCAGTATTTCTCCGCACTCAGAGAGCTGGCCATTAGTAACAGAGGGAAGGTGGTGGCTGTTGGCGAGTGTGGACTGGGTAACACACACACACACACACACACACACACACACACACACACTATTCTGCTTTATAACTGTCATGAGATGACAGCTGATGAAACAGGCATGAGATTATGTGTATATACATATATACATATATATATATATATATATATATATATATATATATATATATACACACACTCACACACACACACAAATATATATATATATATATATATATATATATATATATGCAATTCTTATTGTACAAATGGCATTGATATTACGTACTAAACTTGGTATCACAAAAATCACCCATATCTAGTAGGACAAAAAACTGAACTAAAAGTAAGACAAAAAAAAAAAAGACAAAAAGTAAACAACTAAACGAGAATAATTAGAATACAGTGGTGTCTGGTTTTCAAATGTGTGCTATGTTAATGCAGCTCATACAACTAACCAACTTTTTTTTTTTTTTTACAATTGTTTTGTTACATTTTTAAGATTTTGATCGGCTGGAATTCTGTCCAAAAGAGACCCAGCTCAAGTGAGTGACGTCACTCCATGTCACATAATGTTTCTTTTACCTGTAATTCCGTGCAGAATGTGAGTGAGTGACGTTTCCTCACACGCAGGTACTTCGAGAAGCAGTTTGATTTGGCAGAAGAAACCAAACTGCCCATGTTCCTGCACTGCAGAAACTCTCACCAGGAATTCCTGGGTAGGTTTGTATATTTGTACCTCCCCATGTGGAAAAGTTAGATAGAATTATAAACTATGTCAGATTGTCTCTGTTGTCTTTAGATATTATGAAAAGAAATCGTGACAGATGCGTTGGAGGGGTGGTGAGTGAAATGTTTACATTCTTCCTTTCTATAAAAAAAAAAATGCATACAGTGTTCCCTTTATGCCAAATGGAGTCTATCCGCAAAGCTTTGTGGAGTTGTTCAAGTCAAGTGGAGTTTATTGTCATTTCAGCCATATACAAGTACATAGTGAAACAAAACAACGTTTCTCCAGGACCAAGGTGCTACATAAGACAAACACAGAACAACACAGAACTACAGGGACGACATAATTTACATAAAGTGCACAAGTGCAAACATGTGCAGACGCACAAGACAGAACAAGACAGTACAATGACTACTGGGACAGACAACGGGGACAGTAAGTCCCAGTGCAGCGCTGACCAGTACACAGTGTTCAGTGTCTCATAGAGTTGTTTATATGGTTTCTGACTGTGTATGACACACTGTTATTTTTAAAAAATGGAAAAAACGATGTCACAGCGCTAAAAACAGTCACACAAATTATGCAAAAGGGCAAATGACAACTTTTTTTTAATGAAAGTTACAGCTTTTCTGTTAAGAGTGTTTGGTATTTGGAGGAAGCATGTCATGAAGCCACTAGAAAAAAAACAATCAGAAATCATGAGTGTGTCTGCCAATTTGTCTTTAAATGTGTGTGTGTGTGTGTGTGTGTGTGTGTGTGTGTGTGTGTGTGTGTGTGTGTGTGTGTGTAATAGTTAATCTCATGTCATTCTTATTCATGCCATCGGTAAGAACTTTATAAGTCTAGATTTTAGCCTCGTATCTAATATCATAACTAGCCGTCACTGAATATAGTTACTGTGTGATCTGTATTTTTTTTAATATGTTTAAGCACAAAGTGTGTTCCTGAGCCAAACACTGTCTCTTGCGGCGAGTGTGTGATCATTTACATCAGTCATGCCATTAGTGTCATCTGAGTAATTGATTTTTTGTCCGAACTAATTCACAGAAATGGCTGTTTGTTTGTAGGTTCACTCCTTCGATGGGACCAAAGAGGACGCTGCTGCTCTGATAGACCTGGACCTTTATATCGGCATTAACGGCTGGTGAGCGGATGAGTTTTGCTTCATGTGTAAAGTCTGAGTGTAAATGCAGTGATAAAGCACAGTAATCTCTCTCGTTCTTACTGCCTGATTCCAGCTCTTTGAAGACGGAGGCGAATCTCGAGGCCATGAAATCCATTCCCACAGAGAGACTCATGATCGAGACAGGTTTGAATAAACAGCACTGAGCAAACTGACTGTGTGTGTTTGTAAAGTTTTATTGTTATATTGTTATATTGTTATATTTAAGTTTTATTGCTTAGCACAAATCTGTCAGCATTTCCAGCAGGGTGAAAACTGCACTGTGAGAAATAGGGCTGCACGATATTGAAGAAACATGCGACATGCGATAACTTGTTAAATAATGCAATATGCGGTCCGGTAATGCTAAAAATGCTAAAAATCTGCGTAAAATCTATTTAAATTATACTTATATATTTATGTATTTAAAAACTGAAAATGACATAACCAGCATACATGTTTCATGTTCTTTTGAGGAAAAGAAAGCATTCTCTGCTATCTGCTTCACCCTAAAACTTTGAAAAGTATTAAAATCATTCCGTTATCTCACGCCCTTATTTACATCTGCAATATTTCATTAATTTCGATATATTGTGCAGCCATGATGAGAAATATACATATGTTTAAACATAATTCAGAACGAGTTGAGAAACATGGAAAATGTTTTAAAAGCTCCAGGGTGTAATCGCTCCGGATCAACAGTTTTAGCCAATTTTTTTATTGAATAAACTTCATTTATGCCATTAAAGGCCAATCTGTAGTAATTATGAGCAGAAAGTGGCTAGAACCCGACTCTGCATTGGGTCTAGCCAGGCTCTACGTAAATCCCCGTGCTGAGCTTGGTTCTCTTTCGTGCCTTGGTACCACGCTGACGGAGCCGAGACATAGAGGTAGAGCGAGAAAAGCTGTAGACCATCGACTGATTGAAGACACCCAGCTGTGTTAGCAGCCTACGCTGGATATCACACCGTGGAGCTGCTCACTCTACCTGGTGCCCTACGTCCATTGTTTGACTCACTGTTTGAACACTGGTCAACTGTTGTAGGTCTAGAACCCCTGAATGGCTCTCATAAATCTAGTGCACTGACCAACTGGTAGTTCTCGAGCACGAGCAGGTTATAAAGATTCTAGAACACTAATTGGCTGTGGTGGTTGTAGAACACTGATCTATTGTGATAATTCTAGAACGCTGATTGACTGAAGTTAGAACCCTGGTCTGTTATAATAATTCTAGAACGCTGATTGAGTGTAGAACAATGGTCTGCTGTAATAATTCTAGAACACTGATTGACTGTAGTTAGAACCCTGGTCTGCTGTAATAATTCTAGAACTCTGATTGACTGTAGTTAGAACCCTGGTCTGCTGTAATAATTCTAGAACACTGATTGACTGAAGTTAGAACCCTGGTCTATTATAATAATTCTAGAACTCTGATTGACTGTAGTTAGAACCCTGGTCTGCTATAGTTATTCTAGAACCCTGATTGACTGAAGTTAGAACCCTGGTCTGCTATAGTTATTCTAGAACACTGATTGACTGTAGTTAGAACCCTGGTCTATTATAATAATTCTTGAACTCTGATTGACTGTAGTTAGAACCCTGGTCTGCTATAGTTATTCTAGAACCCTGATTGACTGTAGTTAGAACCCTGGTCTATTATAATAATTCTTGAACTCTGATTGACTGTAGTTAGAACCCTGGTCTGCTATAGTTATTCTAGAACCCTGATTGACTGTAGTTAGAACCCTGGTCTGCTATAGTTATTCTAGAACACTGATTGACTGAAGTTAGAACCCTGGTCTGCTACAGTTATTCTAGAACACTGATTGACTGTAGTTAGAACCCTGGTCTGCTACAGTTATTCTAGAACTCTGATTGACTGTAGTTAGAACCCTGGTCTGCTATAGTTATTCTAGAACCCTGATTGACTGAAGTTAGAACCCTGGTCTGCTATAGTTATTCTAGAACCCTGACTGACTGTAGTTAGAACCCTGGTATGCTACAGTTATTCTAGAACACTGATTGACTGCAGTTAGGACACTGGTCTATTGTAATAATTCTAGAACCCTGATGGACTGTAACTTGAAAAGTTGGTTCTCAATCTTATGCATATTTTTTGACATGAGAAAAAGTTTTGGCGCCCTCACATTTCTTTCGGTCGCTTACCAGCAGTTAAAAACACTTTTCCCTTCACCCTGAGGGTGAGACGCACCACACACATTTTAATGTAAATTTACATCAGAGAAAATTAACTTTGTGCGGTAAATTGTGTGTGGTATTTTATTTTATTTTATTTTATTGTTCAAACAGGATACATGGAGCACTGGATTTGAATTAGTTATCAAAATACCAGAGCTTCTCTTTCTAAACATAGTGTGATTCTCTCTCTCTCTCTCTCTCTCTCTGTCTCTCTCTCTCTCTCTCTCTCTCACTCACTCTCTTTCCTGTTTCTGTGCTTGCAGACGCTCCATGGTGTGGCATCAAAAACACTCACGCAGGATCCAAGTTCATTAAAACAACGTTCCCGACCAAGAAGAAGTGGGAGGAAGGACACTGTCTGAAGGATAGGAATGAACCCTGCCACATCATGTAGGTCCCTCAGATGTTACCACGGCAACAAAACAACACACTTTGTCCTGATAGATGACAAACATTTGTAGGTTTAGGTTTGTTTAAATCTGGAATTGAGATTAAGTCAAGTCTAAGACCACAGTCTAGGGCCAGACTTAATCTATCTTAAGAAAGCTCTAATAATAAACATTAAAAGTGTGTTGTTATTCAAGAATGAAACATGTATAATGTAACATGTATATAATGTAATATTTAAAGGAGTCTCCAGTGCGAGTGCTTTGTGGCAATAAGTAGGTTTTCCGCCATTAGAGAGTCTTCAGGGCAGAGTACTTTGCGATTTCTGTTTTTCCGTTACATATAGCTGCTATAGCGTAAGTGATAAGTATAAATGGATAAGAAGTATTACATGTCATTCTTTAATAAATTGAATAAAGTTATCAGTGTCAAATGTCTGAGGTATATAAGGAATAAAAAAGCACTCTGTTGATTATTTAACATTAACTGCATTCCGCCGTGTCTTTTATTCCTTACGTATAGCATATGGCCCTAAAACCAAAGGCTGCTTTACAGAAGGTACAGACAACCAGACGTCAGCAGAAACAAATATACTCAGAGGAAACAAAGCAATAAAAGGTTGAGAGAACAGAACATTTTCAGCACGGCTTGAAAAAAGGAAATTATAGAGCACTTCCGGAGAAAGTGATGAACAGGTTAAATGCTAAGACACTTAGTGAGAAGCAGATTGGAAGATGATCTGAGTTTACACTAACAGCTGTAGTGATGGAGCAGCACTGAAGGTCAGAGGGAACAAGGCTGGAGGATTGTGGAAGCCACTTTAGCTGATCTAGAATCAGTGAATATACTGAAGCTGTTGTGAGGTTTTGTCGTAACACTAATGGAAAGAGAATTAGAGTAAATAAGGTGAGTGGTCATTAAGGCACTTATGTATACAAAGGCAAGGAATTACTATTCATTCACTTCTTCACTGTGTCCCAGTTACCATGGAGTTGAAACCCATCAGCTCTTCAGATGTAGTCTGTATAGTATCAGTGGAGATACACGTGCATGTTTTCAGTATGTGGGTTCTGCTTGTGTTAGATTTCTCCTCGTCTCTTTCTCAGCCAGGTGCTGGAGGTGATGGCAGCAGTGAGGAATGAGGATCCGGCAGAGATGGCCAACACTATCTACAACAACACGCTGAAAGTGTTCTTCACTGGCAGCTGATACCGCACCACCTCACCGTGTGCCTTTAGAAGTCTGTATGATAAAACGGTGGACCTGTGTGTTTACTCAGTGGATCTTCTGATCTGCTGATGCCCAGGGTTCTCTCACTTACTGTACGAGTTCACTTGCAGCAGAGATCCCGAGACTGAACCTGTCACACGGCTGGTGCAATGCTGAAATGTATTTTAATAAACACATACTCGACATGAAAACCGCCATTTGATGTCAGGACATTGTCATTATGAGAATTTAAAGCAGGATATGTTATTCTAGAACACTGACTGAGCATGGTAGTTCTGGAACTACTTGCTTATAATAATTCTAGAACACTGGTTAGTAAAAATCATTCTAGAAACCTAATCAACTCTACTAGTTCTGAAACACTGGTCTGTTATAATAGTTCTTGAAAACTGACCAGCTGTAGTAATTCTAGAATCCTGAATGACTTTAGTTGTTCTAGAACACTTGTCTTCTGTAATAATTCTTGAACCCTTGTAGAAATTCTAGAACACTGGTCAGTTCAAGTAATTCTAAAACACTGATCAGATATAATAATTCTAGAACAATGACCAGCTGTAGTAATTTTAGAACACTGGTCAGTTACAATGACTCTAGAACCCTTAACCACTGTAGTAGTTCTAGAACACTTGTCAGTTATAGTAATTCTAGAACCCTTATCCACTGTAGTAGTTCTAGAATAGTGGTCTGTTATAGTAATTCTAGAACAATGATCAGCTTCTTTTTTTTTTTTTTTTAAACTTGTGGCCAAGTGTGGTGACCCATACTCGGAACTTGTGCTCTGCATTTAACCCATCCAAGTGCGCGCACACAAACACCCACACGGTGCCCGGGGAGTAGTGGGGGGTTCGGTGCCTTGCTCAAGGGTTCATTCACTCCCCCCACCTACAATCCCTGCCAGACCTGAGACTCGAACCCATGACCTTCAGGTTCACCTTCGGGTTACAACACTGACTCTCTAACCATCAGGCCACGACTGCCCCCAAAGAAGGGGCACCGTTCCTGGAGGTACTGCAATACCAGGTCGATGCGTGGCGCAGACGGAGCAAACCCCTCTTCCAGCTTCCTGCTCTAAAAATCAATTTAATATAGTATCAGATATTAAACTGATAAGAACAGATACTACACTTGATCTTAGCCAAAAGGCCCTTATCCACTGTAGTAGTTCTAGAATACTGGTCTGTTACAATAATTCTAGAACCCTTAGCCACTATAGTAGTTCTAGAATACTGGTCAGGTATAATAATTCTAGAACAATGACCATCTGTAGTAATTCTAGAACACTGGTCTGTTACAATAATTCTAGAACCCTTAGCCACTGTAGGAGTTCTAGGACAATGACAGTGATTTCCATCAAGCCTAAAAAGTCTGTTAATAGCAACTAATGATGTCACACTGTTAAAGCTGCATAGCAACACGCAGCTGATTGGTTAGTAGGCTTTAACGATGCTGTATCCCTGTTTCCTGTTTAAGTAGTGTTTTCTTTTTATATTAAAATTATTACCTTTGCATTGAAAAGTAGTATCACATTACATATCTTACGTGGCGAAAATATCACAGTACACTTTTGATATATACACTACATTTTTGGAATCTGTAAAATCTGTAAAATCTTGACATTGGTATTATAAGGTTTTATTTTACATTCATTCTTAACCCAAATAGTTAAGAAAACCTCCACTTAGTGTCAAATAAAACTGTTTCTAGTAGTATGATGTAAAGAAATAAAGAAAAGGAACAAGAAAAAAATGTGAGAAATATATAAATACAAATAGCAAACGACACAAAGAAACACAAGTGAAACAGAGAAATAGAGTTTTTAGTTGCGGTTCTTATTTTATGAACAACTATAATGACGCTTTTATTTTTAGTTCCGGTTTGCTGATTGACTTCCGTAACGTGGTCTTAATTTTGTTTTGATGTGTAATTATAATATAGAAAAAATTCCAGCTAAGTTATCTGCCTTCCACAAATAAGTGCTCCTATCTTGGTCATTAATATATAAGCTGAATTTTTCTCCGCATCCTTATTTCATCTCGAATAATAGAAACATTCTTTACAAACATAAATCTCTTTTTCTTAAGAACTGGTTTGGCAACAATACTAAAGTGGTTAGTCAGTTATATAATAAAGAAGGTACACTCTTTTCTTATGATGAATTCCTTTCTTATTATAAAATGCCACTTACTCAAAAAGAATTTGCAATCGTTATTGGTTCAATCTCTTCAGGTACTCACATGCTATTTAAAGCTATTGATACAGACCATTCTCCCGATTCAGTGTCTTTTAATGTTACTAAATCTTATGTTGGTAAAATTTGTTTTTCATTAAATCCCAAACATAATAATAGAGCTATCTGTACTCTTTTCCAAAGAGAAATTGTTACTGTACCTTATGTTTTGTCTCATTGGGTCTCTTTATTGAATGGAAAATTGATTTGCTGGAGAAAAGTGTGGTTGTTACCACAGAAATATCATCTTAGAAATAAGATTAAAGAAGTTTCTTATAAGCTCATTCATAGATTTTATCCAGCAAATCATTATTTACACAAATTAAAAAAATAAAAAAAGGAATAAATGTAAATTGTATTTTTTGTAATGAATATGAGGAAACTGCCTTGCACTTATTTTGGCACTGTACATACTCCGTTACACTGTGGGGTAAAGTCCAAAAATTCATCAGCGAAAATATTCAGTGTTTAAGACCTTTTTCACTCCTGTGGGAAAATGTACTCTTTGGCTTTACTGACTATCCTGATCAAGAGGAACAGTACTTTTACTTAACTAATGTATTTATTTATTCTATTGACCAAATTTCACATTCATAAGTGTAAATTTACCAATAAAAAACCCAATTTTATGGTTTTGTTGGCTGAAATGTGTATATATATTGACAGTATCAGAGATTCTGTGAATAAGAAAGCTGTAAGAACTTTGAAAGTTTGTGAATTTTACAATATATTTATTTGATTTAACACATGTATGTATCTATGTCTTTTATTTTTGTTTTGAAGTTTTATACTTTCCTCCCCATGGCAACTGTTTTGTTTGTTGTAATTTGTCCTTCTATCTTTTTTTCTTTGTCTTTTCTTATTTTTTAATGTTGTTGTCTTGATAACATATTGTATGTTATTGTTCCTTGAATAAAAAAAAAATAATAATAAACATTAAAAAAAAAAAAAAAAAAAGATTGACTTCCGTAACGCTGTAGTCGGCGTAATGACGTAAAACCCTGTTACGTCCTCTGCGTGCTGCGTCATGCGCGGTTGAAAAGCCTCTAAGTTCACTTCCGCGTTCTTTGCATAGCAACAGGAGGTAAAAGGAAGATGGCGGACAGCGGAGACCCCCGTGTTTAGGTAAACAGCGTGCGCACAGTCAGGACGAAAGGAGCTCCGGCGGAGCGGAAGGGCTTTATTAAGACCCCTGCAGGAGCGGTGAAGTCCTCCTGCGGCGCCATGGCCTCCAACACCGGCCGGCTGAGCCAGCAGGCCCTGGCGGTGCTGGACGTGGCGCTGCGGGTCCCCTGCATCTTCATCATCGACGCCATTTGTAACTCTCACTCTGATCCGGCGGATGGCTGGACCGGGACAGCTGGACAGGTTTTACTGCGGGTGCTGGGTAAGAGCACTAACCAGCCGCTCTTCCACACCTAGACTAGTTTTTAGTTACTAACTCGTCCCTCGGCCTAAACTCACTCTGAGGCACAGCCTTGGCCTCTGATCCCCTGCAGCTCTGTAACTTCACTGCCAAACCCTCATGATGGCTCAGCTACAGAGTTCAGACTAAATCAAACAACTTCCTAAACCTGGACTCATTTCTTCTCCTTGCTGCGGTTTGCATTTGTGTAACTGGATGTACTCACCACCACCACCATCATCATCATCATCATCTATTATTATTATTGTTATTATTATTATTATTATTATTATTATTATTATTTGAATGATGTGATGTCACAGGCCACACTAGTTATTCTGTAGGCAGATTTTTTCAGGGGAAAGTAGCTACTGCGTGCTCAAAAAGTCACTAGAAGTCACCTGATGGTGTCATGGGTAGCTCACAAAATAGGATGTTTTGGATAAAAGGTCCTTCATCTGCTTTGTTAGTAATGTGGTGTGTGCAGTGAGTCAGTTAGATGTGGTTATTTTAGGCATTATGCCTGCAGATTAGTTTCTTTCCTGAAGTGTGGAAATGTATGGAGCTCCTAAGGGGACATGGTGATGGGGGGAAAAAAATGAATTGGGAGGAAAATTTATATTTCGGTGCTTTTTTTTTAGTGGTCTCTGGCAATTTTTTGCGTTCTCTCACAAAGATATTTGTGTTTGCGCGAGAACACAGAGTTTATCAGGGAAGTGCAGAAGCATTGAAATGTAAATTTTTCTCCAGGTTCATATTTTTTTTTTTTTTCATCACCATGTTCCCTTAAGGGCTCCGTAGAAAACACATCAGCTTGAAAGAGAGTGTGGTGGTGGGGGAGGAGCCCAAAAAAATTGTAAACAGTGTATATGAGAAACGTGTGTGTGTGTTTTTGTTTCAGGTATCGCGGTGTGCAGTATTGTTCTGGTGTTGTCCCAGAAGTCCCTGTTTAAGTTCTACAGCCTGCTCGTGGGCATGCTGCTCGGATCCACCGCCGTGCTGCTAAACTACTACGCTACGTTGCATGTAGACTCGTACAGAGCGACGGCGAGCCTCGGGCTGCTTCCTCGTGCCAGACCTGCGCTGTGGCTGGCCATGGCTGCTCTGCAGCTGCTCTTAGCCTCAGGCTACGTGCTGCTGCTCGGCGTGAAGTCACCGTACTCCACCTTGATGATGCTGGACGTCCTGGTGCCCGTGTCCGGGCTTTTCATGGAGCTTCCTGTGGACGTGAGGCGGACGTTGGCGGTGGTCTCGGGATCAGTGCTGGGTCTGAACACCGCCGTGTGCCTGCTCGTGCGCTTTAAGAGACTCTACTACTCGTGCCGTTACGTCTACTTACTGGTGCGGCACATGTACCGCATCTACGGCTTACAGCTGCTTCTGGAGGACACGTGGAAGAGGATTCGAGTGCCGGATGTGCTGCGGGTTTTCTGGCTGACCCGTGTAGCGGCGCAGGCTGTGGTTCTGATATATGCGGTGAGAACGAAACTGAATTTGGTTCAATTTCAGTTAAAGGTGCCATGATGTGATTTATGAATCAGCTCCTTACGCATGTCTGTTTTTGCATTACGATTTTTTTTTTTTTTTTGTCCAGTATGACCATGTGCTGCTTTGTGTTTGTGTTTGCGTATGTTTGTGTTTCCTACTGTAACCGTTTTGGCTGAATGGGTCACCCTGTGTAGCCAGAAATAATCTCCTGGCATATTTTATATTTAAATTTTATGTAAATTTGCCGAAGCTACATACAAGGCTGCGTGAAAGTCTGATTAGGTCATTAAAGTGTGATGAAATAACGCTGTTTCTGTGGCTGAGTCATAAGTTATGTTTTATTGTACACTATATGGCCAAAAGTTTGTGGACACCTGACCCATATGTGGCTCTTCCCCAAACTGTTGCCACAAAGTTTAAAGCCCACAGTTGTATAGAATGTCTTTGTATGCTGTAGCTTTACAATTTCCCTTCACTGGAACTAAGAGGCCCAAACCTGTTCCAGCATGACGACGCCCCTGTGCACAAAGCGAG
>CM074982.1:4235514-4251355 GCA_037576825.1 Pangasius krempfi | reverse complement strand
CTGCAGTTAAAGCACATCTTGTTCGTTTCATTTGAAATCCATTGTGGTGGTGTATAGAGCCAAAAATGTTAGAATTGCGTCAATGTCCCAATATTTATGGACCTGACTGTATATATATATATATATATATATATATATATATATATATATATTTGAGGTCTGAAAAAATGGGTACCAAATAAAAAGAGTTGATTAAAAGATTTGTGACGCAGTGTTATTTACTGAAACTTAATTCAGTGCTTTTAAATTCTGTTCCTTGTGTACCACAGCACTGGACTTTTGATGAACTTACAAGTATGCTTATTTAAAGTCATGGGGCCTCTACTAATGAGGCAATGAATTGAATTAGATGTGTTAATAAGAGATCCTTTCACAATGTGTAGTGATGTGGTAAGTCTAGGATTGAGAACCACTTCCTAAAAACTAAACTTCCATGTCTAATCAGCCTGTGTACACATGGGGAATACATTGTCACCATCTCCCTTCTAAAAATACCCCCAGAAAATGTTCTTTTCTGCAAATGAAATACTAAAGGGCTCTGATAAATCTATATTTTCTACAGTCTAGAGGTAACTTTGCCACATGGTTGTCATTAACAGGTTACCTGCTGATCAAGCTTGTTAAGAAGATCCCCCATCTCTTGTCCAAAAGCCCCTGTTCCTGTTCTGTATAACTTACGGAGTTGCGGCATGTGCTGGTGTACTGATGCTCTGAACGTTTGAACTCATTACATATCTGGTGATAGAAAAAAAACAGGTCTTGGCTGTAACATTGGTTAACAGGATTCACATACCTCACAACAGACATGTACAAGCAACACAAAATAACCTCTATTTAAGTTAATCTAGAGCTAATTATTTCCATTTCAGATTTTTTTTAATTTTATCTCATTTGGAAGAAACATTGCAGGCCATCAATCCAGCACCTCAGCCACCATTGGTACCACTCTCACAATCTCTTTTCATCACAGGAGAAAGCATCAAAGCTCTTCATTCTTAGTTCTCTTCTTTAGTTCCTCTACCAAGATGAGCCTTTCCTCCTCCAGAGTATTATCAGACTGGCTTTTAGGATGATCTGGCAAGTAATTAACCTCTCCTTGTTTGGCCCTTTTCACAGTATTTCTTCTCTTGTCTTCATCACCTCCCCCTTCTGATACTGATATAGGCAACCAGCTGAAAGCAATTTGGAACTGTATTTGCCAAGTTTGTATTTTATGCTCATATTCCAGCTATCAAATCTTTTGCCCATACCTGGCTCTGTAAGGTACTGTAGGTATGCTTCATTCAGTATGAGTGCAGAAGCAACAGCTTCAATTTCTTCAGGGTGTGGGTATGCTTTCAGAGGCAAATATTGCCACTGCAATTTTCTCCATGATATGTGACTTCATTTCTCTTGGTACACTTAAAGCTTTGTTTGTTTGTTCATAAACCTCATTTCCTTTGTGACGCCTCAGCTCGTCATCATACAAGAAAGTAGGAATCAGAGCGGCTGACAGCCAGTGTGATATACTTCTCATATAGCTCTGAATGATGGCTGATGGGCTCTGGGAAGAAGCAGAAGTTGACATGCTGGCAGTATCAAGGGAGGAAATAGATTGCGCATCAGACTGATCAAGAACAGATGGATCTTTGTCCCACACAGTTTTTAATACTTTCAGCAGGCAGTTCAGAAATTTCTGATAAATTGGATTCTGATAATAAGTTGGAGTCCTCAAATTGTAGCAAAACCTCTCCCTGAATCTGTAACTTTGATTTCAGTTCTGCTTTTAAACCATTCACTGAGTCAGGCAGTTGTGGAAGTTGGACCTTCCTAATGTTTTGGGGTGAGATGATGAGTTGTGCAAACTATGCCAATACATGCAAGATTTACCTCATGCAATTAATTCACATTTTTTTACAGACTAGAAAAAAAAATACTTACCTTATAATGGAGAAGGAAGACTTTTATAGATACCAGCAGCTTTCCTACTACTTTATATGCTTGCAGTGGGTTGGGATCATTCAAAGACTCAGAACCTCTATCTCTGAGTATTTGCTTTCAGCAAGCTCAAAGGACCTGTAATGTTCTAAGTACCAAGATGAAAGTTTTGTGGAGATAAATTATATCTTGTTGTCAACAAACATACTGTGGGTTGAAGAGAGAGTGTCCTTCTAAAGAATATGCAGACAGGTATTGTGCACCACTTTTTTGAAGAAACTGTGCTTAGCTTCAAATCTGATCATCCATAAGCAGCAGATCAGGTTGGATGGAAGTGGGTAGTGATCGACGAAGTGGTGTTTTGGTTGTATTTTGAAGTCTCTGTGAGTAACTTCCAATGATCTGCTATTTTACTCTCCAAATAGCACAATGTCACCTTTGAGAACTTTGTAGATACATCAAAATTGACAGTCTGTTTAAGGTCCATTAAAATCTCCCATGCCGGGTCATTTGCTGGGATACTGCTCCCAATCATGAAGGGGAGTAATCCCAACGGCGTCCAAATCTCTTGTCCATTGCCACCAATTGTTCCCTTGGCAAAGCTTGATTTGGAAATTTTCTATGGTTTATTTACACAGTCTGCATACTTGTAAGGGAATGACTTGATATGACTATTCAGTTCATCAAGTGACATTAATCCTTTTGAAACCAAGTCCTTCAGACACAGAGGTAATTCAACAGGAGCAATCCCTTCAAAAAAGTCATATAAAATATCTGCAGGAAATCCTGTGATTGGATGGAAGTATTATAAGTGCTTTTTCAGAACACAATCCTTTTTCATGCCATTCAAACTTTGGAGCTGACCACAGTCGGACCACCGAGAGGGGCGTGGTAGGCCGCAATGGCCGCCACGTAGACCTTCAAGGTGGAGTGGGTCAACCCCATGGAGAATCGGACCTGCAGGAACTCCAGCACTATAACAACTGGGTCGAGCTGGCAGTCTCTGCACCAAGAAGTGAAAAGTTTCCACTTCAAAGTGTACAGTTTCCTCATTGAGGGAGCTCTGTATTGGAGAATGGTCTCAACAGCCAGCAGTTTCCACAACTCCGGGCAGGGGTGGAAGATGGTGCCCCCTGGCTGTGAGAGGAGATCCCTCCTGATGAGAATCTCCCATGGAGAGCCATCGAGAAGGGAAATCAGGTCCGAGAGCCATCCTTGGCCCGGCCAGAATGAGGCTACTAGCAACAGACGGACCCCATCCCGGCGCACTCTCTCCAGAACTCCCAGGAGCAGAGCAACTGGGAGAAAGGCGTACAGACGAAGCCTCGGCCAAGTCTGTACCATGGCATCTAGTCCGAGAGGAGCTGGATGAGTCAGAGAGAACCAGAAGGGACAGTGCAATGTCTCCTGAGTCGCAAACAGATCCACCTGAGCCTGGCCAAACACTCTCCATATCTGTTTCACCACCTCGTGGTGAAGCCTCCATTCCCCGGGCCTCGGCCCCTGCCTCGACAGGATGTCTGCTCCTACTGTATATTGAGATGTCCAGGGATGTAAACTGCTCTCAGCGAGAGGAGTTTTCCCTGGGACCACACAAGGATCTGGTGCACCAGCCTGTAAAGGGGGCACGAACGCAGACCTCCCTGGTGATTGATGTAAGAGACCACTGCTGTGTTGTCGGTGTGCACCAACACATGGCGATCTCTTAGATCCGGGAGAAAGTGTTTCAATGCTAAAAACACGGCCAGCATCTCCAGGCAGTTGATGTGCCATGCCAGATGGCAGCCGCTTCACAGACTGCGGGCTGAGCGGCCACTCATGACCGCTCCCCAATCGGTGAGAGATGCGTCCTTCGCTAGCGTTACGCGGTGACAAGGAGTTCCCAGCACCAGGCCCTGGGACAAGAACCAAGGTTTCCCACACATGTCTAAGGCATGTGGACATCACCGCGTGACCTTGATCATGAGGAGCGGGTTTCCCCTCGGGGAGAACCCCTTGGTCTTGAGCCACCACTGTAGGGGTCTCATGTACAGCAGGCCAAAAGGTATCATGTTGGACGTAGCTGCCATCA
Organism: Pangasius krempfi; assembly: GCA_037576825.1. Taxonomy (NCBI): domain Eukaryota; kingdom Metazoa; phylum Chordata; class Actinopteri; order Siluriformes; family Pangasiidae; genus Pangasius; species Pangasius krempfi. The sequence goes on along the minus strand of CM074982.1, from coordinate 4,247,367 downwards.
GACCCAGCAGGTTCTGAAATTGCTTTACAGTGAGTGACAGGCCTTCTCTCACTCTCGCAACTATGTGAGGATCGACTCGATCTGAGCAGGAGACAGATGTGCCTGCATCGTGGCTGAATCCCATACCATGCCCAGATAAGTGGTTGTCTGTACAGGAGAAAGCACGCTTTTCTTGGCATTTAGTCTTAACCCCAGCTCTTTCATGTAGGCGAGAACGACATCTCGATGCCGAACCGCTGCCTGCTCCGATTGAGCTATCAACCAATCATCAATATAATTCTGTATGCGGATGCCCTGGAGTCACAGAGGAGCCAAAGCAGCATCCACACACTTCGTGAAAGTGCGACATGAGAGTGCCAGGCCGAACAGAAGAACCCGATATTGGTAAGCCTCGCCCCCAAAAGCAAACCTCAGGAACTTCCTGTGTTGGGGAAGGATGGAGATATGGAAGTATGCGTCTTTTAGATTGATCATGACAAACCAGTCCTTGGAGCTGATCTGAGACAAGACTTGTTTGATTGTGAGCATCCTGAACTTCAGTCGCATGACTGAGCGGTTCAATTGACACAGATCTAAAATGGGACGCAACCCTCCACCCTTCTTCAGAATAATGAAGTACCGGCTGTAGAACCCGGACTCTCTGTCGTGAGGTGGGACCACCTCAATGGCCTCCTTCCTCAAGAAAGTGTTTACTTCTTGTTCCATTACCAGAGCCTGCTTGGGGCCCACCAAAGTGGGAAGAACTCCCCAAAAACGAGGCAGTAGAGAACTGAATTGGATTCGGTAGCCACTCTCTACAGTATGTAAGACCCATTGAGACACATTTGGCAGAAGTTTCCATGCTGCCAAATAGTCTACTAAGGGAATCAGTCTCTCGAGACTGACCTCTGGTGTAACAAGAGGTCACCGCTCTTCCCTTCCCTCAGAAGTCCTGGGCCACAACCATCAGGACTTCTTCGCCGAGGTCTTCTTAGGCAGAAGAACAGTCCGCAGATCTGGGTTTGCCTTAGACGACCCAGACTTAGAGCATTGCTCTGTTTTTGTGCCTCCCGGTATGAGGAGCTGGTACACAGAGGGGGCTGCTCCCGCCCGGCAGCCCCAACAGCTGGAGAGCGGCAAGGGTGGAACCGCTGCCATGGACCTGCCCATAGCATGGGTGGTCTCTTTGGTGGCATGGAGAGACAGATCAGCGGCTCTTCTGAGCTCGGTGACATACTCAGACTTAATCTCCTCATCTAGCTCTTTCAGCAGATCGGCTTAGTAAGCCTGCAACACTACCATGGTGTGCAAGTAGGTGCCAGCCTGACCTGCTGCCATGTACCCTTAGTCCACCAGCGCTGAGGTGGTCCGCAGCAGCTTGGAGGGCAATGCCTGAGCCTTCAGGGATGATGCTGCGCCGGGAGACAGATAGCTCGCAAGCGTCTCTTCAACCCGGGGCATTGCCCTGTAACAGTGATCACTCAGCCTCGCCACATTGGCATAATAATTAGAGGTGGGACTGAAGATACGGGCTGAGAAAGGCCTCCCCCACAACTTCGACACCTCGATGTGGAGGTCGGGGAAAAAGGCAGGCTCCGGCGTGGAGGTGGCGGCTTACTCTCCAGAAAGAGGAAGACAGGCGGAGCATTGAGCCGGGCTTCCGATCCCAGAGAGCGGGCAGTGGATCTGGTGGGTGAGGAAGAAGATATGGACTCGCCCGTCTCCATTCCCTCCACCAAATCCATTTGCGATCCCCACGAGTGTAACCGCCGAGGGGGCCAGCACCGCGAGGAACACTGGTAAAGGCTCCATCCACAAAGAGAGCCTTCAGGGAGTGAAGCGTATGGAGCGGCAAGTGCTCGCATTGCAGGCAGTCGGCTCCCTCGAGAGCCGACTCTGCATGCTTCACTCCCAAGCAGACAACACACAGACTGTGTGTATCCCCATCCGTAATATAGTGCGGGCAGGGAGGAACACACAGCCGAAAACACTGCCCGCTCTCGCCCTTATGTTTTGTCTTTTCACTCGCTTTAGGCATGATGAAGTGAGAGACAAACAACAATAAATAAGAGGACTGACACACACATACACATATCACTCAGAGCGTGGTCACGCTGAGGGCGTTCCCATAGCGTTTCAACGCAGCTCGAGTTCCTGAAGGGGAACTCTGTATATAATCCAATGATTTTTGAACCAACTTTTTTAAGTTCTGTTTCTGGTTAAAGTTTGAATTCTGGCTAAGTCAGCATTTGCATGTTTTATTGTCCAGCTAACTAACAGCTAACTTTTTTCAAGTTGAATTTTATATTGTTCTAGTGTCTGTTTTTAATTTTTTGTATACATATTTTGACATATACAAGTCAGTATGTCTTTTATGTTTGGCTATAAAATCAATATGCTGGAGAAAATTATAAGTTCACCTCTAGGCTTTCTTTGAGGCTGGGAAACTCTGGAGAGGGCAGACACCCTTTTAACTCTATTATATATGCAACAGAAGGATTTACAGGTTATACACCAAGCTCTGTAACATACACAGTCTGAAGCACTGGATCTAATTAATGTGGGCAGTGATGTATTCATTACCACAGTGATGGATCTCCAGACATCCATTTCAACTCCCTAAGTGTCGGCCAAATATTTGCCCTTTTCCAACACAGACGCAGATTTGCCTCATGATCAGATCAGGGATCAGTAGAAAAAAAGAAAGACAGATCAAGAGCAAGCAGGAGGCAGCAAGGTCACCTTGACTGGCTTCAGGGGGAAAAAAATAATGCACTAATGCATTTTAGAGAAGCTCCACTTCTCTTGATTTTCAGAATTTCAGAAGTGAGTAATAATCCCTCATTAGTTTGACTGAATGGGAATGAAATATCATTGTCATATTGTCATATTTTCATATTCACCAGCCCATCACCACAACTTTCAGTCTAAATGCATGTCAGTGCTTCTACTCAAGAAAAATGCTTGCTGAAGTGTTCCTGGAAAATCAGGAAGAGTGCATGACTTAATGATTATAGCTCCGTCTCTGCTAACATGGGTCATGCCCATAATGTTTAAATCATTTTAATCTCCTGGATAATATAAAAACAATAAAGAGATGTTCTGGTAACTCGGGATCATAGTCAGAGTTAATGGCTTCACACAATAACTCAAGACATTTTGCCCTTTTGAAGTTCTTTAAAAATGTTAGTTTCTCTATGGAGAAAGAAGACCTCTATTACTACTAAACACTACTAAATGCATTAGAAACAGATCTATTTACATAATATAAATCAATAAATCATGTTGTATAAAGTTAAAAATTGAAGCTAAAACCGTACTGCTTAGAGTTCACCATGGATGCAGCCATTCTGATTGAGACATCAGTCTTGAGCAAGATAGATCTTGCTGTAACAGTGGGGGCTATTGTGCTAGGTATGAATTTTCCTGGGGTCAACCCAAGAATCAAAACTACCATCCAGGAGAATCGGTCTATCCCTAAAATCTCTTTCACTGCGAAGTGCTCATCTTACAATTTGCTCTGAGATATCCACAGGATTACGAAGAAATGGTGAAGCCACTAAGTTGAATTAGTTGCATCACTTATGTCACTTTGTTCACAGCTGATTGGTCCAGTTTCTGTTTGAGATCTCTTACCCAGAACATAACCTGCCCCGGAGCAGGTTTGCCATGGAGTATAAGTTACTATGGCGATGAAAACCTGCAAAAGCCGAGACACTTTCATGGTCTCTAAAACCCGGAGCTGGCACAAACTAAACTGAAGCTTACCTGGTTAGGCACCTAAACCAGCTTCATGGTATAGGCCCCAGATGTCATTCCCAAAAGCCTGCAGGCTGGCCTTCACTTACATAATTATGCATTTTACATATGGTTAATCAACGGATGTAGATTTACAACATAGGTCATATCCTTCAAAAGGTCAGAGGAACTATGTAGTCTTTTTTGCACACAAAAAAAATCTGTTAAAACAGCAACAACAACAAAACAGCTGGGGGAAACATCCAGTCAATACCATCAAAAAAGCAAAGTTTTTCTGTAGCACTTTCATGCAATTTGAAGGGTTTTTAAGCCTGTTCACAAATCCATAGAGCCAGCATGAATTTCATGCATGGTAGCTTTGGTTGTAATTACTTGCACCTTTCTGATAAAGGCTTGACTTTAATAACAAAACAATTCTTATTATTCCATCCATTTTCAAACTCTAATTTGTCACTATTATTATATATAAATATCTTATCTTATCTATCTATCTATCTATTACACTACCAGTCAAGGTTTGTACACACCTACTCATGATTGGTTTTCTTCATTTTTACTATTTTCTACTACTTTAGAACAGTGATGAAGATATCATCTCTGTGAAACAACACATATGAAACAAAACACAACTTCAACTGTAACCTTTATACCTTTTCATATGAACTGTCATGTGATTGTTATGAATTTGCATGGTTATGTTGGACTACGTTCAACATTCAGAAACTTTGGCTCTGACATCAAATTCCATCAAAATCAAAATTTAAAATTAAAAATTCACCTTTCATCTCTTACCATTAGCCTACGGGCATTGTACCACAGCACTGTTGAATTCTTGAATTGGTTTCAATCTGATTGGTTAAAATGCATTGATTAATTTTCTGCAAAAACAAATCACAGGGTTATATGCATTCATATGTAATAATATGTGTTTCTTTGTATATAATAAACTGTTTATATACTTGTATGGCCGATACTCCACATAAATTGTGGGTTGGTGACGTTTTCTGCAAGGAGATGTTTATTTAACATTTATGGAAGGAGTCTACATTGTCAGCACCTCGTAATAGTCAGAGGTTGCTCAGTACAAGTCTTATTTTTGTCTTTTTAACTTCAAGAGAGATAAAAAAAGTGAGGATAGCAAGAAAGCGACTGTTTATAGCGACTATATATTAATGTTGTGGCTATTCCACAACATTAAGCATAACTATAAATGGAAAAAAAGTACAACATGGTGATATTTAATAAATGTTAATAAAATGTTAGCGCTGGCACAGAGCTGTGATATAAGAGGAATACAACACTTTGGAATATGATATAGGAAGATAATAAACTTCACGTAAGTAGCAGTAACTCCAATTTGCACCATACCACTGCATCATTGATTATTTTCCTATAATAGCATGTCTCGAAATGTTTTATTCCATACTGAATGAATAACTACCACTTCTTATTTAAAGTAAACATCTGAAATTAGCTGAAAGTTATCTGAAAATACAAAATGTTCAATCCAATGTCTTATAGCGTATTATAATAATGGGAAAGTTTGAAGGCCGAGTTTAGAGTGAAATTCAGAGTGTGTGAGTGTGAGCAAACAGACTTTCATTTGACCTGCATTAAGAGGAAAAAGCTACAGTGGGCCATGTGCTGAATAATGCCTTATGTTCAACTGTTTGTGTTTGTGCGAGAACATCATGACAATACAGTGTGTGAAAGTGTATGAATATCACCCTCTCTGTACCTTCAGCTAGCAGCACATGAAGAAGCATGTCCCATCTCCTCTCAGAGAGATAAAGAAAACCTGTGTGTGTGTAGGTCTGTGTGTTTCTGCCTTCTCCTGCTGAACTCTGACAGGAATTTAAATGCATGACCAAAGTTTTAATAAATGCGTAGGCAATTTGAAAAAGTTTTAAAAATATGTTGGGAAAATTTATCAATAAGAGCCAGCAGGAATTTCATGCATGACAGATTCCGTTGTAATTGCTTGCACCTTTCTGATAGAGGCTTGACTCCAATAACAAAAAATATATATATTCTCTATTATAGCAAACTTCTGGAAAATTCTCAATAATGCACCATGTCGAGACATCTTATTCCTTACCCTTGAGCTGTAGAGTTACTCAGCTGTTAACAGTCCACCTAAGATTAGAGAATTTGTGCAGGTCAAAGGAGAATAACTCCTTAAAGTAGCGTGTGAAATAGAAGTTATGACAGATCTGGTACATCGTGCAAAGAACAATTTATGGCATGGAAAAGGAAGAACAGGTGGAAGGGTACAATACAAACTGTGGCTTCTGAGTCGTGAAAAGTGAGGGGGAGAAGATGCTGGGTAATATGCATCACTGATCAAAGTCAAAATGGGCATCAACAGCTTCAAAGAAGGAAGAGGAGAAAAGAAGATTGGGATGTGTCTTGTTATCCTCATGTCTGCACTGTTCGAACATCAGCTCTAAAAGCTCGGCACCTATCGTTGCATAATTCAGTGATGTTAATTTCTCCTCCTGTATTTTCATAATTAATATCATGAACACAGAAGGTTAGTGCGAGTAGAAAAACAGAAAGAGAGAGGAAGAAATTGAGCGTCTGTTGAAAGCTTTTCATGCTGAGCAGCTTTTTCATGCTGAGGTGCATAAACTGTGCATAAACTCTCTTCCATGTGCCAGCATGAGCTCAAATTCAGAGGACACTATGAATAACCCACTTCCCTTTCACATTCCTTTCACCAAAAAAAAAAAAAATGACTCAGGATGAAGCAGTGGCATATTTCTTCTACTGAGGCTGTGTGGAGGATGACTGACTGGCACAAGGAGGAAGGACGTTTCTGTGGAGTGTCTTAGGTTAATTATGATGTAGTAAAGCGAGATTCATGCCTCCTTCTGAACAGACTTCTAGTGTATTTGGGGCACTGCCCTTACAAAAAATAAACAAACAAACAAACAAAACATGTGATTATATGAGTATTATGTGATCATATGTCAAAAATACGCAAAAGTGCAATCTAACATGCTATGCCCTGAAAATGTAAACATGTGACATCATTCAGAATACATGACAATCACACATGGAAAGTAAGTCATGTGTAAAAAAAAAAAAATCACATGTAAAAATAAATGAATCATACAGAAACAATTAAATGTGAAAATGAAAAATTGTGTAAAGAATTGTGTAAAAAGTGTGTAAAAATTACATGGGAATATAAATAAGGGCAGTGGGCATATTTACATGTGAATATACTGCCAAGCTATCACTGCTGGGCCCTTGAGGTGCTGTATCATGGCCAACCCTGTGTTCTGACCCCAACTTCTGAACAAGCTGGGATATATGAAGAAAAGAATTTCCCTGTGCTTGAATGTACATGTGACAAATAAAAGTTTCTTTAAAAAAAAAAACATGAAATGGATTAAACTTCACACATGAAAATAAATGAATTATGTAAAAAAAATCATGACAGTAAATGAATCATGTAAAAATGAGGAAAAATTAATCAAGTGTAGAAAATCACATGAAAATAAACGAATCGCGTATAAAAACCATGTGTGAAAATAAAGAGAAGATGTGAAAATATACCAAATGTGAATGTGAAATCATATTTGAAAGTAAATGAATGATAAAAATCACATGGAAAAAAAAAATACTTTCATGTTAAAGTAAAATGGAGCATGTATAACAAAATAAATAAATCATGTGTAAGAAAATCGCAAGTAAAAAATAAAAGCATGCACTACATGTGAAAAACTTGTGAAACATTACATGTGAGGTGTCCATTCATGGACATTTCCTATGTGAATCGTGTGACTTCATATTTAAAGTTCATGTGTCTTTTCTGTAAGGAATGTGCTGGGCAGGTGGTACACATAACTTTATGCTTTAACTTTAGTGAATCAATGTGATAATGATCAGTGGGAGTAACAATAGATGCTGCACATCTTTGTCCCCCATTTAGATATTTGTTCCTCTTCACAGGTTTTGATACTCGCTGTGTAATCTATGGGCTTGAAGTGTTTGATGTAACTCAATAACTCAGGATAGGGATGGCCACAAATGAGCAATTTGAGTGATGCAAGGTAAAACATCATGGTGTTTTACCTTGCACCTTACCTTGCAAGGTAAAACTGGTGTGAGTACAGAGGAACACAGAACAGTCAGAAAAAGACTCAACAGTGATAGATATTGGCAGCATATTACAATGGATTCATGTGAATGGCAGCCTGGGAAAACCCTTCTCATTGTGAAATTTTGACATTTTCTACTACAAGAAGTTTCTGAAAATTGTAGGCTTTCCTGAACTGCTGTGTTTCTCTTTTTCTCTTTTGCTTAACCACACATAATTATTTTAATGCTTGCTAACTCACAAAAGTGAAAATGGAGAAAACTGCATTTAAAGGTTTCATTCACTGAAAGGCACCAAAACATCCATTGTCTAAAAGCGGCTGCTATAAAATCAACTGCCTTTTTCGTAGCCTACAGACTGACAGAATATTTTATGTCCCACCCACCCTACAGTCATTCCAGGTTTAATAATAATATAATTTACCGTTTGTGTAAGTACTCACCCCCCTTGAACTTTCCCACATTCTGAATTGTTTACAACCTGGAATTGAAATGGACTTAATTGGGATTTTTTCCCACTTCATTCACACCTTATATCTAATATTTGACATAATGTCAGTTTCTCCTTAGGTTAAAAAATAATGGCATACTCACCAGAAAGGTGTTACTGTGCGATCTGGGTCACGGCACCAAGTTATTAGAAATTTGGCAAAGATGAATCACTACACAGGAGACTGGTGTGACTCTTGATGTTTATTTGTGAGATTAAAGAATATGCAGATGAGATTTTCACCAACAGAAGCATAACTTCAGAAAGGTTTCACCAGCTCATTCCTCATACAGAGAGTGTGTGAAAGGAGAGGGGACAGATAAGAGAGAAGCTGGCTGAGCCAGATAGTATGTCACCTCTAACCTTGGGGTGTTCTGAGATGATACAGCATTCTGAGATGATACTGAAACACAAGGAAATGAGAAATATGACATGTTTAGCATTTTTAACATAGAGAGTGAAAAATTTTAGCAACAGCATAAAACTTTAGCAAATGGTCATGAGGTTGGAAGAATATAATTAAAAGTGAGAAAACAAAGGCAAATATTTCCTTCAAGATGCAATTTTTTAAATTTTTGTGACACAAATGTTAATTAAAACAAATAAAAAATGCAGACGTTTGTTGGTTACATAAGTATTCAGTATTGGGTTAAAACTTCATTGAACTGGGAAATTTCTGGGATTGTTCTTGGCAAAATTGCTCAATATCTGTCAATTTGGATTGATAGCACTGATGAGCAACAATTTTCAAGTGTTGCCACAGATTCTCTGGGCTGAGGTCTGGACTTTGTGTCTGGGCCATGCTAACACATTCCGATTCTTGGTTTTGAACCACTGCAGTGTCGTTGTCCTGTTGAAAGGTGAAGCTCCACCCCAGGTCTCTTAAAGATGGTTTTCTACTGGAATTGCCCTGTATTTCGCTCCAAGCATCTTGCCGTCAACCCTGACCAGTTTCCCAGTCCTTGCTGATGAAAAGCATCCCCACAACATGATGCTACCACCACCATGCCTCACTGTGGGGATTTTGTTCTCATTTGAAGTCCAGCATTGTGAAGTATCCAGGCTATGGTTGTCCTGTGAACAGCTTCTCCCATCTGAGTTATGGATCTCTCCAGGTCCTTCTGAGTTGTGCTTGGTCACTTGGGGGCTGTGGAGATGGTTTGGGGATCTCATATGGGGAGCTGTACTGTAATGGCTTGGGACTGTGATTGCTGTAGTGGATTTGGGGCTGCAGTTGCCACGAGCACCTTCGTACTCAGGACTCCATCAGTGGACGGTAGATAGATTTTAACCAACCGGACTTCTTTCGAAAACTGTGATGAATTTACTGGTTGCACATTTGCACTATTTGTCCTTATATTACACAATAATAGAAGGGATTTATTTATAATCGCACTGTCCATTGCACCCAGATGACGATGGGTTCCCTTTTGAGCCTGGTTCCTCTCAAGGTTTCTTCCTCATATTCTCTCAGGGAGTTTTTCCTTGCAACCGTCGCCTCTGGCTTGCTCAGTAGAGATAAATTCACATATTTACAATATATTTTTTGAATCCATTTATTTCTGTAAAGCTGCTTTGTGACAATGTCTATTGTTAAAAGCGCTATACAAATAAAATTGAATTGAATTTAATTGAAATGCTACACAATGCAACATACATCAGTACTCCAACACACTGCAACATCACAACATTAAACTAGCTACATTTATTTCTAAGGACTAGTTTCAAGCCTATTAGGGTCATTTTATAGCCTTCGAACATTTTTCTGATGGCATGTCTGTGTGTGTCCTTTGCTGAAGTGGTCTGCAAAAAGCAAAGTTTTCTCCAAAGCACATCTTCCTGCTGTCCAAACACACAGCGGTGTTTACCTTTACGCCAGTATTTCTGAACCTTATTTTCTCACAGTGACGGCTTCCTTCAGCTGGTGTCAACTTACACACTGCAAACCAAACAAACTTCACTTTCACAACAACTACACACTGCTGCACACCACATAAAAGCACACTGGCATGGTACCTTTAAAAAAATTCACACTCAGGAGCTCGGAGAGAGGTTAGTATACAGAGATAGCTGTATCTGAAGACTTTCATCAAAATCTTTGAATCTCTGAAGACATATACCTTCAGTCCACTATGTGAAAAAATAAATTTGTTGCATGTAAAAGATACAATGAATACAGTTATGGTAAGCAGCAATCCAGCAAACAGGAAGAAATTTGTTTTCTACAAAGTTAAATAAGACTATAGAATATTAATTTTAAAAATAATTAGTAAACAAAACATGTCTTTATATATTTTTAAGTACACACACACTCTGCATAAATCAAAATGAGTTTTTTCATGCCCATGATGCCTCCAGTGGCTCTGCACTCTAATATTTCAGTACAATAAAAGGTGGACAAATGAACTCAAAATTAATTCGCTAGGCTGCCAGGAAAGTGGAAAGGTCAATGTTCTGCCCAGTCACATGTTTTGGTTGCCCAGAAACCTAAACAAATAGACTAAAAAGTGGTAACTAACATAATGTATCTAACATAGTGCATTAATACAGGCTAAGGGAAACAAATGATTATACAATCATGTAGTGTCACATCGCACTGAGTTTGTGCCTTCAACAAAAATCAAAGGCAAAGGTTTCAGAAATGAGCTGTGGAGTTCTGACCTGACATCACACATAAAATATATTGTTTAAGACTAGGTGGCTTCTATGTTTTCTCTTCTTATGTTTAACCGTGAGCTAATTATGGGTCATAATCACAGGAGAGTTATAGAGAGGATTTATATTGCATTTTATTGTACTTTGTCTTAGCAGTTAATTAGTCTTAAACGTACATACAAGAGTTTAGTAACTGCAAAGTTCTGCTAAATAAAAGGGAGTAAGGACATGTAAAGTATAAACAGTCCTAACCAAGAATTTATAATGAAAGTGTGAAAACATAGGTGGCCAATATCATGTAAGAATGAATCAGAGTAATACAAGTTGCCATCATCTGAGTAAAATAAATAAATAAATAAATAAAACTCACATGGCAGATGTGTGAATATAAACACTCTGTATTTTTATTGTGGTGGGAATAACACATCAATAACTCATGAAATGGAATACAACAACAATTGAGAGATTTACTTTATAAATTACATTAATATATACCTACTGTATCACATTTGATGCATACATTTTCAAAACAATTTTACTACAAAATAAATGACAAATTAATAATACTTATTTCTTTCAATGCAGAAAATATTCATTTTGAAAAATGAGCGACAGTAAAAATGTTATTCCTACTATTAAGCAAAGATTTCTATATGAAACCACATGTGCATCACAACATGAAGGTGGCCATATTGGATTTAATATCCTAATGCCTTCTATTCAATTCAGTTTTATTTGTATAGCGCTTTTTACAATGTCATTGTCTCAAAGCAGCTTTACACAAACAACAAAAAAGTAAGATGAAGTGTGAGAGTGTGTGTCTGATGAGCAAGCCGAGGCGACGGTGGCAAGGAAAAACTCCC
>CM074982.1:4215357-4235414 GCA_037576825.1 Pangasius krempfi | reverse complement strand
GAATGAACACAAATCCCCACAGCCACGCTCCAACATCTAGTGGAAAGCCTTCCCAGAAGAGTGGAGCTTATTATAACCCACAAAGGGGAATAAATCTGGAATGGGATGTTCAACACCCATGGGTGTGATGATCAGGTGTCCACATACTTTTGGCCATATAGTGTATGTACAGAGCATGTAGTGAATTATAAGCTTGGGTAGAGTAATAAATGTAAATCAAGCTGAATCCCAGCAACGGGATGACATTACTGCTGGTAAATAAATACAACCAAATCATAAACCTTTTTGGTTTGGATAAAATTCTATAATCGCCTCCATGTGCCACATTTCTTCGCTTTTATTATGTGATTCGAACTTGCATCTATTGCTAATGTTTCAGTATAAAATTATAGCGCATTTAAATCCTAGCGCCTGTAAACAGTAAATTTAGGTACCGTTTGTAAAGGAATTTCACCGCACTAGGCTGTGATATTTGGAAAAGTTTGATGATTGTTAAAGTCCGATTATGACATTTTTGATGCACAGGTCAACTAAGACTCAGTATTTTCTTCCCCGTGCGTAGGTGAGGATGGCTCAGGTGGAGGAGAACGGAGAGGCCGAGGCCTACGTGACGTGGGACGTGTTCTGGGAGCTGTGCAGCAGTCTGATCATCAGCGGCTGTGACTCGACGCTCACCGTGCTGGGCATGAGCGCCATGATCTCGTCTGCAGCCCACTACCTGGGTCTGGGCGTCCTGGTGTTCATTGGCTCGGCCGAAGACGAGGAAGACCGGCGGTTGGGCTTCGTGGCCCCGGTGCTCTTCTTCATCCTAGCTCTGCAGACGGGGTTAAGTGGCCTGGAGCCGACCGAGCGTCTGGTGCGCCTGAGCAGGAACCTGTGCTTGCTGCTGACCGCCGTGCTGCACTTCGTACACGGCATGACGGAGCCGGTGTTGATGGCGCTGAGCGCCTCACACGTGCAGTCTGTGCGCCGCCACGCTCCCGCTCTTCTCGTGTCTCTGGTGCTGTTGACGCTGCCGGTGGTGTTGAGTGGCATGCTGTGGCGGCGCTACGCGCTCAACACGTGGCTTTTCGCCGTCACCGCCTTCTGCGTGGAGTTGTGCCTGAAGGTTCTCGTGTCGCTCACAGTCTACACGCTGTTCATGGTGGACGGATATTACGGCACGCTCTGGGAGAAGCTCGATGATTACGTGTACTGCGTGCGCTCGGCTGGGAACGTGGTCGAGTTCATCTTCGGAATCGTCATGTTCGGGAACGGCGCCTACACCATGGCATTCGAGTCGGGCAGCAAGATCCGCGCGTGCATGATGTGCCTGCACGCCTACTTCAACATCTACCTGCAGGCTAAGAGCGGATGGAGGACGTTTGTCAAGCGGCGTGCTGCCGTGCGTCGGATCCACTCTCTGCCCGAGGTCACGGGCACAGAGCTGCGCGGCGTCGAGGACGTGTGCGCTATCTGCTACCAGGAGTTTGCGACAGCTGCACGCATCACGCCGTGCCACCATTATTTCCATGCGCTTTGCCTGCGCAAATGGCTGTACATCCAGGACACGTGCCCCATGTGCCATCAGAGAGTGTACGTCGAGGATGACGCACACCAGCGTGCTCCGTTCTCCAACAACAACGGCCAGGCGCCGGCTGGAGACGAGCAGGCGGGGTTTGAAGCAGCGGCAGGAGGCGGGGCCGAAGCGGGACAGGCAGCAGGCGCAGGGGCGGAGCCTGAAGACGAGCTGCTGGAGGATAATGACAGTATAGAGTATGATGAAGACGAGTGGGGGACGCAGAGCGCAGCGAGCCCTGTAGAGGAGGACTACATTAATGATGACACAGACTCGAATACTGACTGAAAGAAATTTTAAATTGAAAAGAAAATGTTTCAGATCAGGGATTTGCTCTTTTATGATTTGTTTGTTAGTGAGACGTGTGAGTGTGTGTGCGCGCGTGTGCGCTTGGGTCTTTTTGTATGTCTGTGTCACTCAAAAGGGCTGATTGGAGTTAAAGTGAACTGAAAGGTGAGTGCATTCCAAAGCCGGGGTGGAAAGTCAGAGACACTTTTTTTTGTGCTGATGAACGGCATGGATGGAGTGTTTGCTGCTTGACTTAGAGAAATCCTCTCGTCTCCTCTCTGGCTGCCCTGCTTACGCGACGAGAGGTCAAAGGTGACGTACTACTTACTGTAATCACACAGTTTTACCTCTTAATGGCTACTACTGGTCTCTTGTGTGACCTTGCTTTAATTTTATGTACGTTGTTGTACATGTCGACGGCACGCTTTCCCGTTAGAAAGGAAAGGGTCGTATTTCCGCTACGTGTTCTCCGAGGAGCGTCTCACTTCACCACCATATCTGTGTTAAACTGCACATTTCAGTTCAGTTGCAGCTTTTGATGGTCTTAAATGTGGCACCAGCTGTTGTTTTTGCACTCTGTTACTCATTCCACAGTAAATCTCCTAACGCAAATGTGCGTTTGTTTGTGTCTTCAGCTTAACACTGGAGCTATGAGGTCGCTGTAGCCAACAGGTAACGAATATTTCCGTACAGCTTTATGCACGTAGAGCAAATGACAACTTTGTTCTTATTTTTATATATTCGTAAGAGAGCACTGACCGTCTGCATTTACACGTCTAAGCTCACGTATCATCATTTACAGCACTTCCCGCTTTCTCATACAGTCTCGGCTTTGACTGTGAGAGGCGGAGTCGAGGGGGCGGAGTCGTCCCAAATCGAGCTAGGGAAGAAAGTGACTCTGGGCCTCATCATTCTTTATCCATAGATTACAGAGTTATTAGAAACGAATCGTTACCAATTTGACATGGTCCAGGAATTGTCCGGCTTTCGAAGACAACAAGCACAAAAATTCAAACCTGTTCAGGAGCAGGCTTATTTAGTGTAAACAAGATTAGATCATGCATTAAACTACACCTTAATAAAATAAATTATATATATAATATATATATATTACTAACTTGTTTGATTAATAAAATAGAGGATGTTACTGCTTTTACAAATCCTTGGATTAATTGAAAATTTTGTAGCATATTTTTAGTTAATTTTGCTTTTGTCTAAAAAGTTCGTACTAGAGAACTTAAATAAATCTTACATCGACATAAATCTTCTGTGGATCTCCATGATGAGATGTTTTTAATTAACCTGTTAGCATGGGGATGTGAGATCTATTGCCATTGCCTTCTACAATATTACTGTAGGAGGACAATTGCGTATATATACACCATATAGCCAAAAGTCTGTGGTCACCTGACCATCACACCCATATGTGCTTTTTGAACTTCCAGATGTATTCCCCTTTGCTGTTATAATAAGCTCCACTCTTCTGGGAAGGCTTTGCACTAGATGTTGGAGCGTGGCTGTGGGGATTTGTGCTCATTCAGCTACAAGAGCATTAGTGAGATCAGAGACTGATGTTGGGTGGGTGAGGAGGTCTGGGGTGCAGTCGGTGTTCCAGTTCATCTCAAAGGTGTTCAGTGGGGTTGAGGTCAGGGCTCTGTGCAGGACACTCGAGTTCTTCCGCTCCAACCTTCACACACCATGTCTTCATGGAGCTCGCTTTGTGCACAGGGGCATCGTCATGCTGGAACAGGTTTGGGCCTCTTAGTTCCAGTGAAGGGAAATTGTAAAGCTACAGCATACAAAGACAATCTATACAATTGTGTGCTTCCAACTTTGTGGCAACAGTTTGGGGAAGAACTACATATGGGTGTGATGGTCAGGTGTGTACAAACATTTGGCCATATTGTGTGTGTGTAAGTGGATTCAGAACAGAGCGTGAACTACACCTACATAAATTAAATCATGCCTAGGTTTTCTTCTCAACAACTAGTAATAGTAAATTGCTCAAATAAAGTAGCTAAATCTTGTGGAAACATTATGACTGATTTAGTATCCAGTATCTACAATAAGTTGAGCAGCTCATGTCTCATTACACTGAACCTCGTTTATCAAACTGGAAACTGCAAATTATTCGTAAATTGTTTGCAGGAGTATTTACAAAAGAAATTTGGTGTTAACATGAATGTTAGTTTGGGAAAAACATTTGTAGTATGAGAGAGTTTGGGTTTTGTGAGCATCACTAAATATAAATCAGCTGTGTTGTGTAAGCGCTTGTTTATTTTATGCCTGATTGCCGTTGCGTTAAAAGGAAAGTCGATGTAATGCAGTTCGTTTCGCAGGCAGCCGAAGTCTCTAAAAATTACAAACCTTTAAGAAGTCGATAAAGTTTTATTTACAAAAATTATTATTGGCTATATTAGCCTCATAGCTCCAGTGCAAAACTAAAGAAACAAATATAAGACACCGAATGTCTGGTAAATCAATTAATTTATTATTTTTTTTTAAACATATGAGCCACTGAATTTTGATTATGTTGTTGCCATTATTTTTGAGGGTTCTGTGACTGCACTTATAAAGATCTGGAGTGAGAATGCTGATCTTGGATCAGTTTTTGCCTTCCTAACCATCAGCAGTAAATTATGTAATGTATTTAACATAACTGTATTTGAAAAATGCCTTTTTTTCCCCTTTCCGAACCTTAAAGGCTGATGTGGTTGTAAAACTCGAGCCTTTTCATATCATATTAAATCTGATTACATGGACAGTAGCTTTAGTAGAATTTCACTGCAGAATTAGACTAAACCAAGCAGTAACTCTCCTTCACAAATATAGTGTTGCAAATATCTAATTAAGTTTTTGCAGCATGTCCCCCATCGCTGAAGGTTTTTTTTTTTGCCTCAGTAGAGCTCTGTGTCCAGGTGATATGGACACGAAATAGCCAAATATCCACTGAATTGGGGAATGAAAATCCACTGGTCAATATGAAATTATTATACATATAGACCACAAAATCACATAACTCGGATTAAATCAATAGTATTGAGCAGTGTCTGATCTGAGATCAGCTCAGTGGGTGCTATAGTCTCATTTTCTTAAAAAAAAAAAAAAAAATGAAGGAAGGATTTCCAGGATTGGATATGAATTGTTTGGTTGGTGGCGTTCCAATGGAATTGTTCAAGTTGCTAAGAGGTGTTAATAAATTGTATTTAATAATGGGTTGATTCATATATCCAGAAAAGGTCCTTCTGAAATGACGACTTTTCTTGGAATATCCAGTTGTATCAAAATTACAAATCCATATCCACAACTACTAAACTCTGACTTCATAATTGCCTACACTGTTCTTTTTTTGGTGGGCGTTTTCTCTCCCTAATGTAGTCTTGGCCAATTCCCACCCTCCATACGTCTCCTCTGTCATACACGTGAAGCCTCCTAGCACAGTGCTATCTGCCCTCTTCCACATACATGCGCTCCCAGACACCCACGATTGGTTAATGTCACTGTGATTGAGTTTGAGTATTGCTATGAATAATGAAGTTTCATTAATAAAACATATACAATATATATGCTAAGTGTAAGCATGGCAGCCTGTAGTTTAGTCTTCTGTACAAGTCTCATGTTCCAGAAACAATAAATTAGATACTTCACAATGCGATCAAAGAAGGGTTTAGGCGCTGAGAGTTTTATTTCATTATGGTATGGATTTGATGGCTGAGATGGGTAGGAGCGGTCAAACAACCGTCAGTCAAATATACATTTAATCACATACTGATGTAATTGACCTTTTTTTTTTTTTTTTTTAATCAGCATTAATGATTTTTGACACACACATAGATGACAAAATACACTGTAATGGTGGACTTTGATTGCTTTATCAAAAAAATTATCCAAAATTTTGCGTATTTTGTCAAATGACACGAGAAGACAGCTGTTGAAAAGTTTATTTACTGTTGGAACTGAATCTCTACTGAAATCATAGATATGGCATTTTGCCATTGTGGGTCACCACAGTGTAAATGTCATTTCAGTCTTCACAGCATGTAAGAGACCATGCTGAATTTGAAACGTCCTCTGAAAGGTTAAACTGCAGGTGACACAAGGAGACCTTTTTATATGCACTTTGTCTTTTGCCTATAGGCTGAGGGAAAAAAAAAGCTGAAAATTATTTTCATAATTTTTGGAGCAAAGAAGACAAAGACCATTTACAGCAACCAAGATGATGATGATGATGATATTAATAATAATAATTATATGTCTGAAGATAAAAATGCTAATTATATTATCAATGATAAAAAAATATAAGTTAATATAATATCATAGCTTCAGTATTGATCATATTTTTTTAATTGTCTAAGGAATTACAGTCAGGTTCCTAAGTAATTGCACAATTTTTGTAATTTTGCCTCTGTAAACCACCACAATGGGTTTGAAATGGAACGATCAGGTTGTGATTGAAGTGTAGAGTTTCAGCTTTAATTCGAAGGGTTTAACAAAAATATCGCATTAATCATTTAGGAATTACTAGCATTTTTTTTACCGAGTCCCTCCATTTTCACAGGCTAATTGGATAATTGACTGATGAGCAGTTTCATGGCCAGGTGTTTCCTCCTTATTTCATGACAGATTAAGGAGATAAAAGTTGTGGATTTGATTCCAAGCATTGAATTTGCATTTGGTAGCTGTTCATGGGAACTCTCAATATGCAGTCCAAAGAGGTGTCAAAGTGAAAGAGGCCATCATTAGGCTGAGAAAACTCAGAGAGATAGCAGAAACGTTGGGAGTGGCCAAATCAACGATTTGGTACATACTTAAAAAGAAAGAATGCACTGGTGAGCTCAGCAACACCAAAAGGCCTGGAAGACCACGGAAGACAACTAAAGTGGATGATTGCAGAATCCTTTCCTTGTTGAAGGAAAAAACCCCTTCACAATAACTAGCCAAGTCAAGAACACTCTGGAGGAGGTAGGTGCACAGACTCTTTCTTTTTTCTAAGAATGTACTATCAGACAAATTTACTCATTCTTTCTCTCAAACCCGACCAGTTAACCAGTTAACTAGCAGCACTAGTTAGGTGTATACCGGGAGCCAGGGCACCGGACATAGCAGGTAATCTTAGGGGTTTAAGCAAGCACAGGTTCTCAAAGATAAGAGCTAATGATATACGCCTTCATCAGTCAGAGGTTACTAAGAGTAACATTGTAGAGGTGTGTAAATTAGCGAAGGTGATGTCTGATGCTGTAGTATGCTCTGGCCCCATCCCAATGCGGCGTGGCGATGTAGCTTACAGCAGGTTATAGTCACTGAACTACTGGATGTCCAGGTGGTGCTCTGAAAACAATGTAGGCTTTATAGATAATTGGACTATCTTTGAGGGCAAGGCTGGCCATTTAGGGCAGGACAGTGTCCATCCCACTTGGGAAGGTGCTGCTCTCTTTGCTTGCAGCATAGCACATTGTCTCAGAACAGGCCTAGTAATCGGTGACAATCCAGGGCCAAGGCCAGGGAGCAGACAAGCTGGCTAAACCGACCGTCTGCTAGCTGCACCGAGTCGTCACTTAGGTTCCACCATATTGAGACTGTGTCTGTTTCCTGAGCTAAACAAAAATGTAGAAATACTCAGTTTGTTTTAGTAACCTAATTAACATAAAATTAAATCAAACCAAATGCGTAGCCAGCACTGTTGATCTGAAGCTAGGACTGTTGATCTCTTGCATCTAAAGCGCTTATTGTTAATGAAACCATTACTGATCAGAAGTTTGATGTACCGTGTTTAACAGAAACGTGGATTAAACCAAACTAGTTTGCAGCATTAAATGAAGCTAGTCCTCCCGGGTACAGTTACATACATCAGCCCCATCTAACTGGCAGAGGAGGAGGCGTCGCAGTCATCTATAATAATAATCTAGACATCACACAAAAACCTAGTCATAAATTCAATGCGTTTAAAGTTCTTTATACTAACATAACATACGTAGCCACTAAAAATAAGTCTAACCAGGTGATTCCACTAATTATTATTTACAGACCCCCAGGGCCATATTTGGAATTCCTATGTGAATCTGCAGATTTTATCTCTAACCTGGTTGTTTCCTTAGACAAAGCATTAATTGTTGGAGACTATAATATTCATTTTGATCCCTCTAAGAACTGCAGTTGTATCCATTCTTGATTCAGTAGGGGTTAATCAGAATGTAATAGGACCCATCCACAGTGGTGGTCACACTCTTGATTTAATACTAACATTCTGATTAAATATAGAAAATATAGTCTCATGTCCACAGTCTGAAGCTATCTCAGATCATTAACTCATCTCATTTAAAATGTGTCTTAATCATAATTTATGCATCTTGCCACGGCACCAGGCAACTGAATGCTTAGAATTAACGTTCTGCGACTCGCTAGATAAGGTAGCTCCACTTAAAAGAAAAATAATTAGGGAGAAAAAGCTAGCACTCTGGTATAGCGATCACACACTAACTTTAAAACAGACTACTCGAAAACTAGAACGTAAATGGCGTCAAACTAAATCAGTAGTATTTCAAATAGCGTGGAAGGAGAGCCTTTTGAGCTATAGCAAATCTCTTGGTACTGCTAGATCAATGCATCTCTCCACCCTGATTGAGGATAACAAAAATAATCGGCTTGGGACTGCGATTGCTGTGGTGGCTTTGGGGCTGCTGTTGCCATGAGCACTTTCATATTCAGGACTCCATCAGTGGACAGTGGATAGATTTTAACCAACCGGACTTCTTGCAAAAACTGTGGTGAATTTACTGGTTGCACATTTGTACTATTTGTCCATATAGTACACAATAATAGAAGGGATTTATTTATAAATAAATCCCTCTGGCTTGCTCATTAGGGATAAATTCACATATTTACAATATATTTTTTTAATCCATTTCCATTATATATTTTTTTTAATCCGTTTCCAGGAAAATGTTATGCTGTGGATCACAGCCAAAAAGATAGATTTTGGTCTCATCAGACCAGTGTGTGTCCGACATGGCTTTTGGAAAATACCAAACTGGATTTAATATTGTTTGACACTCTTCCACAAAGCCCAGCTTTGTGGAGTGTCCATGTTATGGTTGTCCTTCTCCCAAGCTTCTCCTATATGAGCTGTGGATCTTTCCAGCTCCTTCAGAGTTACTCTTGGCCTCAAAACTCAGCAGTGATGCATTACACACAGAGCATTTATCAAGATTGATTTTTGCCAACAGTTGGCTTATGCAGAGGAACAGAAACATTGCAATGAGTAGTTATGTAACCAGCCATTAATAATATTGGTTTCCTTTTAACTTTGGCAAGACACACTGCACTCTTGGTACCCTAATATGATTAAAGTGTTATATTAAATAGAAGATATCTTCGCTCAGGATTTCAGTTGTTGCAGTATGAGCAAGTATGCTATAGTAATGCAAGAATTTAATAAATATAGCGTACATGTAGTTTCATACAAATTTGGCCAACGAATTGAGAGTGAGAATTATGATCTAAATTGTAAGCTAAAAAAAAAATCACAATTTCTGTTTAATCTTGCAGTCCTAAGTGCAACATTGAATTCCTCATCAGTAAAATTAGCTGTTGCCTTACCTTGATATCCTGACACCATGCAAGCAGCAGTTTAAACAGAGTTGATCTCTTGATACTGCCTTCAGTGAACTTGAAGAATAGTAACAGCATAAGAAAGAGGTAAGACTTTTTCGTTTAATCGTATATCTGTGACTAGCTTATCGTGCTGCATTATGGTTTGTTGTGTACTGCATAAATATGTTTATTGGAGTTCAATAACATGCCAGAAATCTATATGTAAACACATTTAAATATTCAGTTTGACTAATTCACAGAACAAGCTTATGTAATAATTAATACTAATTAATGCATTTAACAAAGAACAAATATATTTCTTGCAACAGTGAAAGGTATAGTTTGGTACCATTTTTTTCCTGTGTGTGTAGGGACATAGAGAAAGATAAATAGCTTGCTACAGCTTTCTATAAAGCATTGTATTATATTTTTTAAATTATTTTTAGTATATAAGGTACTGTGCAAAAGTCTTAGGCACATGCAAAGAAATGCTGTAGAGCAAAGATGCCTTCAAAAATAATGAAATTAAATGTTTCTAAATTTAAAAAAAAATACTATAAAGAGCAGTAAACAGCAATAAATGAAACGAAGTCAATATTTGGTGTGACGATCCTTCGCTTTTTATATAGTGTTATAGTTTTATAAGGAAATGAGCTGGAAGTGTTACTGAGCATCTTGCCGAAGCAGCCGCAGTTCTTCTGGACACTTTGACTGTCGACTCGCTTCTTATTTTTGCAGCAAAACCCAGCAGCCTTCATTATGTTTTGTTTTTTTTTTGTCTGGAAAAATGGTCTCTTATGGAATCTGCTGCTTTCTTTACTGATATACAAACATTTTTCTGTAACATTTTAATTTTGTTCTGAAAAACGTTTGGAATCAAAAATGTTTTTGTACTGAATCAATAATGTAGAAGTCATAAAATACAAATCTATAACAAAGACTTTTGCACTGTACTCTATATACATGCTAGTAATTCATAATAATTTAAAGATAAGTATTATGTATAAATCACTGTCAGTGCCATCATGTATGACAAATGCAGAGGTTTCAGGTAATGAAGGGGATCTTGTGATGCTTATGATGGTCTTATGTTCTCTTACTAATTCTCTTTCTAATTTTAGGTTAACATGGACCAGACCTATTGATATGAGTAAGTGGAATACCAATTTTCACATGACTGAATCGAATAGAAAGGACTCATCCTGCAATAAATATAATATTGTCTCTCTGAGTTGTTTGTCTTCTCAGAGTTGTGGTGAAGAATTCAGCCAAGGCTGTTATCGTGCCACTGACAGATTGCATCTGCTCCCTCGACAGGGTCTACGAAGCCCTCAGTGCTACAGATGTACATCCCATTACTGGACACTGCTTCAACTACGACCACATCAGGCAGCAGATTGTCCAGGCCTGGCAGAGATTGCAAAACACACTTTGGACAACTTGAGCACAAAGCAGGCTTCTATTGAAATGTTACTCAAAGAATCTCAAAGAGCTTTGGAGCAGGCCATGACAAACCTGAGGTCAACAAGAGAGACACTTGAGAGTCAGGAAAGGAGGGTACAGAATGCTAAGACGCTCACAGGTGTAGGACTGGGACTGTCTGTTATACCACTTGTTGGATGGGTTGTAGGTAAGAAGTTTAATCAAGTATTCAAGGATTAAAATAGATTACAAAAAAAAAGTTAATATGTACCGTGTTGTCTAAAAATATTGCCCCCTCTTGATTTCCTTTATTCTTGCATATTGGATGGTTTCTGATCCCCATACAAAATATATTAGAAGAACATGAAACACAAAACATTTCTTTTAAATGATTACTTCATTTATTGAAAAAAAAAAAGGGTTATAATCCATAATTGCTCCTTAAACATAATAACTGGTTGTGCCAACTAATAACCAATAACTGCAACCAAATGCTTCTGATGACTGGAGATAAGTCTTTCACACTGCTTTGGGGGGAATTTTGGTTCACGCTTCTTTGCAGAATTGTTTAGCCACATTGGAACATTTTCCGCTGCCCATTTAAGGTCTTGCTACAGCAACTCAGTGTGGTTCAAGTCATGGCTTTGACTAGGTCACTCCAAAACCTTAATTTTGTTTCTTTTGAGCCATTCCTATGTGGACTTGCTTTTGTGCTTCACATCATTGTCTTGCTGCATAACCCAACTACACTTGAGCTTCAGATCACAGACTGAAGAATTAACATTCTCCTTCAGGATTTTCTGGTAGAGAGCAGAATTCATGGTTCCTTCAATTGGCAGGTCTCCCAGGCCCTGAAGTAGCAAAACATCCCCACGCCATCACACTACCACCACCATGTTAGACTGTTGGTCTGATGTTCTTATTGTGGAATGCTGTGTTAGGTTTATGCCAGATGTAACAGGACCGTTTAAAAAAAAAAAAAAAAAGTTCACACTTATCGATAAGATGAGGGAGAACAACCGACACCTGAGAGCCATCCGTGCTTCACAAAAATAATGATGAAGATGAGAGATTCCTGCTGAAATACATAGAACATGTTGTTTTACCTACTTGGCAAAATATCACTAATAACCGTTAAACACTATTACACAAACATCAGGAGTGAATAAAAACATATGGTGATTTAAATTATTGGATTTATAAGGTGGTATGAAGTAGCCTGATTTGTGCCGAACTATAGACAATGGTCTAATCAAGCACAGTGTTTCTTCAGAATACTGACCATATTAGAACAAAGAAAGTTTTCAAGTACACCTGAGGACTCGAGAACGCATACATAGGTGTGTTTGGAAAAGAATATTAAAACATGAACATACAAGGGTTACTCAGACGTAACACAAAATTAAGTAAGAATTGGAGAATTGACAACCAATATCCTAGATCCTAGATTTTTTTTTGTCCTGGATGGGACACCAGTCCATCAAAGGAGACCATACTCACACAGAAAATCTTGCACCTGGAGGTACCTGTACACTTGCACATTCATGTGGTTATCTAATCAGCCAATCATGTGGCAGCAGCAAAATGCAAAAAATCATGCAGATACAGGTCAAGAGCTTCAGTTAATGTTCACATCAAACTTCAGACTGAAGAAAACGTGTGATCTCTGTGACTAATCGTGGCATGGTTGTCGGTACCAGATGGGCTGGTTTGAGTATTTCAGAAACTGCTGATGTCCTGCTGGTTTGAGCTGACAGGAAGTCTATAGTAACTCAAATAATTCTTTACAACTGTGGTAAACAGAAAAGCATCTCAGCATGCACAAAATATCGAACCTTGAGGTAGATGAGCTACAACAGCAGAAGACCACACTGGGTTCTGTTGGCTGGACAGTTGAAGACTGAAAAAAGACCAGGTGATATTTTTTTCCTAATCTTCAACTGTCCAGTTCCAGAGTCTGTGCCCATGATAGCCTCAGATTCCTGTTCTTGGCTGACAGGAGTGGAACATGATGTGGTCTTCTGCTGTTGTAGCTCATCCATCTCAAGGTTTGATGTTTTGTGCATGCTGAGATGCTTTTCTGTTTACCACGGTTGTAAAGAGTTATTATTTGAGTTACTATAGACTTCCTGTCAGCTCAAACCAGTCAGGTCATTTTCTTCTGACCTCTCTTATCAGCAAGGTTGTTTCAGCCTGTAGACCCTCCTCACACAGGACGGTTTTGGTTCTGTGTAACTCTAGAGATTGCTGTGTGTGAAATTCCCTGGAGATCAGCAGTACCAACATCCACGCCACGATCAAAGTCACAGAGATCCCACTTTTTCTTCATTCTTATGTTTGATGTGAACATTAACTTAAGCTCTTGACCTGTATCTGCATGATGTTATGCATTGTGCTGCTGCCACATGATTGGCTGATTAGATAACTGCACAAATAAGCACGTGTACAGGTGTTCCTATTAAAGTGGACAGTGAGTGTATGGATCACAAATGACACCCTAATCATGAAATCGACTAATGATCGCCCTCTAAAGGCGAAACCTTGTCTCTGCAGCCTTTAAAGCCAGTTCAAACGAGAAATGGCGATTAAGAAGCGAGTTTTAGTCTGAAAGAGTGCAGATATTTACAGGAGTGGAACTGAATATTACACTTAATTTGAGAATAATTAGTCACACAAAACATACAACAGACAAATGTTACAAATCTGACAAGCTTCTCTTGTGAGCTACTGGCTTTTACTTGAGGCAAATTTCCTTTCTATGTACTAATACATGGGAAATGTAGTGCGTTCACGAGCAGCTTTATAGCGCGTTCTCTGGAAGAGTACTACATTTCCCATAATGCACTATGACCCGACGTCCGCTGCAACGTCTCGTGGACGCAAAACGGCGCATTATGATTGGATATTTTTTCATCAGTGGCCTCTTCGCCAACCAATCAGAAAGTCAAATAACCGGTTCTGGTTCTCGAGCGCGCCGCAGAGTTAAAAATAAACAGCGTTGTCGCCAAATCCGTTTTTACTCCCGCTGAAATTATATTCTAACAGTTAAATCACTGCAAATATTAAACTTACAGACTCAATACATATGAACTGTGGTTGTATTTAAAATGATCAGTTGAAAATATCACTTAAATATCAATTTAATTTATAAATAAATCAGTGCTTAAGTGACCTGATCTCATTCTCATAGCTATATTTATGCCATCTTATTAAATATATATTTATATTTCAGCACTGTTATTGTTCAGAAGGTGTTGATGAATCTTATCTCTGAGTAGTTTTATTATCTTACAGTAGTTTTACTGTAATTCAAATCACAGGTTTATATTAAAGCACGTTGGCGTCTCTATAGCAACTAATTCACAGGGACTTGTATGGTGGACACGCCACCATACATTATTTTTTATTTAACAAAGTATTTTTATTTAAAGACATATAATGATTGATTTGGTGAAATTTTCTATGAGGAGATGTTTATAAAACATTTTTGGACAGAGTCTCCGGTGTCAGCGCTCTGTAACCGTCAGGACAGAAGACTTTGTGTTTTGTGATTTTTCTGTCACAAGCTGCAAATATATATTTTTTATCTTATTAACTTCAAGAGAATGTGAGGGAACAACTGTATATAGCTGGTATCACATACATTATCACATTAACTGACTTATTTCATGGATGTTAAAAGTAACTATAAACAGGTAATAACTATAAATAAGTACAATATGTTTATATATATATATATATATATATATATATATATATATATATATATATATATATATATGAAAACATAGTCATTGGCAAATGCTCCACATAAACATATTTTAAAAAATGTGTGTATTTTTCTGAAATAAGACATTTGTTTAACATTTATGGAAGAAGTCTCCAGTGTCAGCACTTTGTAACAGTCAGAGGTAAAACTGTAACCTTTAGACATTAGAAAGTAGGAATGTAACGATACACTTCAGTCACGATTCGATTCGATTTTCAGAATATTTTGAACAAAATTTTGGTGAAGAAAAATTATGACTGAAAAGACTTGTTTTTATTTATTTCTATACAAGAAACAATGCAAACCATTGGCATTTCTGTCTTTTTATGCAACTAAATGAATAAAAAAATTCTGTGAAAAGAGGCTTAGTATTGTAAACAATGTACAACAGGTTAATCATTTTTTTTAACAAATACATTTGTGTGTCGTTGCACCTCTATTAGAAAGTCGGGCGTTTCACGTTTTTTGTTTCTTGGTAAAACGACAAGCTGCATATTTTTGTCTTATTAAATTGAAGAGAAAGGGAGGAAAAGATTGTTTATAGCTGTAAGTGGCACATTTAATGTAACTATAAATGGATAAAAGATATGATGTGTTATTCTTTAATAAATAAATTGTAATTGTTGGTATATTACTGTCATGTAAGAGGACTAAAAGGTTTTAGGGACACGCTGTTGTAGGAAAACAATCAACTTCAGGGAGGTAACAGCAACTCTGATCAATCACACAGCACTGTTGTGGATTATTTGTCTATAACAGCACGACATGAAGTGTTTTATTGGTGGTGTATTTCTGTAAGTATTGAGAAAAGCGAATCAGTGTATGATTTGTAAGGAGTAAAAAAAAAAAAAAAATCTGATTTGTTTTAAGAGGGTTTTTTTGAGCTGCAGATCTGGCAACCCTGAGTCATGGTTTCCATTTGACTCATCTCGGGCGAGGAAACTTGGTCAACTTCTGTAAAGGGAGTGACTGTCCATGTGCTTATCAGTATTAGACTATTACAACTCTGTTTTTTAAATTAGTATATTATTTATCTTCTCTCCTGATGGCCTTGCATGGAATTCTGGGAAATCTGAGAGCTTCAGAACAACAACAACAACAGCAACAGCAGCAGAGAGGATGAATTAAAGACCATTATCTTCTTGGGTGAGATATGCAAAGTCCACTTTAATCTTGTTTGCATAAACATGTGACTCTTTTAATTTCTGTTTCCTGTAGCGTCTATTTCATGCTTTATTTCTGCTGAAAGTGAGACCTCCATGGCAGCAGCTCTTAATCCCAGTCCTGGAGACTCCACACCATCTTCTTCTACACATTAGAGTTTAATGTCCTCTTAGGAACCTCTTCATAACTATTTCCTAATTTAATCCAGCTGCAGAGCATGAGCTGTCCAAATCTATGCTCTATTCACTTTATTGTGCACTAGTTATAGAATTAAAGAGCTTCATAATCATGTCTAAAAGCCTAATATAGAATATCCAGCACACTCAGGATCTCCCACAATGCACTGCAGTAGGTGAGTGTCTAAACACTGGGGATCTTTATGGACTTGTAAGGATTATGTTGTCTGAGATACAGGCCAGGACTGGAGTTGTGTCACTGGATCTGCCTGAGTCGACGAAAATATCAGGGCGCAGAGGGTCAAAGGTCGTAGAGTAATACAATCAGGAAGCATCCCAGGTTCATGAACGTTGTGTGAACTTGCTAGTGATACTGAGTACTGCAGCACTACAGTATTGAAAACTGTTGACACCACAGCGCTGTTGAATTCTCAAATCTGATTGGTCAGAAGGGGTTGATTTAATTTTCTCTGACAGTAGTGCAGCACCACATCACAGGTTTCTATTAACACACTCGTTCGGATGCGTTATCGTTTCTGTAGTAACAACGTACACGGGGACTTGTATTGCGGACGCTCCAAATGATCTAATAATCATAAGCAGATTAAAAAAAAAAAAAAACATCTAAAAGAAAAAACTTCTAATGGTTGATATGGTGAAGTTTTCTGTAAGGATACGTTTTATGGAAGGAGTCTCCAGTGTCAGCGCTTTTTAACAGTCAGCACAGACGCTTTCCTTCATTATAAAGACAGAGGAGTTTGCACTTTCCCGTTGCAGTTCAAGAAAAAGAAAAAAAGAGAGGCTGATGTTTGAAGCTGCTAATGTAGGGTTCCTTGAATAATTAAGGGTTCGTAATTAAGACCTTCTAAAAGCGTCTACTCGGATCCCTTTCTGTTGGAGAAACACTTGGTAGTAGGCTACACAGAACCTTTAACGGTTCACCCAGAGGGACAACTGAAGAACCTTTAAGTGTCCTCCATGTAGATCCGTGCTGTTCATTCGTATTTAATTTCGATATTCGTATTTTATCTAATCTCTCTCTTTTTTTTTTTTTTCCTTTCAGGTTCTCCGCATGTTCTCTTCCACAATGCTGAGGTTCTGTTTGCTGAGAACCCTGAGCCCGTGTGTGCGAGGGGCGCAGAAACGCTGGCTCGGCACACACAAACACAAAGAGAAACTCGAACTGCTAAACACTCCGAAAGGAGCCAAGGACTTTATCTACAGCCTGCATGCTACAGAGCGCAGCTGCTTACTGCGAGAGCTGCAGAACTTCGAGTCCATCGCCATCGCTCAGGGTAAGAGCACACACCGCCGCCGCATGACGTCCCGGCTCGCTGTGACAGTCCTTAACGGGCGGACAACTTTAAGAGAAATCACACACGCAGTGTATTTTAGACACTGTTGTAATGCACAGTACGCGATTCTGAATATATCAGATACCCACATGTGTGTATGTTGCAGAACATTTGTTTAAACCTGTAAATTCATCGATTTAGACTACATCCTGCATCACCTTCTAAATGGATGTGTCTGTTGACAGGAAGATGTGATGCAGGGACCGACCCACACAGTCTTGTAACGTTTTTCTCTTTCATTTCCAAATCTGTCTCTCTTCAGATGTGAGTTTTGTAAATGAAATGAATGATTTCGGTTCTCAGTTGCAGGAAACCACAACAGCCCGCACACCTGCCATGAGTAGTCTTGTGTGGAGTATGGCTTTTTTTTTTTTTTTTTGGTAGCCATAATAATATTCTGCTTATGCTCTTCACACACATTGCACTATCTGTCTTATCATTACTGATACTAATGAGGGGGAAGTGCAGGTGTGGCTGAGAGACAGAGAACTTTACCCTTCACGCTGTGACCTGATCAGTGGCGTTCACGTGAAGAGATCTTGTTCTGCCGCTTGTCGCCTCGGCTTTACGCCTGTCCTGTCTTGTCCTGAGTTTTGCGAGGTCTCTCCATAATACACAGATTCTCATATCCTGTCTTTTATATTCTCTTCAGAAGAATTTAATCCTGTGCTGAAAGGAGAGGTGCTTTTGACCGCCAGATTTGACTCTCCACACCTTTCCTTATTCTCAGTCTGTGCATCTCGTATTGCTCAGTCTTTCCTTTCATCCCTTTCTCCCTTGACCAGAGAGCGCCCCGTTTAGGAGAAGGTTCCTCAGAGACAGGGTTCCAGCCGATGTAACTGAGGGTAGGTAAATGTTCTCCAGGGCCAGGTCCAAGTCATGTTTAAAGAAAAAAAAAAAAAAAAATGAAGCCTTTATTCACTTCCCCTCCGTTCTGATATTACTGAAGTCTGGTATTTGTTTTATTAGAAGAAAGGTCTGGATTTAGAAATATCAGCTGTGCAGCTCAGTGAGGGGAAGTGAGTCAGGGTTTAATGTTTCTAAATCGGCGTGGGGCTCTGAGCTCTGGAGGTGTGTGTGTGTGTGTGTGTGCGCACGAGCACTTCTGGTTTCCCTTTAACACATTGCCTCTTGTTATGCTCTGGCTTAAGCATGTGCCATTTACAGAGGATTAATAGAATAGAAATGATTTAAAAAAAAAAAAAAAAAAAAAGCCTCGTTTTCTCCTCATTGTGTTTTATTGTCTCAGTTCAGGACATCTCAGTGTCTCAATAGCTAGTATTATAACTGTGTAGGGGTAACACTAAAGCAAATGCTGGTGGTAGAGCAACACAGGTAAAGTGGCAAACGAGTTTAACCCCCAGGAAACCATCCCACACATTCCCAAGAACAGCACCATGCTGGCATTAGGTTTTGGTTTGGTTTTTTCCCCATTTTTTTTCTCCCTAATTTCGTTACCTCCCAATTCCCACCCAGCAGCCAGCTCGCTCCTATTATAAGACAGCTACCAACCGGGGAGGGTGAAGACTGACACGTGCTTCCTCTGAGACACGTGAAGCCAGCCACTACATCTTTTCAAACTGCTGCTCATGCTGCGATGCAGGGAAGCGCAACACACTCTGAGGAGAGCGCTATCCGCCCTCTTCCGCATACTACATGAGCTCACAGTTGCACACGACTGCCTGGTGTCGCTGTGATCGTCTGAGGAGAGAGTAATCACATGGCTGAGGCATCGACGGTAGTACGAACGCTTTTCTGTTGTGCCACTCAGGAGGCGATATTTATATATATTTTGCTGAAATAACAAAAGGTGATTCAACCTTTTGGGCCTTATACTGTATATGGACAAAGGTTTTCTGTATTTGATGTGTAACAACATAAACATCATTGGCCTGGTGTTACTATAGTTACCACAAGTGACAACTTAAAATACTGATAATGGTTATAATACCTCAGAATTATCAGCTGTCAGGTCTGCTGGATTTTCTCCATGGTTGAGCAATGATCAGCCAGTCTGTGTAACATGAATTCAGAAGGAATTAAAGCACTTGGGAACATTTCTTATGAGCAGGTTTTTTTTTTTTTTTTTTTTTTTTTGAAGCTGTAAGCGACAAGTGATAATAATAATAAAGCAGTGAAGAAGTCCAGCATAAATACTTATTAAATAATGCACTTCCTTCACAGACAAGCCCTTTTGTGTTTTTTTTTTCATCAGTTTATGCTTCCATGCATGGTTTATCCTTATTTTTTTTCCCTCCAATATAATCTACAAAAGACAATTATAATCTTGAAATGAGTAAAATATATAAGTATAAATATTCTTGATGATCTTACGTGAGAAATATTACATAAAGATATTTTTTTGCTTGTTAGGATCCCAGTGTGACGTTAATAGCTCCCTGTCTCTCACGGCTCTTCTCAACACTCCCACGTGCCATCAGGACGCTCAGTTTCCCTCAGTACAGTGTGTAAGGATGATCACTGAGATAAAGAGAAGACAGGATGGAGAATTTAATTCGAATGCTACTGCTGCATTGCTGTAGATCATAAAGAGAGAGAATGGCCTGAAAGAAGAGTGAATAATTTGTTTGAGCATATCTTGGAGATTTGTGTTTGTGGGATTGTTTCAAAGTTACAAGTCTTTTAACTCTATTAATATATAGCGTGTGTGTGTGTGTGTGTGTGTGTGTGTGTGTGTGTGTGTGTGTGTGTGTGTGTGTGTGTGTGTGTGTGTG
>CM074982.1:4189823-4206401 GCA_037576825.1 Pangasius krempfi | reverse complement strand
AAATTCCTATAAACACACTCCTCAACCTTGTGGACAGCCTTCCCAGAAGAGTTGAAGCTGTAATAGCTGCAAAAGGTAGACCGACATCATATTGAACCCTATGGGTTAGGAATGGGATGGCACTTAAGTTCATATGTGAGTCAAATCAGGTGACCGAATACTTTTGGTAATATAGTGTACAAATCTTTGCTTTGCTTGTCTTTTGGTTTCTTACTGTGTTGCTGGGTCTGAACCAGAATGCCACATTTATTAAATATCCTCCAGAGTTTCCCTGCCACACAGGGGACATAGGGGATACCTATGTTGTTCCATTTGCTCTGTGTTCCTGGTGGACAAGCTTTGAGAATGAAGGAAACCAAAGGTTTGTGGTTATGCAGCCTTGTTCAGATGGAGTAGGCTCGTGAAGTTATATGGTGTCTGGGACAAGATGTGGTAATCAAAGGTATGGACAAGAAGGTGAAGTACATGAATGTGAGATCTTTATGAGGACTGTCTTGAATTAATGATTCAGCCACCACAAATTCAAGGTGGACTGTTATACTCCATCCTTCTTAAAGGAAGTAACTTGAATAGAATCTTTGCTGTTTGATCATCCTATTTCTCTGACTGCTTCCTTTCATAGGTGCAAGATAGCTGGACATCTCTTGAGCTGAAGCTCATAACCAAAAACTTTGGACAGGATCCAAGGAACAATAGAAACTTGATCAGCAATTTACTTTGAGAGAAGGCTTGGTCCTTCGCTTGGTTAAAGAAATAGTTTGGCTTTCTGGCTGAAGGTTCATGCAGTTTCTGGCTGACTTGAAGAAACCCCAAGATTCTAGCCTTTTGAACTTGGTTCTGGTCTCCTGAGCATGTACTGCTCATCTGGGGAATGTGGATGTGGAGCATAATGTCCTCGTCCTAATTGCAGACACTTGTAAGAGTTTGGCTAGAATGTCCTCCATTGAGTGAGGAGAATGACAGGTGTCTTCTGGAGAGAAGCTTAATCTGGGAGTTTTGATTAGGCTCTGAGATTCTGCCTGTGTTAGCAACTGGCATCTATGCACCATCCAGATGGACAAAATTGAATGGCTGCCATGTTGTGTTGCTCCTTTCACTGACAAATGATCTCACCAGGTGGAGGAAGCATGTACAGAGTTAAGGTGGGGAAACAAACATAGGATCTAGCCTACAGTATTCATCAATTAAACTTCTGTACCACATCTCAAACTGTAGAATACTCCAAGCAGTCTGAGATAGTCCGTCAGCTTTCTGAAATAATTTGGAGGCAGCATGGCAAGTGATGTGTGCCGAATCCCATGAGGGATTAAAAGGGGATGAATGGGCCTCATTTATCTTGTCTTTCTTGTCTTTTAGTAGATCTGTGCGTAAATGTTTGCGTAAGCCAAACCGAACTAAATGTTTCCGCTAGACTTCGCAAAGGCCGATTTTCTTTGTATTTGCATGGGTATATTGATCACCTGTAAAGTGCAAAGCATTTTCCCAACACAGCTCATTAGCATATAGTGACATCCACAAAAGGCCATAAAAGTTCAAGTGCACAGACAGCTGGGAGCACGAAATTAACAATGAGAGTAAAAGCTGAAAAACAGAAGTGGAAGTTATTTTGACTCACTTCTATGCCAGTAAAAGTATTTCATAATAATAATAATAATAATAATAATAATAATAATAATAATAATAATGATAATAAAAACAAGCACTAAATCTTGTCAGCTGTCGCAATTTTTTAAGGTTTTACGGCTATGTGCAAATGGACCAGATTGTCCTCCGTTTATACAGTGGCTTTTTTTTTTGTCATAACTGAATGATGAGTTTTATTTGACTTAATTTGTGGGTTTGTGTTGGCTTGCTTTCTTTATTTTTCATATTCTTTAATTATTTTATATTATATTATACTGTAAATACTACTACGAGGATGTGTTTTTGATAGAGACTAAGAAGCACTTCTATAAGTTGCACTTATAAGCATTAGTATTATACGAACATTTGTCTGAATTTACAGGATTTGCATGAATACCTTGTAGTCCTTGTGTAAACACTCATACAAACGATTTAGGAATTAATCCGTTTGTATCCAGCTTGATAAATGAGGCCCAATGTGTGATACACTATATATAGATATGCTGAATGATATATAGATATGCTGAACACACTTAGGCCCTATCCACATGCATACAGATATCTCGCATTTTGTCCTTCCTTCCACATGAGAACAAGGTCACTTGTTTTCACTGTTTTTTTGTCGATCGGAAAATGTGTTTTTTAAAACACGTCACAGTATGAACCTGAGCATATGCTAGGAGATTTTGCAAGTGTAACCTTGAGCAGTAGTTTGACCTCATAGTCAGTCCATGCATATGAATCCTTGTGTTTGTCATTTTTTTGTTTTTGAACTTTTGGCCATCTTGATGTTTTCAAAAATATATGTATATGTATACATGTGGGTGTGGCCTTAAAGTATGTGGTTGCAATGCTTCTCCCCAAGCTTTTCTTGGAAAAAGCATAACTATACTCCTATTCCAAGAAAGCTACATCCTTATATTCAGCTACAGAGCTATGTGTAAAGTACTGCAAGTAGTCTGTCTCAAAGTCATTTGTCATTTAAAAGGAATCACCTTGAACATCAAAGACATCCTGAAAACAAAAAAGGCAAACGCAATTCATAAAAACGGTTGCATTCAAGCTTTCTCACACATACAACGGTGCTTCATGTGATTGATGGTGTTGTAAATGTAAAAACACAATGAGGGTCCCTGTATTGTAATACACAACGCACTCAAATTAACACAGTCACAAAAATATGACAATGTATGATGATTTGTGATAAATGGTACAGGAAGAAGGTTAGATTGCAATGGGATGATAGTTAAACTGTGACTGGGAACAATCCAAACAGCAGCTACATACGTTTGCATGCACATCAATAATCTAATCTCGGATTATAAGTATATTGTAGACAATACATAACCAAAACATGGAAATGCCAAGTGATTGGCATGAATGAGCAGGTGTACAGGTGTTAAAGTCGCCGGTGAGTCTATTTATTCTTTTCAGTATACAAAGGCCAGGTTATTAATCAAAAATATTCAGGTTTCTGTGTGCATGGAAACGTAGCTAAGTGTGTTTTAGCCAGTACTGTACTGCAGTCGGCTGCACGTGTGTATGTGTATATGAAAGAGACAGACCTCTCCTGTAAATATTCGGGATTTGAGGTCAGAAACGCCACTGCCTCTCAACTCATCCTCCACCGCCATCAGCCTGGAACACAACACACATCAACACAATCACAAAACTCCACAGTCACACAACGATACAATCATACAACACATATACACAACACAAATCACAAAGAACATGCAGCACCACAATCACACAGCACAACACAACACGATAATCATACAAAAGCGCAATCGCAATCATGCTGCTAATATACACTAAGATAAAATAATATACACCTTGTAGCTACAATCATTCACTATTTTATCAGTGCACCTACATTTGGTATGTGTACAGTTACAGCAGTGCTGAAGTCAGGAATTGACACTGATGAAGGTCTAGAGGATGATGAACACACACTAGCCCTTATTTGCTAGAATTGTGTAAAGTTAAATCTGATTGTAAATTCATCTGACGGTTACCTTATTCATTAATTTCATCTTCGATCTGTACGATCAAACTCACGTCTGGTCAGTGTGCATGTAAATTTGAGCATAACATTTTGACAACCTGAAAAATTGCTTGATTTGCATTTAAATTAAAACAAAAATCATTCATCATTTTAACAAGTATAGTGAGCAGAGTAGTGAAACTAATAATAATCAAAGTATAAAATAACAATGATAATCATAATAGCCCATGCTGGAAGTTAGTAGAAAATAACACTGATAATGATAATTGCGCATGCTGGAATCTTATAGCCTCCTAAAATGTAGGTAATTACATCTGAAAAGTGTTAACCTGTCATCTGTAAATCAGGTAACTTAGTTGCCTAGATCTTTGAGTTCATTAGTGCTTCAACTGAATAACGTGCTTTTAAGGACACAAGGAATTGTAAGATGGTGCAATGGGATGAGGAGCCTTCATGAGAACCACACAGGCAGGTTAATCAATGATGCTTGGAAATCAACGCAGGTTATTCCATAATTTGATATCAACACTAAAACATGCCACATGCGATTTTATTTATTTGAAATTTTTCCTAGCACCCCCTCACACAGAACCTTGGGGACCTTGCATGCAGCTCTGTGGCTCTAGCACCTTGGAGTTCAAAATGTGTTTTATTATATATATATATATATATATATATATATATATATATATATATATATATATATATATATTTGTGTGTGTGTATATATATGTATATATAAGTTTTAATCTGAGTTATTTTTTGATCTTTAATCTATTTGAGTTATCCATTTGTGTTATGCATTTGATATGCGTTTAACTGTATGATATCTATTTGAGCTTTAAAATGAATTAAGCATTTGAGTTTTAATCCCAGTTATCTAAATTTTAATCTGTGCTATTTATTTGAGTTTTAAACGATTTGAGTTATCTATTTGATTTTTAATCTGAGTTATCGATTTGGGTTTTAATCTATTTGATTTATCTATCTGAATTTTTATATATGAGTTATCTGTTTGAGTTTGAATCTATGCGAGTTATCTATTTGAGGTTTACTCTATTTGAGTTTTGATCTTTGAGTTATCCATTTAAGCTTTAATTTATGTGAGTTATCCAATTGAGTTTTAATCTATGTGAGTTATCTATTTGAGATTTAATCGAGTTTTGAGTTTTAAAATTAATAAAAAAGCTACAAATAGAGATGAAAGAGCTACGAAAGAGTTTCTGTTAGCACACTTTCATAAATGTCTACATATCCCCAGCTTCTATCCTGTGATAGATTTTATTCTATCCTGTTTATATTAAGTTTTCAACAAGAACATATTTTCTTGCAGCAGTCTCAGATATAAATACCTTTAACTTAATTTCGCTAAAATGTCACTTCCTAGGATGTTGGATGATTGTGGCCTTCTAAGTGCTGTCCACAATATCACAACAGCTGCAGGAATTAGACCATAATTCATGTAAATTATAAATGCGTGATGGTCATATACATATGAACTATTGGGCAGGAGCTTGTTTCCATGCAGCTGATGTTTATCCATCAGTTGTGCTCAAATCACAGCTGGATTTGATGCCATATGACAGTTTCATTTAATACGCAACAACACATTCACATAATAAATATCAACACAACCACACTGTAGTAAGCAGGACAATCACAAACAACAGTGCACAATAACATCACAAAATAAATTCACATTCATACAACAACATGCATAACAATAACACATAAAACACCATCGCTCAAATGACGTGAGAATCAGAGTGCTGAACCCTTCGGAGAGATTTGGACATTATGTGGTGGCCTGCATGCTTTCTTTTGGGCTTTACTGAGACTGCTCCTTCACACACACATACACACACACTGTGCCTCAACGGGATTGTGACCTGCTGATGATGCCTTTGATCTGCGAGTCTTTCTCCAGCTGCTGCTGCCTCAGTCTCCTCTCGCTGTCGTCCAGACGGCTCTGGTACTGCAGCAGGATCTTGTTGGTCTGCTGCTCTTGGGAGTGCAGCCTGCGTTCATACTCCTCCAGCTTACGGTGGGACATCATCAGTCGCTCCTTCAGGGAGTGGATCTCCTCCTCGTACTCACGCACCTTTTCACACACACATACAAAGACACACAAACAATCCATTCATGTCTTTGCACCAAGGATTTGAATCTGTCCTTTTTAGGTACTGACTAGACCATTCGAGCAATTGTACAAACCAACATTCATTTCTATTTTTTCAGGTTATGGAAGTATATTTTCCAAATGCTCTCCCTTCTTGCACCTTCAGCTGTTTGCTCCTTTTTGTGTACAGAAAATGAATGTTGTAAAACAATTCATGAAGTGAAACTGGTGGTCAAGATCGTGCTCACCAGTGGACGATTCACGACAGCCAAGGACCAAGTTCTGGCAATGTCAGAATTGTTTTAATTCAAATTTTCTCTTGGAGATTTTTGCAACTTATTGCAACCCTGTTTTTTTTTCACAAACCCAGATCATGCTAACTGATGATATAAGCAGAATGTAGTAGAACATATTACTGCATAGTCGGTTATAGAATTCAGCCAAGATTTTATTGGGATCATATCATACAGTGTGATAAGTAATAGTCTTAAAAGACGGCATTAAGAAGTAGTAGCTAATGTAATCTAATCACGTTTGGCAAGCTAGTTAAATACAGTAATACAACCAATGACTAAGAGCCCAAGGAAAACAAAGAGATTATGATAGACCCAGCTATCTTTAGCAACTATAGACCAATTTCCCATCTTCTATTTTTATCCAAGGTCTTGGTGAAAGTTGTTGCCTCACAAATTCTGTCTCATCTTTCCCTTTTAATCTGTCTTCCTCTCTCAACACAGCACAGAAACAGCACTCCTTAGGCTAGAAAAATGACCTTCTCCATTCAGCTGACTCTGGTCTCATTGACCTTCTCCTCCATGTTGACCTCACTGCTGCTTCTGATAACGTCAGTCACACCATTTCAAATCTTCAGTCTCCATTAAGCATCTATGATACAGCTCTGGCATGGTTCGCATCCTACCTGACAAACAGACAGCGATTCATCTCTATCGGCTAATTTGCATCTCATACTCGTTTCTCAAGGTGTTCCCCAAGTTTCCATATCATTTATATGCTTCCACTTGGTTCCATTATTCAAAAGCAATGACTTACATTTTCCCTTTTATGCACATGACACTCAGACCTACCTCAGCTGTAAACCCTCCATTTCACTTCCTCCCTCCTCCTCGCAAAACTGCCTTCATATTATCAAACACTGGATTGGCAGATAACTTCCTTAGACTTACTACTTCTAAAACAGAGATGCTTTGATTGGATCAGAGGGAGCCTTGTCTGAAGTCAAAGTTCTCTGCCTGACTACTGGCCGCACTATCATTAATCCATCTGAATCCTTCCTATTCTCTTTAAGTCTTCACTCACCTTTCACTCACATATTGCCTCAGTCATCAAAACTGTCTTTTTTTCACCTTCGCAACATTACTTGCCTTTGCTCCTCCTTCAGCAATCATGCTGCTGAAACCCGTGTCCATGCATTCATCACTTCATAGTTCGATTAGTATAATTCACTGTTTTTTGGTCTTCCATCACATTCCATGAACAAACTTCAGTACATTCAAAACTCATGCAGGTCCATGTCTTCAATGGGTCCCTACTCATTCATTGTAGCCACCCCCAAACTCTGGAAGACCCTGCCTCAACACCTCAGTGATTTCTCTACTCTGGAGCTGTACAAATCAGAACTCAAGACCCACCCTTTTAAACAGCACCACCACACTCCCAGCTCACTGTAATCCGTCATTTTCCTTTGCACTGCTGTCTTTTGCTGTTTCTCTGTGTCTTCTGTGAAGTCCTTAATCTGCCTAATAACAAATGCTTTGCTGTTAACCAGCTCCTTGGGCAATGTGTAGTGCATCAGAGTTGGGATTTGGAATGAGTAGCATGTACGGCAGTTACAGCTTTAAGGTGCATCACACCACTGTGAGGCGTGTTAACTTACGTGCATACGTGCCAAAAACACGTTGTGCCAAAGTCAATAAGAAGTAGGGCTTTTTCCTTTTTTTGGTTGTTAAACCTACTTGTCCATTATGAATAAAAAAAATTAAAATATATGATATGAAATATAGTTGTTCCAGGCTCCAGGGCTACTGATTAATCCACTTCTGGTACATCTGGATTTGTGTGTCTGACAAATGGCTAAATATAAATCTAAATGTAGAAAGGCAAAAATCAAACAAAATATGGATGGGACTCCAATCCATAATGGATATGTTCTGATGATTTGTAAATGGAAATTGTCACTGACCCGGTCCAGCCGAGACTCGTCCATGCTCTTAGAGTGCTCCTTCAGTTTCAGGTCCTCTCTGTCCACACGCAGACTCTCGATGTCAGCTGACAGGTGCGGCATGTTGGACACCCAGGCGACTGTCCGCTCGGATGCAGGGGTCGGAGGGTTCAGTGTGGAGGGAGACTTAGAGCCCTAAAGAAATGAACAGAGAAAGAGTTATGTGAAATAAAATAGTTTTCTACTGCATTAAGAAAGATTTCATTAAAAAAAACTATAAGGAATAAATACAGGTGCATAAGTCTTTATATATTATAAATAAATAACTAGCATGTAGCAAGTGACTGTCTAAACATGTGCATTGTTAATAACAACCAGCTAATGTTCCAGTGTTTTTCTCAGTAGGCTGCCTATGACCTTGTAGTGCTGAACCAAGTGTAATATACTTTGACCGAATTTATACCAGGACAATTTATACGTCTTGTTTGTATCCTGATTTTAGCTGCGTTTGTAGATAAATGTGTCTGCAGTCGGACAAACTGAAATGAGATTACGTCATCTGATTATATGCTAATATGCAAATATGTCCATGACATTCAAATGCCAACTTCCAGTGTAATTCCACATTTGAACTGTTTTATGAATAAGACGGTTACTGCATCCACATTTGTGATTTATTTTCCTGCCATTTTTAATCTTGCTAATATTTTAAAAGCTCCAGCATTGGCATTCATGGAGAACGTGCATCACTTATTAAAAGGGGTTTTGATTGTCAAATGTGGCTTAATGAGTCTCAGAACTCTTGAAACCTCCTGTGTTCAATAATCAGAGTTAAAGTAATGCATATGCATCTTCACCAAACCTTTGTAACTCAACATGCCTGCTTCCTGTGTGATTATTCCATAAAATTCGAACAGTTTTGTAGTATATCAGTGTATCTTCCATATACACAATGTTATATTGTGTACAGTTGTGTGTGTGTATACCTGCTTGTTAGTTGTTGGTTTTAGTAGGTGCTGTTGGTTGGATTGTGGAGCAGTTTTAGCAGGAGTATCGCTCTGTGCATTCTCTGTGTTCTCATTAGCACCCCCCTGTGGCGGCTGGCTATCACTGGCTGTGCTGGACTGGTGAGGGAGACCAGGGGCAGGGCTGTCCTTAACTGACAGCTGTTGCCGTGGCAATGGCCTTGCTCCAAAACTCGACTCAGGGGACTGAAGGAGGTTTCCGCTCTGGGGTCGTACCTTGGGTGGGGTGGAGTTAGCAGCTGAGCTGACTGACAGCTGGTGGGAAGGCTGAGGCTTTATACGCTGTGTAGGGGGAGGAGCCATAGAAGCCTGACGGACAGGGTGCATGGTGGCCGGGGGCGTTGCAACTGAAGCGGGTGTTCCGGTGCCGGTAGCAGTCTGAGGGGCCATGCCCATTAATACCTGCTGATGGAGATTCTCCTAGAGACAGAGAGAGAGAAATAATGTATGTATATTATACAGAAAAAAATTATTTATCACAAGCCATAAGATCAGGCAAAAAATGTATATTCAGCTGTCAGGCATTTATAAAATTAAAGTCAAGACATGAGGCGAGAAACCAGCAGTGCATCTGCTCTAAATTATTTATTACTTTTCAAGGGTTAAATTATATTTGTCATACACAACTAATTTATGTGTTATGTGGTATGAGTGACTTTCACTCACATTTACTTATAAATGTTTGCTCTTTTCTGACTTACATAGACAGCAACAATTTTGTGCATCAAAACTGGTATTAAAAGTATTTAGCTCAAGGCACCAGATATTTGCTTTGGACTTTCAGAAACCCATTAAATTGTAATGCTTGGAACCCCAAATCCTGCTCAGAGCCATTCAGGCCCTACCTTTCACATTTTATTGTATTATAATGCATTCCAAATAACATTACACTGTTCTTTTTTTTTATTATTTCTAATATTTATTTACATGGAAACTTTTATTGTGCCACAAAGCAAAACTGCAAATGAAGCTTTAGTTGTAATTATTTGCAGTTGCTGCAAAAATAAAGACTGTTAAAAGTAATGGGAAAAAATGTAATAAAATAAAAAGGTTTTAGTCCACAATTCTATTGATATAGCACATTTCATTTACATTGTAGAAAATCCAGCTGTCCTTTGTAACACAATCAATCAAAAAATCAACCAATCAATCAATCAATCAATCAACCAATCAGCAATCAATCAATCAATCAATCAACCAATCAATGTTTGCCATAAAATGAAGTGAATTATAACATTGCTACTCTATTGTATATGTAGACAAACTGAACACTCATCACACATTTGCAGTAATTCTGTTTACAGCATACCTGCACCTGCAGTGATAGCTGCCGGCGTGCGTAGTCAGCCTGGTTGTGGCGGGTGTAGTCGTCACTGTAGCTGTGCGAGTGAACAATGCTGGGCTGCACCAGGCTGTTCTGCGAGCGTAGGGCTGAGAGATCCTCACTGCGAGAGAACCCGCCATGGCCGAAGGCTGGCACACCGAAGCCTGCGTGCCCGTTCTCAGGCTCCGGGGCGAGCAGGAGCGGTGGGGCGTGTGAGGCATGGGGTGGGCCGTGGTACTGAGGTCCATCCGAAGCCAAGTGGAACAGCGGGTTCTGGAAGGAGAGTGGCACGTGCATGGCAGCTGCCGCATGCTGCTGCTGCTGGGAGAGCGAGTCCGAGGCCAAGCCACCCGAATGGCTGAACCTCATGCCCCCGAGCCGCAGAGGAGCGCCACCGAAACTGCCCAGTCCAGCGATGGAGCCCTGTGACGAGTTCAGCATGTCGTTTACAGAGTGCAGGTTGGAAATGCTGTTGATGCGAGAGTCCTGCAGGTCCATCATAGACACACTCTTATTCACACTCAGTACCTAGGGAACAGGGTCAGAAATAAACAGATATAAACTTTATCCTGGTTTTAAGTATGAAGGTCATAGGACCCAAGAACCAAAGGTCATGTTTGGTTTTATTTCTTGGTAAGGTTTGCCAATCAACCGTTGTGGGAAAGAACAGTCCAATTAAGTCAGATCAAGTCAAGAGAAATCAAGTCAGGAAATCAAGTCAAGCCAAGCCCAATCAAGTCAAGTCCCTCCAGTCAAATGAAATCAAGTCAGGTCAGGTCAAATCCAGTCCAATAGAGTCAAGTCCACTCATGTCATTTCCACTCTAGTCAACAATCAGTTGTGCACATTGATCATTTATGGATTTAGTTTCACAGATAAACATCAGTATTCATGTAGTTTTTGTCCAATGTAATCATCTTTCAGTTACTCTTTCAGTTAACCGTAAAACAACTATAGTACTCTACTGTATATACACTACCACAGTTGGTTTCACTTCCTTTATATTTATAGCATTATTTAATATATATATTTAGAATAAAGATATAAATAAGGATTTAAGAATGTACATACATATGTGTGTAGGTTGTCTTTTATGGTTTTTTTTGTGTGTGTGTTTCCACATACCTTAGGGTCTGGCTCGGTGATGTCAGAGCTGCTGGTGCAGTAGGCGGGGCTTGAGCGGGCTAAGGGTGGGCGTGCCACATAGAACACATCTTTGTTGCCACGGTGATCTCTGTCGAAGCCAGCCATGCCCGGGTGAGAGAGAGCTCCGCCTCCGGAGGTAGGAGATGGTAGACGAGAGATATCTATAGAACTACAGACACAAACAGAAATGTATTTGAAGTTTTATTGACCTAAAAGTATTTCTCTTAAGGAGTTACACATTTGTAATGACTTCCAGAAACTCATTAAAGTTCTCCGTGTCTGTTAACCACCAACCACCTCTTAGGTTGTCCAATCACAAGTGGAGAGTCAAGTAAGACTCTGGTTCACACACTCATTCACATTCTGGTATTTTCATCTGTCTCAAATGTGTCTTTAGTGACCACTTGAGTATCCATTATCCCAATACATTATTGAGCATACAGTGCACTTTCTAGTACAGCACTAATTTTATACCCTAGGTAGTGAGCCATTGTAGTGTATATGAAACCATCTGAAATTCAGCCTGTGTTTACAAGAGGCATAAAACGAATTGAAGGTGGTAGATCACTGTTGATAAATGAAATATGTTACAATTTGCATTCCTTCTTTAACCTAAGGAGTTATTTGGATGAAGACTATTTTAGTTATGTTCTAACAGCAGCTCAGACATTAGTGCAGCTGCAAATCACACGTTTATATTAATGTGCTTGTTCTAACACGTTATTATTTCTATAGTAACAGTGCATTCACAGAGACTTGTACGGCAGATGCTCCACATCATTTAAGACTAATAACAAACATTCTTTTAAGTGTTGCTATTTAACAAAGAAAAATATA
The DNA here is from genome assembly GCA_037576825.1 of Pangasius krempfi. Taxonomy (NCBI): domain Eukaryota; kingdom Metazoa; phylum Chordata; class Actinopteri; order Siluriformes; family Pangasiidae; genus Pangasius; species Pangasius krempfi. The sequence goes on along the minus strand of CM074982.1, from coordinate 4,194,140 downwards.
ATATATGTTGACATGGTGAAGTTTTCTATAAGTATACGTTTATTTAGCATTTACAGAAGGAGTATCCAGTGTCAGCGCTTTGCAACAGTCAGGAAGTTTTCCGCCATGGGAAAGTCTTCAGCACAAGGGAGATTGTGCTTTCTGGTTTCTCGATAACATTACAGTCTGCCTTTCTTTATCTCATTGACTTCAAGAAAGAGAAAAAAGAGCCAGGTGAAGGAATGACTGTTTATAGCTGCTATAAAGTATAAGTAGGTATAAGAAGAATAAATTACGATGTATAAGTAGGTATAAGGAATATGTTGGGCTGCATCACACCACCCTGTTGTTGATTTTCCTATAACTGCACACCACCAAGTGTTTAATTCCTTATATACTTTTACTTGAGAGATGTTTTTGGTGACTCCATCTTGATTGTCATGTGGACATAATGTTTCCATGACCAGTTCTGCAGGGGGTTTGTGTGATCAGATCCCAACGTGTCTTCATGACAGTTAAATGCTGTCCACTGGTGACTGGATCATCCAAGATGGATGTTAATGCTAGGTCTGAACAAGATTTCTGGAAACTACACCCAGACTATCAGGCTGTTATATCCGGCATAATATGTACATAGACCACTTCAAATTTGTGCAGCACACAATTCCCCATGATTCCTGTAATTCTCAAGTTTATTTCTCTATTTGTTAATGAAGTCTGAGGTGTGCTCTTGTACCTGTTCTGCTCCCTCATCATCAGGCTCTGGAAGTCATTAGTGGCTGGGCGGCTGTAGGGCGGTCGTGCGAGGTGTCGTTCAGGTGGCTGGTGACTCGCCTGCCGGTGCAGCTGTGGGTTCCTCAGAGCGACGCTGATGTCGTTCAGCAAGCGTGGCAAGGGCCCTAGCTTCAAGATAGCATCCTGGCACAGAAATGAGATTTATAATCATTGTTTTTATACATATATAAACATTATAGTGATGTCTTAAAATGAATTATTTCAATAAGTGCCCTATATTTTCCCTAGTCATAACAGAATAGTAAAAATTTTGCTAAAGAATAATAAACTGGGTAAAATGTGTTTTATAATTTATAGATCCTTTCCATAAAATGAATTTGAGTGCACTGGTTAAAGTAGAAAAATGTTACATTAATATTTTGTTGTTTCCATATGAAAGGCAGGCCATGCAGTTCTGGGAAGGGATCGGGCACGTGTATGATTTTGGGGGCTTCCTATTTAAATATTCATAGAATCTGAAATTATTGATGAGAGTAAAATTGCCTTTTGTTGTGGAACTGATTAAATTTTTTTAAATTCAATACAGAAAAAAATCATCTTCAAAACAAGTTTTGGGTAAACATTTAATAATTTATCTGTGGCCCTTCTAATTTGTGTTGATTCAAGCCAAGAGGTGGAGCATAACAGTTTAATTACTTTGTTACTGTACATTTATTTTCTACTTAATTATACTATGCTTGAGTTTTTCTTTCACCTAATACTTTCTTTCCTTTCTACTCATTATTTCTCTATAATGTCATCTCTAAACTTTAACAGCTGTAACAGCAAGAATAAGACCTAATACACATCACTGTAATCTATCTGTTGTGATAACTAGGTACTAACATTCTGCCAGTCTGTATGGAGTTATCTTCATGCTAGCTAACATGAGAGATTGGGAATAAAGTTAGCATTAGTTAATGTTTTCCCACACTGTTCTTTGGTGAAAGAGGCACTAATTTACCATCAGGAACTAAAATCAGTGTGATCTGAGGGAGGCATTTATTTTCTTTTGTGAATTTTTCTTGTACTTTTATGCTTAAAGTAATTTTATGAGCATAAAAGTACAAGAAATATACACAAAAGAAAAAAAACATGCCTGCCTCAAATCACACTGATTTTAGTTCCTGATGGTAAATTAGGGAAGAATATGAAGCTGTACTTCAACATTTACCAGAGTATTCAATCAGTATCTTTTATTTAAGGAAGAATTTACCAACAGTATTGACACATCTGCAGTATTTACCTTTCTAATTGTAAAGTGCTGTGTGATAACAGTCACACTTTTGATATCATAAAATTGAACAAAACATTTTTTTTGAGTACTTATCCACTGTGCTGAAGAACAAATCCTTTCCGCTGCACTGAGAGCTTCTACTGGAACAGAAGTGATGCCATAAGTGGACATTTATGGTGCTTTTGAATCAATGGGGAATTTCACTACATTTTTAGATGCAAAGCACCTCATAAACTGGACTTGTGACTCGTGTGGGAGGCAGACGATGCTTTATGGAAAGGAAGTAGCACGAACCCACAACTTCAGGATCTGACAAATGCATGTATGTTTGCACTCTCAAATGGTTTCTATATGACATAAAAACCTGAAACCCACCCTACACAAATGCAGGCTACATTTTTATTCTGCTGTTGTTGCACCAGTTTTATTACAGAGAATCTGTTCACTTAGAGTGATGATGATAAAAGCATCCTCTAAGCTTTTAGCTTTTAGCATTCCTGATGATAAATGCATTCTCTAAGCCTTTTTTTTTAATATTAGTGGAAATAACAACCTGCCATTATCATAGATATAATATTTATTATCAATACCTAATAGTTATTGGCCTCTTTAATGGACTTAATAAAACATTAGTAACTGAGGGGGGGGGGGCATCCATATTATTTTATTTATTTATTTTTTACAATTTGAGAGCCCTTTACTTGTGATACAGAGTGCCTGAATGTTATTAATGTTTTGGTATTCTATGATGCAAATAAAGGTTCTCTTTCAACATCCAAGTTTTAATATAGGTTGAAACTTCTAAATATACTAAGCATTTTTGTCATCTGAGTGATGATACCATAGTTTCCTTCATGTTGCAGATACAGCTATGTCAATCATCTATGAGAAATATGGTAACAAACGTGTGGCGGCCTGCGAAAACATTTTACTTGGTAAAATGTTTTCACTATATATTGTTTTGAAAGCTACTTTTCTGAACTAAAATCTGTTTGTCTTTTGCATGTATGTGAACCCCATTTTAGCATTTTAAATTCTTATTACCCCCAAAAAGGAAAAAGAGAAAAAAAAAATTTTTTTGGTTTAGTGTTTAAAGATTACATTCCAATTGCAACACAGGAGCATCGCAGAAAATTTGACAGCCAGTATCTAATTATAAACTGAATTGTTGTCCTTTTCGCTACAGCACATACTGTAAGTATTCCACAACTTGATCAAAGCGGTGAAATCAAACTTTAGGCAGGTAATAACCAACCTGGTAAATTCACTATTGATTCTGAAAATTTGTCATTAACGGCAAAGGCATACAATTGGACTAAAAATCATGTAGTGTACATCTGGCTTTAAGCCTACGTTTGTTACCTTGCTCAGTTGGGCCATGACTTCCCAGAGCAGGCTGTGCAGGATAGAGAGCTCTCGGCCGAGGTCGATGTAGCCCTCAAACGCCCCCGCGTTACTACCACAGTCCACATTACTGATCTCATAGAGGAACTGCTGCATGGATCCCCACTCCATCTCCAGGAACTCATTCATAAACATCATATGATCCTCTTTACCACTAAACCTACAGAATACACAGAGCAGAGAGGAGTGTGGGAGAGAGAGACAGAGAGAGAGAGGGCAGAGGACAGAGAAAAGGAGGAAGAGGTGGAGCAACAGAGAGAGAAAGAGAGAATGGGAAAAGGGAAAGCAAAGGAGATAGAGAAAGAACAGATTGACAGGGAGAAGTGGGAAAGAGAATGATAGAAGACAAATATGACAGAACAAAGAAAGAAAGAGGAAAACAGGAAGATGAAAGGGAAAGAGAGTTGAGTGGCCAATGGGTGACAGAGAAAAGGAGGGATTAAAGAGAAAGAGAGACAGATGATGAGTGCGATGCCGACACAGACGGAACAGCGATAGAGCAGAAGTTAAACTCTTCACCACACACACACACACACACACACACACACACACACACACACACACACACACACACATACGCACATGCACACACATCAGTGCTGGAGAGCAAAGCTAAATGAGAATGTTTCTGAAAGTGTGATGGAAAGCATGGCACATTTAAAAGCCTGAATTATACACAGTTATTGTGAAAGAGCCTGGACGGGTGTAAAAGGGACGACAATGGATTCTGGATAATGAAAATATGGGTAATGCAGTGTGTCTAGTGAGTAGGACAGATTAGTAAATAAATCAGTAGATGATAGTGAATTGGATTTTAATGAGTAGGTTAGGTCAGGTTAAATGAGGAGCATACAGTCAGGTCCATAAATATTGGGACATCGACACAATTCTAACATTTTTGGCTCTATACACCACCACAATGG